>CAXAJV010000857.1:1200000-1704623 GCA_963969225.1 Xylocopa violacea | reverse complement strand
TTCGGTTATATAACGTTATTGATGTATATAAAGATCCCACGGAGATGTAGAGGCCAACAAGCCAGGAATGTGTTCAAATATTACCGCCGAGATGTTAGATTGGGTTAGGATAGGTTATATTACGTTATTGATGTTTATAAAGATCCCACGGAGACGTAGAGGCCAACAGGCCAGGAATGTCTCCAAATATTACCGCCGAGATGTTAGGTTGGTTTAGGTTAGGTTATATTACGTTATAGATGTATATAAATTTCCCACGGGGACGTAGAGGCCAACAAGCCAGGAATGTGTTCAAATATTACCGCCGAGATGTTAGATTGGGTTAGGTTAAGTTATATTACGTTATTAATGTATATAAAGATCCCACGGATACGTAGAGGCCAACTCGCCAGGAATGTTGTCAAATATTACCGCCGAGATGTTAGATTGGGTTAGGTTAGGTTATATTACGTTATTGATGTATATAAAGCACCCACGGAGACGTAGAGGCCAACTCGCCAGGAATGATGTCAAATATTACCGCCGAGATGTTAGGTTGGGTTAGGTTAGGTTATATTACGTTATTGATGTATATAAAGGTCCCACGGAGACGAAGAGGCCAACAAGCCAAGAATGTGACCAAATATTACCGCCGAGATGTTAGGTTGGGTTAGGGTAGGTTATATTACGTTATTGATGTATATAAAGATCCCACGGATACGTAGAGGCCAACTCGCCAGGAATGTTGTCAAATATTACCGCCGAGATGATAGGTTGGGTTAGGTTAGGTTATATTACGTTATTGATGTATATAAATGTACCACGGAGACGTAGAGGCCAACTCGCCAGGAATGTTGTCAAATATTACCGCCGAGATGTTAGATTGGGTTAGGTTAGGTTATATTACGTTATTGATGTTTATGAAGATCAAACGGAGACGTAGAGCCCAACTCGCCAGGAATGATGTCAAATATTACCGCCGAGATGTTAGTTTGGGTTAGGTTAGGTTATATTACGTTATAGATGTATATAAAGATCCCACGGATACGTAGAGGCCAACTCGCCAGGAATGTTGTCAAATATTACCGCCGAGATGATAGGTTGGGTTAGGTTAGGTTATATTACGTTATAGATGTATATAAATGTACCACGGAGAGGTAGAGGCCAACTCGCCATGAATGTTTTCAAATATTACCGCCGAGATGATAGGTTGGGTTAGGTTAGTTTATATTACGTTATTGATGTATATAAATGTACCACGGAGAGGTAGAGGCCAACTCGCCATGAATGTTTTCAAATATTACCGCCGAAATGTTAGATTGGGTTAGGTTAGGTTATATTACGTTATAGATGTATATAAAGTTCCCACGGAGACGTAGAGGCCAACAAGCCATGAATGTGTTCAAATATTACCGCCGGAATGTTAGATTGGGTTAGGTTAGGTTATATTACGTTATTGATGTATATAAGGATCCCACGGGGACGTAGAGGCCAACAAGCCAGGAATGTTTTCAAATATTACCGCCGAAACGTTAGGCTGGGTTAGGTTCGGTTATATAACGTTATTGATGTATATAAAGATCCCACGGAGATGTAGAGGCCAACAAGCCAGGAATGTGTTCAAATATTACCGCCGAGATGTTAGATTGGGTTAGGATAGGTTATATTACGTTATTGATGTATATAAAGATCCCACGGAGACGTAGAGGCCAACAAGCCGGGAATGTCTCCAAATATTACCACCGAGATGATAGGTTGGGTTAGGTTAGGTTATATTACGTTATAGATGTATATAAATTTCCCACGGGGACGTAGAGGCCAACAAGCCAGGAATGTGTTCAAATATTACCGCCGAGATGTTAGATTGGGTTAGGTTAAGTTATATTACGTTATTGATGTATATAAAGATCCCACGGATACGTAGAGGCCAACTCGCCAGGAATGTTGTCAAATATTACCGCCGAGATGTTAGATTGGGTTAGGTTAGGTTATATTACGTTATTGATGTATATAAGGATCCCACGGAGACGTAGAGGCCAACAAGCCAGGAATGTGTTCAAATATACCGCCGAGATGTTAGATTGGGTTAGGTTAGGGTATATTACGTTATTGATGTATATAAAGGTCCCACGGAGACGTAGGGGCCAACAAGCCAGGAATGTGTTCAAATATTACCGCCGAGATGTTAGGTTGGGTTAGGTTAGGTTATATTACGTTATAGATGTATATAAAGTTCGCAGGGAGACGTAGAGGCCAACAAGCCAGGAATGTGTTCAAATATTACCGCCGAGATGTTAGATTGGGTTAGGTTAGGTTATATTACGTTATAGATGTATATAAAGTTCCCACGGAGAGGTAGAGGCCAACTCGCCAGGGATGTTGTCAAATATTACAGCCGAGATGATAGGTTGGGTTAGGTTAGGTTATATTACGTTATTGATGTATATAAATGTACCACGGAGAGGTAGAGGCCAACTCGCCATGAATGTTTTCAAATATTACCGCCGAGATGATAGGTTGGGTTAGGTTAGTTTATATTACGTTATTGATGTATATAAATGTACCACGGAGAGGTAGAGGCCAACTCGCCATGAATGTTTTCAAATATTACCGCCGAAATGTTAGATTGGGTTAGGTTAGGTTATATTACGTTATAGATGTATATAAAGTTCCCACGGAGAGGTAGAGGCCAACTCGCCAGGGATGTTGTCAAATATTACAGCCGAGATGATAGGTTGGGTTAGGTTAGGTTATATTACGTTATTGATGTATATAAATGTACCACGGAGAGGTAGAGGCCAACAAGCCAGGAATGTGACCAAATATTATCGCCGAGATGTTAGGTTGGGTTAGGTTAGGTTATATTACGTTATAGATGTATATAAAGGTCCCACGGAGACGTAGAGGCCAACAAGCCAGGAATGTGTTCAAATACTACCGCTGAGATATTAGGTTGGGTTAGGTTAGCTTATATTACGTTATTGATGTATATAAAGGTCCCACGGAGACGTAGGGGCCAACAAGCCAGGAATGTGTTCAAATATTACCGCCGACATGTTAGGTTGGGTTAGGTTAGGTTATATTACGTTATAGATGTATATAAATTTCGCAGGGAGACGTAGAGGCCAACAAGCCAGGAATGTGTTCAAATATTACCGCCGAGATGTTAGATTGGGTTAGGTTAGGTTATATTACGTTATTGATGTATATAAATGTACCACGGAGACGTAGAGGCCAACAAGCCAGGAATGTCTTCAAATATTACCGCCGAGATGTTAGGTTGGGTTAGGTTAGGTTATATTACGTTATTGATGTATATAAAGCACCCACGGAGACGTAGAGGCCAACTCGCCAGGAATGATGTCAAATATTACCGCCGAGATGTTAGGTTGGGTTAGGTTAGGTTATATTACGTTATTGATGTATATAAAGGTCCCACGGAGACGAAGAGGCCAACAAGCCAAGAATGTGACCAAATATTACCGCCGAGATGTTAGGTTGGGTTAGGGTAGGTTATATTACGTTATTGATGTATATAAAGCTCCCACGGAGACGTTGAGGCCAACTCGCCAGGAATGTTGTCAAATATTACCGCCGAGATGTTAGGTTGGATTAGGTTAGGTTATATTACGTTATTGATGTATATAAAGGTCCCACAGAGACGTAGAGGCCAACTCGCCAGGTATGTTTTCAAATATTACCGCCGAGATGTTAGGTTGGGTTAGGTTAGGTTATATAACGTTATTGATGTACATAAGGGTCCCACGGAGACGTAGAGGCCAAATCGCCAGGAATGTTGTCGAATATTACCACCGAGATGATAGGTTGCGTTATGTTAGGTTATATTTCGTTATTGATGTTTATGAAGGTCAAGCGGAAACGTAGATGCCAACTCGCCAGTAATGTTGTCAAATATTACCGCCGAGATGATAGGTTGGGTTAGGTTAGGTTATATTTCGTTATTGATGTATATGAAGGTCCCACGGAGACGTAGAGGCCAAATCGCCAGGAATGTTGTCAAATATTACCACCGAGATGATAGGTTGTGTTATGTTAGGTTATATTTCGTTATTGATGTTTATGAAGGTCAAGCGGAGACGTAGAGGCCAACTCGCCTGTAATGTTGTCAAATATTACCGCCGAGATGATAGGTTGGGTTAGGTTAGGTTATATTTCGTTATTGATGTATATGAAGGTCCCACGGAGACGTAGAGGCCAACTCGCCATGAATGTTTTCAAATATTACCGCCGAGATGTTAGGTTGGGTTAGGTTAGGTTATATTACGTTATTGATGTATATAAGGATCCCACGGAGACGTAGAGGCCAACAAGCCAGGAATGTGTTCAAATATACCGCCGAGATGTTAGATTGGGTTAGGTTAGCTTATATTACGTTATTGATGTATATAAAGGTCCCACGGAGACGTAGGGGCCAACAAGCCAGGAATGTGTTCAAATATTACCGCCGACATGTTAGGTTGGGTTAGGTTAGGTTATATTACGTTATTGATGTATATATATGTACCACGGAGACGTAGAGGCCAACAAGCCAGGAATGTCTTCAAATATTACCGCCGAGATGTTAGGTTGGGTTAGGTTAGGTTATATAACGTTATTGATGTACATAAGGGTCCCACGGAGACGTAGAGGCCAAATCGCCAGGAATGTTGTCAAATATTACCACCGAGATGATAGGTTGCGTTATGTTAGGTTATATTTCGTTATTGATGTTTATGAAGGTCAAGCGGAGACGTAGATGCCAACTCGCCAGTAATGTTGTCAAATATTACCGCCGAGATGATAGGTTGGGTTAGGTTAGGTTATATTTCGTTATTGATGTATATGAAGGTCCCACGGAGACGTAGAGGCCAAATCGCCAGGAATGTTGTCAAATATTACCACCGAGATGATAGGTTGTGTTATGTTAGGTAATATTTCGTTATTGATGTTTATGAAGGTCAAGCGTAGACGTAGAGGCCAACTCGCCTGTAATGTTGTCAAATATTAGCGCCGAGATGATAGGTTGGGTTAGGTTAGGTTATATTTCGTTATTGATGTATATGAAGGTCCCACGGAGACGTAGAGGCCAACTCGCCATGAATGTTTTCAAATATTATCGCCGAGATGTTAGATTGGGTTAGGTTAGGTTATATTACGTTATTGATGTATATAAGGATCCCACGGAGACGTAGAGGCCAACAAGCCAGGAATGTGTTCAAATATACCGCCGAGATGTTAGATTGGGTTAGGTTAGGGTATATTACGTTATTGATGTATATAAAGGTCCCACGGAGACGTAGGGGCCAACAAGCCAGGAATGTGTTCAAATATTACCGCCGAGATGTTAGGTTGGGTTAGGTTAGGTTATATTACGTTATAGATGTATATAAAGTTCGCAGGGAGACGTAGAGGCCAACAAGCCAGGAATGTGTTCAAATATTACCGCCGAGATGTTAGGTTGGGTTAGGTTAGGTTATATTACGTTATAGATGTATATAAAGTTCCCACGGAGAGGTAGAGGCCAACTCGCCAGGAATGTTGTCAAATATTACAGCCGAGATGATAGGTTGGGTTAGGTTAGGTTATATTACGTTATTGATGTATATAAATGTACCACGGAGAGGTAGAGGCCAACAAGCCAGGAATGTGACCAAATATTATCGCCGAGATGTTAGGTTGGGTTAGGTTAGGTTATATTACGTTATAGATGTATATAAAGGTCCCACGGAGACGTAGAGGCAAACAAGCCAGGAATGTGTTCAAATATTACCGCTGAGATATTAGGTTGGGTTAGGTTAGCTTATATTACGTTATTGATGTATATAAAGGTCCCACGGAGACGTAGGGGCCAACAAGCCAGGAATGTGTTCAAATATTACCGCCGACATGTTAGGTTGGGTTAGGTTAGGTTATATTACGTTATAGATGTATATAAAGTTCGCAGGGAGACGTAGGGGCCAACAAGCCAGGAATGTGTTCAAATATTACCGCCGAGATGTTAGATTGGGTTAGGATAGGTTATATTACGTTATTGATGTATATAAAGATCCCACGGAGACGTAGAGGCCAACAAGCCAGGAATGTCTCCAAATATTACCGCCGAGATGTTAGGTTGGTTTAGGTTAGGTTATATTACGTTATAGATGTATATAAATTTCCCACGGAGACGTAGAGGCCAACAAGCCAGGAATGTGTTCAAATATTACCGCCGAGATGTTAGATTGGGTTAGGTTAGGTTATATTACGTTATAGATGTATATAAAGATCCCACGGATACGTAGAGGCCAACTCGCCAGGAATGTTGTCAAATATTACCGCCGAGATGATAGGTTGGGTTAGGTTAGGTTATATTACGTTATTGATGTATATAAATGTACCACGGAGAGGTAGAGGCCAACTCGCCATGAATGTTTTCAAATATTACCGCCGAAATGTTAGATTGGGTTAGGTTAGGTTATATTACGTTATAGATGTATATAAAGGTCCCACGGAGACGCAGAGGCCAACAAGCCAGGAATGTGTTCAAATATTACCGCCGAGATGTTAGATTGGGTTAGGTTAGGTTATATTACGTTATTGATGTATATAAATGTCCCACGGAGACGTAGGGGCCAACAAGCCAGGAATGTGTTCAAATATTACCGCCGAGATGTTAGATTGGGTTAGGTTAGGTTATATTACGTTATTGATGTATATATATGTACCACGGAGACGTAGAGGCCAACAAGCCAGGAATGTCTTCAAATATTACCGCCGAGATGTTAGGTTGGGTTAGGTTAGGTTATATAACGTTATTGATGTACATAAGGGTCCCACGGAGACGTAGAGGCCAAATCGCCAGGAATGTTGTCAAATATTACCACCGAGATGATAGGTTGCGTTATGTTAGGTTATATTTCGTTATTGATGTTTATGAAGGTCAAGCGGAGACGTAGATGCCAACTCGCCAGTAATGTTGTCAAATATTACCGCCGAGATGATAGGTTGGGTTAGGTTAGGTTATATTTCGTTATTGATGTATATGAAGGTCCCACGGAGACGTAGAGGCCAACTCGCCATGAATGTTTTCAAACATTATCGCCGAGATGTTAGGTTGGGTTAGGTTAGGTTATATTACGTTATTGATGTATATAAGGATCCCACGGAGACGTAGAGGCCAACAAGCCAGGAATGTGTTCAAATATACCGCCGAGATGTTAGATTGGGTTAGGTTAGGGTATATTACGTTATTGATGTATATAAAGGTCCCACGGAGACGTAGGGGCCAACAAGCCAGGTATGTGTTCAAATATTACCGCCGAGATGTTAGGTTGGGTTAGGTTAGGTTATATTACGTTATAGATGTATATAAAGTTCGCAGGGAGACGTAGAGGCCAACAAGCCAGGAATGTGTTCAAATATTACCGCCGAGATGTTAGATTGGGTTAGGTTAGGTTATATTACGTTATAGATGTATATAAAGTTCCCACGGAGAGGTAGAGGCCAACTCGCCAGGAATGTTGTCAAATATTACAGCCGAGATGATAGGTTGGGTTAGGTTAGGTTATATTACGTTATTGATGTATATAAATGTACCACGGAGAGGTAGAGGCCAACAAGCCAGGAATGTGACCAAATATTATCGCCGAGATGTTAGGTTGGGTTAGGTTAGGTTATATTACGTTATAGATGTATATAAAGGTCCCACGGAGACGTAGAGGCCAACAAGCCAGGAATGTGTTCAAATATTACCGCTGAGATATTAGGTTGGGTTAGGTTAGCTTATATTACGTTATTGATGTATATAAAGGTCCCACGGAGACGTAGGGGCCAACAAGCCAGGAATGTGTTCAAATATTACCGCCGACATGTTAGGTTGGGTTAGGTTAGGTTATATTACGTTATAGATGTATATAAAGTTCGCAGGGAGACGTAGAGGCCAACAAGCCAGGAATGTGTTCAAATATTACCGCCGAGATGTTAGATTGGGTTAGGTTAGGTTATATAACGTTATTGATGTACATAAGGGTCCCACGGAGACGTAGAGGCCAAATCGCCAGGAATGTTGTCAAATATTACCACCGAGATGATAGGTTGCGTTATGTTAGGTTATATTTCGTTATTGGTGTTTATGAAGGTCAAGCGGAGACGTAGATGCCAACTCGCCAGTAATGTTGTCAAATATTACCGCCGAGATGATAGGTTGGGTTAGGTTAGGTTATATTTCGTTATTGATGTATATGAAGGTCCCACGGAGACGTAGAGGCCAACTCGCCATGAATGTTTTCAAACATTATCGCCGAGATGTTAGGTTGGGTTAGGTTAGGTTATATTACGTTATTGATGTATATAAGGATCCCACGGAGACGTAGAGGCCAACAAGCCAGGAATGTGTTCAAATATACCGCCGAGATGTTAGATTGGGTTAGGTTAGGGTATATTACGTTATTGATGTATATAAAGGTCCCACGGAGACGTAGGGGCCAACAAGCCAGGTATGTGTTCAAATATTACCGCCGAGATGTTAGGTTGGGTTAGGTTAGGTTATATTACGTTATAGATGTATATAAAGTTCGCAGGGAGACGTAGAGGCCAACAAGCCAGGAATGTGTTCAAATATTACCGCCGAGATGTTAGATTGGGTTAGGTTAGGTTATATTACGTTATAGATGTATATAAAGTTCCCACGGAGAGGTAGAGGCCAACTCGCCAGGAATGTTGTCAAATATTACAGCCGAGATGATAGGTTGGGTTAGGTTAGGTTATATTACGTTATTGATGTATATAAATGTACCACGGAGAGGTAGAGGCCAACAAGCCAGGAATGTGACCAAATATTATCGCCGAGATGTTAGGTTGGGTTAGGTTAGGTTATATTACGTTATAGATGTATATAAAGGTCCCACGGAGACGTAGAGGCCAACAAGCCAGGAATGTGTTCAAATATTACCGCTGAGATATTAGGTTGGGTTAGGTTAGCTTATATTACGTTATTGATGTATATAAAGGTCCCACGGAGACGTAGGGGCCAACAAGCCAGGAATGTGTTCAAATATTACCGCCGACATGTTAGGTTGGGTTAGGTTAGGTTATATTACGTTATAGATGTATATAAAGTTCGCAGGGAGACGTAGAGGCCAACAAGCCAGGAATGTGTTCAAATATTACCGCCGAGATGTTAGATTGGGTTAGGTTAGGTTATATTACGTTATTGATGTATATAAATGTACCACGGATACGTAGAGGCCAACAAGCCAGGAATGTCTTCAAATATTACCGCCGAGATGTTAGGTTGGGTTAGGTTAGGTTATATTACGTTATTGATGTATATAAAGCACCCACGGAGACGTAGAGGCCAACTCGCCAGGAATGATGTCAAATATTACCGCCGAGATGTTTGGTTGGGTTAGGTTAGGTTATATTACGTTATTGATGTATATAAAGGTCCCACGGAGACGAAGAGGCCAACAAGCCAAGAATGTGACCAAATATTACCGCCGAGATGTTAGGTTGGGTTAGGGTAGGTTATATTACGTTATTGATGTATATAAAGCTCCCACGGAGACGTTGAAGCCAACTCGCCAGGAATGTTGTCAAATATTACCGCCGAGATGTTAGGTTGGATTAGGTTAGGTTATATTACGTTATTGATGTATATAAAGGTCCCACGGAGACGTAGAGTCCAACTCGCCAGGTATGTTTTCAAATATTACCGCCGAGATGTTAGGTTGGGTTAGGTTAGGTTATATAACGTTATTGATGTACATAAGGGTCCCACGGAGACGTAGAGGCCAAATCGCCAGGAATGTTGTCGAATATTACGACCGAGATGATAGGTTGCGTTATGTTAGGTTATATTTCGTTATTGATGTTTATGAAGGTCAAGCGGAGACGTAGATGCCAACTCGCCAGTAATGTTATCAAATATTACCGCCGAGATGATAGGTTGGGTTAGGTTAGGTTATATTTCGTTATTGATGTATATGAAGGTCCCACGGAGACGTAGAGGCCAAATCGCCAGGAATGTTGTCAAATATTACCACCGAGATGATAGGTTGTGTTATGTTAGGTTATATTTCGTTATTGATGTTTATGAAGGTCAAGCTGAGACGTAGAGGCCAACTCGCCTGTAATGTTGTCAAATATTACCGCCGAGATGATAGGTTGGGTTAGGTTAGGTTATATTTCGTTATTGATGTATATGAAGGTCCCACGGAGACGTAGAGGCCAACTCGCCATGAATGTTTTCAAATATTACCGCCGAGATGTTAGGTTGGGTTAGGTTAGGTTATATTACGTTATTGATGTATATAAAGGTCCCACGGAGACGTAGAGGCCAACAAGCCAGGAATGTGTTCAAATATTACCGCCGAGATATTAGGTTGGGTTAGGTTAGGTTATATTACGTTATTGATGTATATAAAGGTCCCACGGAGACGTAGGGGCCAACAAGCCAGGAATGTGTTCAAATATTACCGCCGACATGTTAGGTTGGGTTAGGTTAGGTTATATTACGTTATAGATGTATATAAAGTTCGCAGGGAGACGTAGAGGCCAACAAGCCAGGAATGTGTTCAAATATTACCGCCGAGATTTTAGATTGGGTTGGGTTAGGTTATATTACGTTATTGATGTATATAAATGTACCACGGAGACGTAGAGGCCAACAAGCCAGGAATGTGTTCAAATATTACCGCCGAGATGTTAGATTGGGTTAGGTTAGGTTATATTACGTTATTGATGTATATAAATGTCCCACGGAGACGAAGAGGCCAACAAGCCAAGAATGTGACCAAATATTACCGCCGAGATGTTAGGTTGGGTTAGGGTAGGTTATATTACGTTGTTGATGTATATAAAGATCCCACGGATACGTAGAGGCCAACTCGCCAGGAATGTTGTCAAATATTACCGCCGAGATGATAGGTTGGGTTAGGTTAGGTTATATTACGTTATTGATGTATATAAATGTACCACGGAGACGTAGAGGCCAACTCGCCATGAATGTGTTCAAATATTACCGCCGAGATGTTAGATTGGGTTAGGTTAGGTTATATTACGTTATAGATGTATATAAAGATCCCACGGATACGTAGAGGCCAACTCGCCAGGAATGTTGTCAAATATTACCGCCGAGATGTTAGATTGGGTTAGGTTAGGTTATATTACGTTATTGATGTTTATGAAGATCAAACGGAGACGTAGAGCCCAACTCGCCAGGAATGTTGTCAAATATTACCGCCGAGATGTTAGATTGGGTTAGGTTAGGTTATATTACGTTATTGATGTTTATGAAGATCAAACGGAGACGTAGAGCCCAACTCGCCAGGAATGATGTCAAATATTACCGCCGAGATGTTAGTTTGGGTTAGGTTAGGTTATATTACGTTATAGATGTATATAAAGATCCCACGGATACGTAGAGGCCAACTCGCCAGGAATGTTGTCAAATATTACCGCCGAGATGATAGGTTGGGTTAGGTTAGGTTATATTACGTTATTGATGTATATAAATGTACCACGGAGAGGTAGAGGCCAACTCGCCATGAATGTTTTCAAATATTACCGCCGAGATGATAGGTTGGGTTAGGTTAGTTTATATTACGTTATTGATGTATATAAATGTACCACGGAGAGGTAGAGGCCAACTCGCCATGAATGTTTTCAAATATTACCGCCGAAATGTTAGATTGGGTTAGGTTAGGTTATATTACGTTATAGATGTATATAAAGTTCCCACGGAGACGTAGAGGCCAACAAGCCATGAATGTGTTCAAATATTACCGCCGAAATGTTAGATTGGGTTAGGTTAGGTTATATTACGTTATTGATGTATATAAGGATCCCACGGGGACGTAGAGGCCAACAAGCCAGGAATGTTTTCAAATATTACCGCCGAAACGTTAGGCTGGGTTAGGTTCGGTTATATAACGTTATTGATGTATATAAAGATCCCACGGAGATGTAGAGGCCAACAAGCCAGGAATGTGTTCAAATATTACCGCCGAGATGTTAGATTGGGTTAGGATAGGTTATATTACGTTATTGATGTATATAAAGATCCCACGGGGACGTAGAGGCCAACAAGCCAGGAATGTGTTCAAATATTACCGCCGAGATGTTAGATTGGGTTAGGTTAAGTTATATTACGTTATTGATGTATATAAAGATCCCACGGATACGTAGAGGCCAACTCGCCAGGAATGTTGTCAAATATTACCGCCGAGATGTTAGATTGGGTTAGGTTAGGTTATATTACGTTATTGATGTATATAAGGATCCCACGGAGACGTAGAGGCCAACAAGCCAGGAATGTGTTCAAATATACCGCCGAGATGTTAGATTGGGTTAGGTTAGGGTATATTACGTTATTGATGTATATAAAGGTCCCACGGAGACGTAGGGGCCAACAAGCCAGGAATGTGTTCAAATATTACCGCCGAGATGTTAGGTTGGGTTAGGTTAGGTTATATTACGTTATAGATGTATATAAAGTTCGCAGGGAGACGTAGAGGCCAACAAGCCAGGAATGTGTTCAAATATTACCGCCGAGATGTTAGATTGGGTTAGGTTAGGTTATATTACGTTATAGATGTATATAAAGTTCCCACGGAGAGGTAGAGGCCAACTCGCCAGGGATGTTGTCAAATATTACAGCCGAGATGATAGGTTGGGTTAGGTTAGGTTATATTACGTTATTGATGTATATAAATGTACCACGGAGAGGTAGAGGCCAACAAGCCAGGAATGTGACCAAATATTATCGCCGAGATGTTAGGTTGGGTTAGGTTAGGTTATATTACGTTATTGATGTATATAAAGGTCCCACGGAGACGAAGAGGCCAACAAGCCAAGAATGTGACCAAATATTACCGCCGAGATGTTAGGTTGGGTTAGGGTAGGTTATATTACGTTATTGATGTATATAAAGCTCCCACGGAGACGTTGAGGCCAACTCGCCAGGAATGTTGTCAAATATTACCGCCGAGATGTTAGGTTGGATTAGGTTAGGTTATATTACGTTATTGATGTATATAAAGGTCCCACGGAGACGTAGAGGCCAACTCGCCAGGTATGTTTTCAAATATTACCGCCGAGATGTTAGGTTGGGTTAGGTTAGGTTATATAACGTTATTGATGTACATAAGGGTCCCACGGAGACGTAGAGGCCAAATCGCCAGGAATGTTGTCGAATATTACCACCGAGATGATAGGTTGCGTTATGTTAGGTTATATTTCGTTATTGATGTTTATGAAGGTCAAGCGGAGACGTAGATGCCAACTCGCCAGTAATGTTGTCAAATATTACCGCCGAGATGATAGGTTGGGTTAGGTTAGGTTATATTTCGTTATTGATGTATATGAAGGTCCCACGGAGACGTAGAGGCCAAATCGCCAGGAATGTTGTCAAATATTACCACCGAGATGATAGGCTGTGTTATGTTAGGTTATATTTCGTTATTGATGTTTATGAAGGTCAAGCGGAGACGTAGAGGCCAACTCGCCTGTAATGTTGTCAAATATTACCGCCGAGATGATAGGTTGGGTTAGGTTAGGTTATATTTCGTTATTGATGTATATGAAGGTCCCACGGAGACGTAGAGGCCAACTCGCCATGAATGTTTTCAAATATTACCGCCGAGATGTTAGGTTGGGTTAGGTTAGGTTATATTACGTTATTGATGTATATAAAGATCCCACGGATACGTAGAGGCCAACTCGCCAGGAATGTTGTCAAATATTACCGCCGAGATGTTAGATTGGGTTAGGTTAGGTTATATTACGTTATTGATGTATATAAAGCACCCACGGAGACGTAGAGGCCAACTCGCCAGGAATGATGTCAAATATTACCGCCGAGATGTTAGGTTGGGTTAGGTTAGGTTATATTACGTTATTGATGTATATAAAGGTCCCACGGAGACGAAGAGGCCAACAAGCCAAGAATGTGACCAAATATTACCGCCGAGATGTTAGGTTGGGTTAGGGTAGGTTATATTACGTTATTGATGTATATAAAGATCCCACGGATACGTAGAGGCCAACTCGCCAGGAATGTTGTCAAATATTACCGCCGAGATGATAGGTTGGGTTAGGTTAGGTTATATTACGTTATTGATGTATATAAATGTACCACGGAGACGTAGAGGCCAACTCGCCAGGAATGTTGTCAAATATTACCGCCGAGATGTTAGATTGGGTTAGGTTAGGTTATATTACGTTATTGATGTTTATGAAGATCAAACGGAGACGTAGAGCCCAACTCGCCAGGAATGATGTCAAATATTACCGCCGAGATGTTAGTTTGGGTTAGGTTAGGTTATATTACGTTATAGATGTATATAAAGATCCCACGGATACGTAGAGGCCAACTCGCCAGGAATGTTGTCAAATATTACCGCCGAGATGATAGGTTGGGTTAGGTTAGGTTATATTACGTTATTGATGTATATAAATGTACCACGGAGAGGTAGAGGCCAACTCGCCATGAATGTTTTCAAATATTACCGCCGAGATGATAGGTTGGGTTAGGTTAGTTTATATTACGTTATTGATGTATATAAATGTACCACGGAGAGGTAGAGGCCAACTCGCCATGAATGTTTTCAAATATTACCGCCGAAATGTTAGATTGGGTTAGGTTAGGTTATATTACGTTATAGATGTATATAAAGTTCCCACGGAGACGTAGAGGCCAACAAGCCATGAATGTGTTCAAATATTACCGCCGAAATGTTAGATTGGGTTAGGTTAGGTTATATTACGTTATTGATGTATATAAGGATCCCACGGGGACGTAGAGGCCAACAAGCCAGGAATGTTTTCAAATATTACCGCCGAAACGTTAGGCTGGGTTAGGTTCGGTTATATAACGTTATTGATGTATATAAAGATCCCACGGAGATGTAGAGGCCAACAAGCCAGGAATGTGTTCAAATATTACCGCCGAGATGTTAGATTGGGTTAGGATAGGTTATATTACGTTATTGATGTATATAAAGATCCCACGGAGACGTAGAGGCCAACAAGCCAGGAATGTCTCCAAATATTACCGCCGAGATGATAGGTTGGGTTAGGTTAGGTTATATTACGTTATAGATGTATATAAATTTCCCACGGGGACGTAGAGGCCAACAAGCCAGGAATGTGTTCAAATATTACCGCCGAGATGTTAGATTGGGTTAGGTTAGGTTATATTACGTTATAGATGTATATAAAGTTCCCACGGAGAGGTAGAGGCCAACTCGCCAGGGATGTTGTCAAATATTACAGCCGAGATGATAGGTTGGGTTAGGTTAGGTTATATTACGTTATTGATGTATATAAATGTACCACGGAGAGGTAGAGGCCAACAAGCCAGGAATGTGACCAAATATTATCGCCGAGATGTTAGGTTGGGTTAGGTTAGGTTATATTACGTTATAGATGTATATAAAGGTCCCACGGAGACGTAGAGGCCAACAAGCCAGGAATGTGTTCAAATACTACCGCTGAGATATTAGGTTGGGTTAGGTTAGCTTATATTACGTTATTGATGTATATAAAGGTCCCACGGAGACGTAGGGGCCAACAAGCCAGGAATGTGTTCAAATATTACCGCCGACATGTTAGGTTGGGTTAGGTTAGGTTATATTACGTTATAGATGTATATAAAGTTCGCAGGGAGACGTAGAGGCCAACAAGCCAGGAATGTGTTCAAATATTACCGCCGAGATGTTAGATTGGGTTAGGTTAGGTTATATTACGTTATTGATGTATATAAATGTACCACGGAGACGTAGAGGCCAACAAGCCAGGAATGTCTTCAAATATTACCGCCGAGATGTTAGGTTGGGTTAGGTTAGGTTATATTACGTTATTGATGTATATAAAGCACCCACGGAGACGTAGAGGCCAACTCGCCAGGAATGATGTCAAATATTACCGCCGAGATGTTAGGTTGGGTTAGGTTAGGTTATATTACGTTATTGATGTATATAAAGGTCCCACGGAGACGAAGAGGCCAACAAGCCAAGAATGTGACCAAATATTACCGCCGAGATGTTAGGTTGGGTTAGGGTAGGTTATATTACGTTATTGATGTATATAAAGCTCCCACGGAGACGTTGAGGCCAACTCGCCAGGAATGTTGTCAAATATTACCGCCGAGATGTTAGGTTGGGTTAGGTTAGGTTATATAACGTTATTGATGTACATAAGGGTCCCACGGAGACGTAGAGGCCAAATCGCCAGGAATGTTGTCGAATATTACCACCGAGATGATAGGTTGCGTTATGTTAGGTTATATTTCGTTATTGATGTTTATGAAGGTCAAGCGGAGACGTAGATGCCAACTCGCCAGTAATGTTGTCAAATATTACCGCCGAGATGATAGGTTGGGTTAGGTTAGGTTATATTTCGTTATTGATGTATATGAAGGTCCCACGGAGACGTAGAGGCCAAATCGCCAGGAATGTTGTCAAATATTACCACCGAGATGATAGGTTGTGTTATGTTAGGTTATATTTCGTTATTGATGTTTATGAAGGTCAAGCGGAGACGTAGAGGCCAACTCGCCTGTAATGTTGTCAAATATTACCGCCGAGATGATAGGTTGGGTTAGGTTAGGTTATATTTCGTTATTGATGTATATGAAGGTCCCACGGAGACGTAGAGGCCAACTCGCCATGAATGTTTTCAAATATTACCGCCGAGATGTTAGGTTGGGTTAGGTTAGGTTATATTACGTTATTGATGTATATAAGGATCCCACGGAGACGTAGAGGCCAACAAGCCAGGAATGTGTTCAAATATACCGCCGAGATGTTAGATTGGGTTAGGTTAGGTTATATTACGTTATTGATGTATATAAAGGTCCCACGGAGACGTAGGGGCCAACAAGCCAGGAATGTGTTCAAATATTACCGCCGAGATGTTAGATTGGGTTAGGTTAGGTTATATTACGTTATTGATGTATATATATGTACCACGGAGACGTAGAGGCCAACAAGCCAGGAATGTCTTCAAATATTACCGCCGAGATGTTAGGTTGGGTTAGGTTAGGTTATATAACGTTATTGATGTACATAAGGGTCCCACGGAGACGTAGAGGCCAAATCGCCAGGAATGTTGTCAAATATTACCACCGAGATGATAGGTTGCGTTATGTTAGGTTATATTTCGTTATTGATGTTTATGAAGGTCAAGCGGAGACGTAGATGCCAACTCGCCAGTAATGTTGTCAAATATTACCGCCGAGATGATAGGTTGGGTTAGGTTAGGTTATATTTCGTTATTGATGTATATGAAGGTCCCACGGAGACGTAGAGGCCAAATCGCCAGGAATGTTGTCAAATATTACCACCGAGATGATAGGTTGTGTTATGTTAGGTAATATTTCGTTATTGATGTTTATGAAGGTCAAGCGTAGACGTAGAGGCCAACTCGCCTGTAATGTTGTCAAATATTAGCGCCGAGATGATAGGTTGGGTTAGGTTAGGTTATATTTCGTTATTGATGTATATGAAGGTCCCACGGAGACGTAGAGGCCAACTCGCCATGAATGTTTTCAAATATTATCGCCGAGATGTTAGATTGGGTTAGGTTAGGTTATATTACGTTATTGATGTATATAAGGATCCCACGGAGACGTAGAGGCCAACAAGCCAGGAATGTGTTCAAATATACCGCCGAGATGTTAGATTGGGTTAGGTTAGGGTATATTACGTTATTGATGTATATAAAGGTCCCACGGAGACGTAGGGGCCAACAAGCCAGGAATGTGTTCAAATATTACCGCCGAGATGTTAGGTTGGGTTAGGTTAGGTTATATTACGTTATAGATGTATATAAAGTTCGCAGGGAGACGTAGAGGCCAACAAGCCAGGAATGTGTTCAAATATTACCGCCGAGATGTTAGGTTGGGTTAGGTTAGGTTATATTACGTTATAGATGTATATAAAGTTCCCACGGAGAGGTAGAGGCCAACTCGCCAGGAATGTTGTCAAATATTACAGCCGAGATGATAGGTTGGGTTAGGTTAGGTTATATTACGTTATTGATGTATATAAATGTACCACGGAGAGGTAGAGGCCAACAAGCCAGGAATGTGACCAAATATTATCGCCGAGATGTTAGGTTGGGTTAGGTTAGGTTATATTACGTTATAGATGTATATAAAGGTCCCACGGAGACGTAGAGGCCAACAAGCCAGGAATGTGTTCAAATATTACCGCTGAGATATTAGGTTGGGTTAGGTTAGCTTATATTACGTTATTGATGTATATAAAGGTCCCACGGAGACGTAGGGGCCAACAAGCCAGGAATGTGTTCAAATATTACCGCCGACATGTTAGGTTGGGTTAGGTTAGGTTATATTACGTTATAGATGTATATAAAGTTCGCAGGGAGACGTAGGGGCCAACAAGCCAGGAATGTGTTCAAATATTACCGCCGAGATGTTAGATTGGGTTAGGATAGGTTATATTACGTTATTGATGTATATAAAGATCCCACGGAGACGTAGAGGCCAACAAGCCAGGAATGTCTCCAAATATTACCGCCGAGATGTTAGGTTGGTTTAGGTTAGGTTATATTACGTTATAGATGTATATAAATTTCCCACGGAGACGTAGAGGCCAACAAGCCAGGAATGTGTTCAAATATTACCGCCGAGATGTTAGATTGGGTTAGGTTAGGTTATATTACGTTATAGATGTATATAAAGATCCCACGGATACGTAGAGGCCAACTCGCCAGGAATGTTGTCAAATATTACCGCCGAGATGATAGGTTGGGTTAGGTTAGGTTATATTACGTTATTGATGTATATAAATGTACCACGGAGAGGTAGAGGCCAACTCGCCATGAATGTTTTCAAATATTACCGCCGAAATGTTAGATTGGGTTAGGTTAGGTTATATTACGTTATAGATGTATATAAAGGTCCCACGGAGACGCAGAGGCCAACAAGCCAGGAATGTGTTCAAATATTACCGCCGAGATGTTAGATTGGGTTAGGTTAGGTTATATTACGTTATTGATGTATATAAATGTCCCACGGAGACGTAGGGGCCAACAAGCCAGGAATGTGTTCAAATATTACCGCCGAGATGTTAGATTGGGTTAGGTTAGGTTATATTACGTTATTGATGTATATATATGTACCACGGAGACGTAGAGGCCAACAAGCCAGGAATGTCTTCAAATATTACCGCCGAGATGTTAGGTTGGGTTAGGTTAGGTTATATAACGTTATTGATGTACATAAGGGTCCCACGGAGACGTAGAGGCCAAATCGCCAGGAATGTTGTCAAATATTACCACCGAGATGATAGGTTGCGTTATGTTAGGTTATATTTCGTTATTGATGTTTATGAAGGTCAAGCGGAGACGTAGATGCCAACTCGCCAGTAATGTTGTCAAATATTACCGCCGAGATGATAGGTTGGGTTAGGTTAGGTTATATTTCGTTATTGATGTATATGAAGGTCCCACGGAGACGTAGAGGCCAACTCGCCATGAATGTTTTCAAACATTATCGCCGAGATGTTAGGTTGGGTTAGGTTAGGTTATATTACGTTATTGATGTATATAAGGATCCCACGGAGACGTAGAGGCCAACAAGCCAGGAATGTGTTCAAATATACCGCCGAGATGTTAGATTGGGTTAGGTTAGGGTATATTACGTTATTGATGTATATAAAGGTCCCACGGAGACGTAGGGGCCAACAAGCCAGGTATGTGTTCAAATATTACCGCCGAGATGTTAGGTTGGGTTAGGTTAGGTTATATTACGTTATAGATGTATATAAAGTTCGCAGGGAGACGTAGAGGCCAACAAGCCAGGAATGTGTTCAAATATTACCGCCGAGATGTTAGATTGGGTTAGGTTAGGTTATATTACGTTATTGATGTATATAAATGTACCACGGATACGTAGAGGCCAACAAGCCAGGAATGTCTTCAAATATTACCGCCGAGATGTTAGGTTGGGTTAGGTTAGGTTATATTACGTTATTGATGTATATAAAGCACCCACGGAGACGTAGAGGCCAACTCGCCAGGAATGATGTCAAATATTACCGCCGAGATGTTTGGTTGGGTTAGGTTAGGTTATATTACGTTATTGATGTATATAAAGGTCCCACGGAGACGAAGAGGCCAACAAGCCAAGAATGTGACCAAATATTACCGCCGAGATGTTAGGTTGGGTTAGGGTAGGTTATATTACGTTATTGATGTATATAAAGCTCCCACGGAGACGTTGAGGCCAACTCGCCAGGAATGTTGTCAAATATTACCGCCGAGATGTTAGGTTGGATTAGGTTAGGTTATATTACGTTATTGATGTATATAAAGGTCCCACGGAGACGTAGAGGCCAACTCGCCAGGTATGTTTTCAAATATTACCGCCGAGATGTTAGGTTGGGTTAAGTTAGGTTATATAACGTTATTGATGTACATAAGGGTCCCACGGAGACGTAGAGGCCAAATCGCCAGGAATGTTGTCGAATATTACCACCGAGATGATAGGTTGCGTTATGTTAGGTTATATTTCGTTATTGATGTTTATGAAGGTCAAGCGGAGACGTAGATGCCAACTCGCCAGTAATGTTGTCAAATATTACCGCCGAGATAATAGGTTGGGTTAGGTTAGGTTATATTTCGTTATTGATGTATATGAAGGTCCCACGGAGACGTAGACGCCAAATCGCCAGGAATGTTGTCAAATATTACCACCGAGATGATAGGTTGTGTTATGTTAGGTTATATTTCGTTATTGATGTTTATGAAGGTCAAGCGGAGACGTAGAGGCCAACTCGCCTGTAATGTTGTCAAATATTACCGCCGAGATGATAGGTTGGGTTAGGTTAGGTTATATTTCGTTATTGATGTATATGAAGGTCCCACGGAGACGTAGAGGCCAACTCGCCATGAATGTTTTCAAATATTACCGCCGAGATGTTAGGTTGGGTTAGGTTAGGTTATATTACGTTATTGATGTATATAAGGATCCCACGGAGACGTAGAGGCCAACAAGCCAGGAATGTGTTCAAATATACCGCCGAGATGTTAGATTGGGTTAGGTTAGGTTATATTACGTTATTGATGTATATAAAGGTCCCACGGAGACGTAGGGGCCAACAAGCCAGGAATGTGTTTAAATATACCGCCGAGATGTTAGATTGGGTTAGGTTAGGGTATATTACGTTATTGATGTATATAAAGGTCCCACGGAGACGTAGGGGCCAACAAGCCAGGAATGTGTTCAAATATTACCGCCGAGATGTTAGGTTGGGTTAGGTTAGGTTATATTACGTTATAGATGTATATAAAGTTCGCAGAGAGACGTAGAGGCCAACAAGCCAGGAATGTGTTCAAATATTACCGCCGAGATGTTAGATTGGGTTCGGTTAGGTTATATTACGTTATAGATGTATATAAAGTTCCCACGGAGAGATAGAGGCCAACTCGCCAGGAATGTTGTCAAATATTACAGCCGAGATGATAGGTTGGGTTAGGTTAGGTTATATTACGTTATTGATGTATATAAATGTACCACGGAGAGGTAGAGGCCAACAAGCCAGGAATGTGACCAAATATTATCGCCGAGATGTTAGGTTGGGTTAGGTTAGGTTATATTACGTTATAGATGTATATAAAGTTCCCACGGAGAGGTAGAGGCCAACTCGCCAGGAATGTTGTCAAATATTACCGCCGAGATGATAGGTTGGGTTAGGTTAGGTTATATTACGTTATTGATGTATATAATTGTACCACGGGGAGGTAGAGGCCAACAAGCCAGGAATGTGACCAAATATTACCGCCGAGATGTTAGATTGGGTTAGGTTAGGTTATATTACGTTAGTGATGTATATAAATGTACCACGGAGACGTAGAGGCCAACAAGCCAGGAATGTCTTCAAATATTACCGCCGAGATGTTAGGTTGGGTTAGGTTAGGTTATATCACGTTATTGATGTATATAAAGCACCCACGGAGACGTAGAGGCCAACTCGCCAGGAATGATGTCAAATATTACCGCCGAGATGTTAGGTTGGGTTAGGTTAGGTTATATTACGTTATTGATGTATATAAAGGTCCCACGGAGACGAAGAGGCCAACAAGCCAAGAATGTGACCAAATATTACCGCCGAGATGTTAGGTTGGGTTAGGGTAGGTTATATTACGTTATTGATGTATATAAAGCTCCCACGGAGACGTTGAGGCCAACTCGCCAGGAATGTTGTCAAATATTACCGCCGAGATGTTAGGTTGGATTAGGTTAGGTTATATTACGTTATTGATGTATATAAAGGTCCCACGGAGACGTAGAGGCCAACTCGCCAGGTATGTTTTCAAATATTACCGCCGAGATGTTAAGTTGGGTTAGGTTAGGTTATATAACGTTATTGATGTACATAAGGGTCCCACGGAGACGTAGAGGCCAAATCGCCAGGAATGTTGTCGAATATTACCACCGAGATGATAGGTTGCGTTATGTTAGGTTATATTTCGTTATTGATGTTTATGAAGGTCAAGCGGAGACGTAGATGCCAACTCGCCAGTAATGTTGTCAAATATTACCGCCGAGATGAGAGGTTGGGTTAGGTTAGGTTATATTTCGTTATTGATGTATATGAAGGTCCCACGGAGACGTAGAGGCCAAATCGCCAGGAATGTTGTCAAATATTACCACCGAGATGATAGGTTGTGTTATGTTAGGTTATATTTCGTTATTGATGTTTATGAAGGTCAAGCGGAGACGTAGAGGCCAACTCGCCTGTAATGTTGTCAAATATTACCGCCGAGATGATAGGTTGGGTTAGGTTAGGTTATATTTCGTTATTGATGTATATGAAGGTCCCACGGAGACGTAGAGGCCAACTCGCCATGAATGTTTTCCAATATTACCGCCGAGATGTTAGGTTGGGTTAGGTTAGGTTATATTACGTTATTGATGTATATAAGGATCCCACGGAGACGTAGACGCCAACAAGCCAGGAATGTGTTCAAATATACCGCCGAGATGTTAGATTGGGTTAGGTTAGGGTATATTACGTTATTGATGTATATAAAGGTCCCACGGAGACGTAGGGGCCAACAAGCCAGGAATGTGTTCAAATATTACCGCCGAGATGTTAGGTTGGGTTAGGTTAGGTTATATTACGTTATAGATGTATATAAAGTTCGCAGGGAGACGTAGAGGCCAACAAGCCAGGAATGTGTTCAAATATTACCGCCGAGATGTTAGATTGGGTTAGGTTAGGTTATATTACGTTATAGATGTATATAAAGTTCCTACGGAGAGGTAGAGGCCAACTCGCCAGGAATGTTGTCAAATATTACCGCCGAGATGATAGGTTGGGTTAGGTTAGGTTATATTACGTTATTGATGTATATAAATGTACCACGGAGAGGTAGAGGCCAACAAGCCAGGAATGTGACCAAATATTATCGCCGAGATGTTAGGTTGGGTTAGGTTAGGTTATATTACGTTATAGATGTATATAAAGTTCCCACGGAGACGTAGAGGCCAACAAGCCAGGAATGTGTTCAAATATTACCGCTGAGATATTAGGTTGGGTTAGGTTAGCTTATATTACGTTATTGATGTATATAAAGGTCCCACGGAGACGTAGGGGCCAACAAGCCAGGAATGTGTTCAAATATTACCGCCGACATGTTAGGTTGGGTTAGGTTAGGTTATATTACGTTATAGATGTATATAAAGTTCGCAGGGAGACGTAGAGGCCAACAAGCCAGGAATGTGTTCAAATATTACCGCCGAGATGTTAGATTGGGTTAGGTTAGGTTATATTACGTTATTGATGTATATAAATGTACCACGGATACGTAGAGGCCAACAAGCCAGGAATGTCTTCAAATATTACCGCCGAGATGTTAGGTTGGGTTAGGTTAGGTTATATTACGTTATTGATATATATAAAGCACCCACGGAGACGTAGAGGCCAACTCGCCAGGAATGATGTCAAATATTACCGCCGAGATGTTTGGTTGGGTTAGGTTAGGTTATATTACGTTATTGATGTATATAAAGGTCCCACGGAGACGAAGAGGCCAACAAGCCAAGAATGTGACCAAATATTACCGCCGAGATGTTAGGTTGGGTTAGGTTAGGTTATATTACGTTATTGATGTATATAAGGATCCCACGGAGACGTAGAGGCCAACAAGCCAGGAATGTGTTCAAATATACCGCCGAGATGTTAGATTGGGTTAGGTTAGGGTATATTACGTTATTGATGTATATAAAGGTCCCACGGAGACGTAGGGGCCAACAAGCCAGGAATGTGTTCAAATATTACCGCCGAGATGTTAGGTTGGGTTAGGTTAGGTTATATTACGTTATAGATGTATATAAAGTTCGCAGGGAGACGTAGAGGCCAACAAGCCAGGAATGTGTTCAAATATTACCGCCGAGATGTTAGATTGGGTTAGGTTAGGTTATATTACGTTATAGATGTATATAAAGTTCCCACGGAGAGGTAGAGGCCAACTCGCCAGGAATGTTGTCAAATATTACCGCCGAGATGATAGGTTGGGTTAGGTTAGGTTATATTACGTTATTGATGTATATAAATGTACCACGGAGAGGTAGGGGCCAACAAGCCAGGAATGTGTTCAAATATTACCGCCGACATGTTAGGTTGGGTTAGGTTAGGTTATATTACGTTATAGATGTATATAAAGTTCGCAGGGAGACGTAGAGGCCAACAAGCCAGGAATGTGTTCAAATATTACCGCCGAGATGTTAGATTGGGTTAGGTTAGGTTATATTACGTTATTGATGTATATAAATGTACCACGGATACGTAGAGGCCAACAAGCCAGGAATGTCTTCAAATATTACCGCCGAGATGTTAGGTTGGGTTAGGTTAGGTTATATTACGTTATTGATATATATAAAGCACCCACGGAGACGTAGAGGCCAACTCGCCAGGAATGATGTCAAATATTACCGCCGAGATGTTTGGTTGGGTTAGGTTAGGTTATATTACGTTATTGATGTATATAAAGGTCCCACGGAGACGAAGAGGCCAACAAGCCAAGAATGTGACCAAATATTACCGCCGAGATGTTAGGTTGGGTTAGGGTAGGTTATATTACGTTATTGATGTATATAAAGCTCCCACGGAGACGTTGAGGCCAACTCGCCAGGAATGTTGTCAAATATTACCGCCGAGATGTTAGGTTGGATTAGGTTAGGTTATAATACGTTATTGATGTATATAAAGGTCCCACGGAGACGTAGAGGCCAACTCGCCAGGTATGTTTTCAAATATTACCGCCGAGATGTTAGGTTGGGTTAGGTTAGGTTATATAACGTTATTGATGTACATAAGGGTCCCACGGAGACGTAGAGGCCAAATCGCCAGGAATGTTGTCGAATATTACCACCGAGATGATAGGTTGCGTTATGTTAGGTTATATTTCGTTATTGATGTTTATGAAGGTCAAGCGGAGACGTAGATGCCAACTCGCCAGTAATGTTGTCAAATATTACCGCCGAGATGATAGGTTGGGTTAGGTTAGGTTATATTTCGTTATTGATGTATATGAAGGTCCCACGGAGACGTAGAGGCCAAATCGCCAGGAATGTTGTCAAATATTACCACCGAGATGATAGGTTGTGTTATGTTAGGTTATATTTCGTTATTGATGTTTATGAAGGTCAAGCGGAGACGTAGAGGCCAACTCGCCTGTAATGTTGTCAAATATTACCGCCGAGATGATAGGTTGGGTTAGGTTAGGTTATATTTCGTTATTGATGTATATGAAGGTCCCACGGAGACGTAGAGGCCAACTCGCCATGAATGTTTTCAAATATTACCGCCGAGATGTTAGGTTGGGTTAGGTTAGGTTATATTACGTTATTGATGTATATAAGGATCCCACGGAGACGTAGAGGCCAACAAGCCAGGAATGTGTTCAAATATACCGCCGAGATGTTAGATTGGGTTAGGTTAGGTTATATTACGTTATTGATGTATATAAAGGTCCCACGGAGAGGTAGAGGCCAACTCGCCAGGAATGTTGTCAAATATTACCGCCGAGATGATAGGTTGGGTTAGGTTAGGTTATATTACGTTATTGATGTATATAATTGTACCACGGAGAGGTAGAGGCCAACAAGCCAGGAATGTGACCAAATATTACCGCCGAGATGTTAGATTGGGTTAGGTTAGGTTATATTACGTTATTGATTTATATAAATGTACCACGGAGACGTAGAGGCCAACAAGCCAGGAATGTCTTCAAATATTACCGCCGAGATGTTAGGTTGGGTTAGGTTAGGTTATATCACGTTATTGATGTATATAAAGCACCCACGGAGACATAGAGGCCAACTCGCCAGGAATGATGTCAAATATTACCGCCGAGATGTTAGGTTGGGTTAGGTTAGGTTATATTACGTTATTGATGTATATAAAGGTCCCACGGAGACGAAGAGGCCAACAAGCCAAGAATGTGACCAAATATTACCGCCGAGATGTTAGGTTGGGTTAGGGTAGGTTATATTACGTTATTGATGTATATAAAGCTCCCACGGAGACGTTGAGGCCAACTCGCCAGGAATGTTGTCAAATATTACCGCCGAGATGTTAGGTTGGATTAGGTTAGGTTATATTACGTTATTGATGTATATAAAGGTCCCACGGAGACGTAGAGGCCAACTCGCCAGGTATGTTTTCAAATATTACCGCCGAGATGTTAAGTTGGGTTAGGTTAGGTTATATAACGTTATTGATGTACATAAGGGTCCCACGGAGACGTAGAGGCCAAATCGCCAGGAATGTTGTCGAATATTACCACCGAGATGATAGGTTGCGTTATGTTAGGTTATATTTCGTTATTGATGTTTATGAAGGTCAAGCGGAGACGTAGATGCCAACTCGCCAGTAATGTTGTCAAATATTACCGCCGAGATGAGAGGTTGGGTTAGGTTAGGTTATATTTCGTTATTGATGTATATGAAGGTCCCACGGAGACGTAGAGGCCAAATCGCCAGGAATGTTGTCAAATATTACCACCGAGATGATAGGTTGTGTTATGTTAGGTTATATTTCGTTATTGATGTTTATGAAGGTCAACCGGAGACGTAGAGGCCAACTCGCCTGTAATGTTGTCAAATATTACCGCCGAGATGATAGGTTGGGGTAGGTTAGGTTATATTTCGTTATTGATGTATATGAAGGTCCCACGGAGACGTAGAGGCCAACTCGCCATGAATGTTTTCAAATATTACCGCCGAGATGTTAGGTTGGGTTAGGTTAGGTTATATTACGTTATTGATGTATATAAGGATCCCACGGAGACGTAGAGGCCAACAAGCCAGGAATGTGTTCAAATATACCGCCGAGATGTTAGATTGGGTTAGGTTAGGTTATATTACGTTATTGATGTATATAAAGGTCCCACGGAGACGTAGGGGCCAACAAGCCAGGAATGTGTTCAAATATACCGCCGAGATGTTAGATTGGGTTAGGTTAGGGTATATTACGTTATTGATGTATATAAAGGTCCCACGGAGACGTAGGGGCCAACAAGCCAGGAATGTGTTCAAATATTACCGCCGAGATGTTAGGTTGGGTTAGGTTAGGTTATATTACGTTATAGATGTATATAAAGTTCGCAGGGAGACGTAGAGGCCAACAAGCCAGGAATGTGTTCAAATATTACCGCCGAGATGTTAGATTGGGTTAGGTTAGGTTATATTACGTTATAGATGTATATAAAGTTCCCACGGAGGGGTAGAGGCCAACTCGCCAGGAATGTTGTCAAATATTACAGCCGAGATGATAAGTTGGGTTAGGTTAGGTTATATTACGTTATTGATGTATATAAATGTACCACGGAGAGGTAGAGGCCAACAAGCCAGGAATGTGACCAAATATTATCGCCGAGATGTTAGGTTGGGTTAGGTTAGGTTATATTACGTTATAGATGTATATAAAGTTCCCACGGAGAGGTAGAGGCCAACTCGCCAGGAATGTTGTCAAATATTACCGCCGAGATGTTAGGTTGGGTTAGGTTAGGTTATATTACGTTATTGATGTATATAAAGGTCCCACGGAGACGAAGAGGCCAACAAGCCAAGAATGTGACCAAATATTACCGCCGAGATGTTAGGTTGGGTTAGGGTAGGTTATATTACGTTATTGATGTATATAAAGCTCCCACGGAGACGTTGAGGCCAACTCGCCAGGAATGTTGTCAAATATTACCGCCGAGATGTTAGGTTGGATTAGGTTAGGTTATATTACGTTATTGATGTATATAAAGGTCCCACGGAGACGTAGAGGCCAACTCGCCAGGTATGTTTTCAAATATTACCGCCGAGATGTTAAGTTGGGTTAGGTTAGGTTATATAACGTTATTGATGTACATAAGGGTCCCACGGAGACGTAGAGGCCAAATCGCCAGGAATGTTGTCGAATATTACCACCGAGATGATAGGTTGCGTTATGTTAGGTTATATTTCGTTATTGATGTTTATGAAGGTCAAGCGGAGACGTAGATGCCAACTCGCCAGTAATGTTGTCAAATATTACCGCCGAGATGAGAGGTTGGGTTAGGTTAGGTTATATTTCGTTATTGATGTATATGAAGGTCCCACGGAGACGTAGAGGCCAAATCGCCAGGAATGTTGTCAAATATTACCACCGAGATGATAGGTTGTGTTATGTTAGGTTATATTTCGTTATTGATGTTTATGAAGGTCAAGCGGAGACGTAGAGGCCAACTCGCCTGTAATGTTGTCAAATATTACCGCCGAGATGATAGGTTGGGTTAGGTTAGGTTATATTTCGTTATTGATGTATATGAAGGTCCCACGGAGACGTAGAGGCCAACTCGCCATGAATGTTTTCAAATATTACCGCCGAGATGTTAGGTTGGGTTAGGTTAGGTTATATTACGTTATTGATGTATATAAGGATCCCACGGAGACGTAGAGGCCAACAAGCCAGGAATGTGTTCAAATATACCGCCGAGATGTTAGATTGGGTTAGGTTAGGGTATATTACGTTATTGATGTATATAAAGGTCCCACGGAGACGTAGGGGCCAACAAGCCAGGAATGTGTTCAAATATTACCGCCGAGATGTTAGGTTGGGTTAGGTTAGGTTATATTACGTTATAGATGTATATAAAGTTCGCAGGGAGACGTAGAGGCCAACAAGCCAGGAATGTGTTCAAATATTACCGCCGAGATGTTAGATTGGGTTAGGTTAGGTTATATTACGTTATAGATGTATATAAAGTTCCCACGGAGAGGTAGAGGCCAACTCGCCAGGAATGTTGTCAAATATTACCGCCGAGATGATAGGTTGGGTTAGGTTAGGTTATATTACGTTATTGATGTATATAAATGTACCACGGAGAGGTAGAGGCCAACAAGCCAGGAATGTGACCAAATATTATCGCCGAGATGTTAGGTTGGGTTAGGTTAGGTTATATTACGTTATAGATGTATATAAAAGTCCCACGGAGACGTAGAGGCCAGCAAGCCAGGAATGTGTTCAAATATTACCGCCGAGATATTAGGTTGGGTTAGGTTAGGTTATATTACGTTATTGATGTATATAAAGGTCCCACGGAGACGTTGAGGCCAACTCGCCAGGAATGTTGTCAAATATTACCGCCGAGATGTTAGGTTGGATTAGGTTAGGTTATAATACGTTATTGATGTATATAAAGGTCCCACGGAGACGTAGAGGCCAACTCGCCAGGTATGTTTTCAAATATTACCGCCGAGATGTTAGGTTGGGTTAGGTTAGGTTATATAACGTTATTGATGTACATAAGGGTCCCACGGAGACGTAGAGGCCAAATCGCCAGGAATGTTGTCGAATATTACCACCGAGATGATAGGTTGCGTTATGTTAGGTTATATTTCGTTATTGATGTTTATGAAGGTCAAGCGGAGACGTAGATGCCAACTCGCCAGTAATGTTGTCAAATATTACCGCCGAGATGATAGGTTGGGTTAGGTTAGGTTATATTTCGTTATTGATGTATATGAAGGTCCCACGGAGACGTAGAGGCCAAATCGCCAGGAATGTTGTCAAATATTACCACCGAGATGATAGGTTGTGTTATGTTAGGTTATATTTCGTTATTGATGTTTATGAAGGTCAAGCGGAGACGTAGAGGCCAACTCGCCTGTAATGTTGTCAAATATTACCGCCGAGATGATAGGTTGGGTTAGGTTAGGTTATATTTCGTTATTGATGTATATGAAGGTCCCACGGAGACGTAGAGGCCAACTCGCCATGAATGTTTTCAAATATTACCGCCGAGATGTTAGGTTGGGTTAGGTTAGGTTATATTACGTTATTGATGTATATAAGGATCCCACGGAGACGTAGAGGCCAACAAGCCAGGAATGTGTTCAAATATACCGCCGAGATGTTAGATTGGGTTAGGTTAGGTTATATTACGTTATTGATGTATATAAAGGTCCCACGGAGAGGTAGAGGCCAACTCGCCAGGAATGTTGTCAAATATTACCGCCGAGATGATAGGTTGGGTTAGGTTAGGTTATATTACGTTATTGATGTATATAATTGTACCACGGAGAGGTAGAGGCCAACAAGCCAGGAATGTGACCAAATATTACCGCCGAGATGTTAGATTGGGTTAGGTTAGGTTATATTACGTTATTGATTTATATAAATGTACCACGGAGACGTAGAGGCCAACAAGCCAGGAATGTCTTCAAATATTACCGCCGAGATGTTAGGTTGGGTTAGGTTAGGTTATATCACGTTATTGATGTATATAAAGCACCCACGGAGACATAGAGGCCAACTCGCCAGGAATGATGTCAAATATTACCGCCGAGATGTTAGGTTGGGTTAGGTTAGGTTATATTACGTTATTGATGTATATAAAGGTCCCACGGAGACGAAGAGGCCAACAAGCCAAGAATGTGACCAAATATTACCGCCGAGATGTTAGGTTGGGTTAGGGTAGGTTATATTACGTTATTGATGTATATAAAGCTCCCACGGAGACGTTGAGGCCAACTCGCCAGGAATGTTGTCAAATATTACCGCCGAGATGTTAGGTTGGATTAGGTTAGGTTATATTACGTTATTGATGTATATAAAGGTCCCACGGAGACGTAGAGGCCAACTCGCCAGGTATGTTTTCAAATATTACCGCCGAGATGTTAAGTTGGGTTAGGTTAGGTTATATAACGTTATTGATGTACATAAGGGTCCCACGGAGACGTAGAGGCCAAATCGCCAGGAATGTTGTCGAATATTACCACCGAGATGATAGGTTGCGTTATGTTAGGTTATATTTCGTTATTGACGTTTATGAAGGTCAAGCGGAGACGTAGATGCCAACTCGCCAGTAATGTTGTCAAATATTACCGCCGAGATGAGAGGTTGGGTTAGGTTAGGTTATATTTCGTTATTGATGTATATGAAGGTCCCACGGAGACGTAGAGGCCAAATCGCCAGGAATGTTGTCAAATATTACCACCGAGATGATAGGTTGTGTTATGTTAGGTTATATTTCGTTATTGATGTTTATGAAGGTCAAGCGGAGACGTAGAGGCCAACTCGCCTGTAATGTTGTCAAATATTACCGCCGAGATGATAGGTTGGGGTAGGTTAGGTTATATTTCGTTATTGATGTATATGAAGGTCCCACGGAGACGTAGAGGCCAACTCGCCATGAATGTTTTCAAATATTACCGCCGAGATGTTAGGTTGGGTTAGGTTAGGTTATATTACGTTATTGATGTATATAAGGATCCCACGGAGACGTAGAGGCCAACAAGCCAGGAATGTGTTCAAATATACCGCCGAGATGTTAGATTGGGTTAGGTTAGGTTATATTACGTTATTGATGTATATAAAGGTCCCACGGAGACGTAGGGGCCAACAAGCCAGGAATGTGTTCAAATATACCGCCGAGATGTTAGATTGGGTTAGGTTAGGGTATATTACGTTATTGATGTATATAAAGGTCCCACGGAGACGTAGGGGCCAACAAGCCAGGAATGTGTTCAAATATTACCGCCGAGATGTTAGGTTGGGTTAGGTTAGGTTATATTACGTTATAGATGTATATAAAGTTCGCAGGGAGACGTAGAGGCCAACAAGCCAGGAATGTGTTCAAATATTACCGCCGAGATGTTAGATTGGGTTAGGTTAGGTTATATTACGTTATAGATGTATATAAAGTTCCCACGGAGAGGTAGAGGCCAACTCGCCAGGAATGTTGTCAAATATTACCGCCGAGATGATAGGTTGGGTTAGGTTAGGTTATATTACGTTATTGATGTATATAAATGTACCACGGAGAGGTAGAGGCCAACAAGCCAGGAATGTGACCAAATATTATCGCCGAGATGTTAGGTTGGGTTAGGTTAGGTTATATTACGTTATAGATGTATATAAAGGTCCCACGGAGACGTAGAGGCCAGCAAGCCAGGAATGTGTTCAAATATTACCGCCGAGATATTAGGTTGGGTTAGGTTAGGTTATATTACGTTATTGATGTATATAAAGGTCCCACGGAGACGTAGGGGCCAACAAGCCAGGAATGTGTTCAAATATTACCGCCGACATGTTAGGTTGGGTTAGGTTAGGTTATATTACGTTATAGATGTATATAAAGTTCGCAGGGAGACGTAGAGGCCAACAAGCCAGGAATGTGTTCAAATATTACCGCCGAGATGTTAGATTGGGTTAGGTTAGGTTATATTACGTTATTGATGTATATAAATGTACCACGGACACGTAGAGGCCAACCCGCCAGGAATGATGTCAAATATTACCGCCGAGATGTTAGGTTGGGTTAGGTTAGGTTATATTACGTTATTGATGTATATAAAGGTCCCACGCAGACGAAGAGGCCAACAAGCCAAAAATGTGACCAAATATTACCGCCGAGATGTTAGGTTGGGTTAGGGTAGGTTATATTACGTTATTGATATATATAAAGCACCCACGGAGACGTAGAGGCCAACTCGCCAGGAATGATGTCAAATATTACCGCCGAGATGTTTGGTTGGGTTAGGTTAGGTTATATTACGTTATTGATGTATATAAAGGTCCCACGGAGACGAAGAGGCCAACAAGCCAAGAATGTGACCAAATATTACCGCCGAGATGTTAGGTTGGGTTAGGGTAGGTTATATTACGTTATTGATGTATATAAAGCTCCCACGGAGACGTTGAGGCCAACTCGCCAGGAATGTTGTCAAATATTACCGCCGAGATGTTAGGTTGGATTAGGTTAGGTTATATTACGTTATTGATGTATATAAAGGTCCCACGGAGACGTAGAGGCCAACTCGCCAGGTATGTTTTCAAATATTACCGCCGAGATGTTAGGTTGGGTTCGGTTAGGTTATATAACGTTATTGATGTACATAAGGGTCCCACGGAGACGTAGAGGCCAAATCGCCAGGAATGTTGTCGAATATTACCACCGAGATGATAGGTTGCGTTATGTTAGGTTATATTTCGTTATTGATGTTTATGAAGGTCAAGCGGAGACGTAGATGCCAACTCGCCAGTAATGTTGTCAAATATTACCGCCGAGATGATAGGTTGGGTTAGGTTAGGTTATATTACGTTATTGATGTATATAAGGATCCCACGGAGACGTAGAGGCCAACAAGCCAGGAATGTGTTCAAATATACCGCCGAGATGTTAGATTGGGTTAGGTTAGGTTATATTACGTTATTGATGTATATAAAGGTCCCACGGAGACGTAGGGGCCAACAAGCCAGGAATGTGTTCAAATATTACCGCCGAGATGTTAGGTTGGGTTAGGTTAGGTTATATTACGTTATAGATGTATATAAAGTTCGCAGAGAGACGTAGAGGCCAACAAGCCAGGAATGTGTTCAAATATTACCGCCGAGATGTTAGATTGGGTTAGGTTAGGTTATATTACGTTATAGATGTATATAAAGTTCCCACGGAGAGGTAGAGGCCAACCCGCCAGGAATGTTGTCAAATATTACAGCCGAGATGATAGGTTGGGTTAGGTTAGGTTATATTACGTTATTGATGTATATAAATGTACCACGGAGAGGTAGAGGCCAACAAGCCAGGAATGTGACCAAATATTATCGCCGAGATGTTAGGTTGGGTTAGGTTAGGTTATATTACGTTATAGATGTATATAAAGTTCCCACGGAGAGGTAGAGGCCAACTCGCCAGGAATGTTGTCAAATATTACCGCCGAGATGATAGGTTGGGTTAGGTTAGGTTATATTACGTTATTGATGTATATAATTGTACCACGGAGAGGTAGAGGCCAACAAGCCAGGAATGTGACCAAATATTACCGCCGAGATGTTAGATTGGGTTAGGTTAGGTTATATTACGTTATTGATGTATATAAATGTACCACGGAGACGTAGAGGCCAACAAGCCAGGAATGTCTTCAAATATTACCGCCGAGATGTTAGGTTGGGTTAGGTTAGGTTATATTACGTTATTGATGTATATAAAGCACCCACGGAGACGTAGAGGCCAACTCGCCAGGAATGATGTCAAATATTACCGCCGAGATGTTAGGTTGGGTTAGGTTAGGTTATATTACGTTATTGATGTATATAAAGGTCCCACGGAGACGAAGAGGCCAACAAGCCAAGAATGTGACCAAATATTACCGCCGAGATGTTAGGTTGGGTTAGGGTAGGTTATATTACGTTATTGATGTATATAAAGCTCCCACGGAGACGTTGAGGCCAACTCGCCAGGAATGTTGTCAAATATTACCGCCGAGATGTTAGGTTGGAGTAGGTTAGGTTATATTACGTTATTGATGTATATAAAGGTCCCACGGAGACGTAGAGGCCAACTCGCCAGGTATGTTTTCAAATATTACCGCCGAGATGTTAAGTTGGGTTAGGTTAGGTTATATAACGTTATTGATGTACATAAGGGTCCCACGGAGACGTAGAGGCCAAATCGCCAGGAATGTTGTCGAATATTACCACCGAGATGATAGGTTGCGTTATGTTAGGTTATATTTCGTTATTGATGTTTATGAAGGTCAAGCGGAGACGTAGATGCCAACTCGCCAGTAATGTTGTCAAATATTACCGCCGAGATGAGAGGTTGGGTTAGGTTAGGTTATATTTCGTTATTGATGTATATGAAGGTCCCACGGAGACGTAGAGGCCAAATCGCCAGGAATGTTGTCAAATATTACCACCGAGATGATAGGTTGTGTTATGTTAGGTTATATTACGTTATAGATGTATATAAAGTTCGCAGGGAGACGTAGAGTCCAACAAGCCAGGAATGTGTTCAAATATTACCGCCGAGATGTTAGATTGGGTTAGGTTAGGTTATATTACGTTATTGATGTATATAAATGTACCACGGAGACGTAGAGGCCAACTCGCCAGGAATGATGTCAAATATTACCGCCGAGATGTTAGGTTGGGTTAGGTTAGGTTGTATTACGTTATTGATGTATATAAATGTACCACGGAGACGTAGAGGCCAACTCGCCATGAATGTGTTCAAATATTACCGCCGAGATGTTAGATTGGGTTAGGTTAGGTTATATTACGTTATAGATGTATATAAAGATCCCACGGATACGTAGAGGCCAACTCGCCAGGAATGTTGTCAAATATTACCGCCGAGATGTTAGATTGGGTTAGGTTAGGTTATATTACGTTATTGATGTTTATGAAGATCAAACGGAGACGTAGAGCCCAACTCGCCAGGAATGTTGTCAAATATTACCGCCGAGATGATAGGTTGGGTTAGGTTAGGTTATATTACGTTATTGATGTATATAAATGTACCACGGAGACGTAGAGGCCAACTCGCCATGAATGTGTTCAAATATTACCGCCGAGATGTTAGATTGGGTTAGGTTAGGTTATATTACGTTATAGATGTATATAAAGATCCCACGGATACGTAGAGGCCAACTCGCCAGGAATGTTGTCAAATATTACCGCCGAGATGTTAGATTGGGTTAGGTTAGGTTATATTACGTTATTGATGTTTATGAAGGTCAAACGGAGACGTAGAGCCCAACTCGCCAGGAATGATGTCAAATATTACCGCCGAGATGTTAGTTTGGGTTAGGTTAGGTTATATTACGTTATAGATGTATATAACGGTCCCACGGAGACGTAGAGGCCAACAAGCCAGGAATGTGTTCAAATATTACCGCCGAGATGTTAGGTTGGGTTAGGTTAGGTTATATTACGTTATATATGTATATAAAGTTCCCACGGAGGCGTAGAGGCCAACAAGCCAGGAATGTGTTCAAATATTACCGCCGAGATGTTAGATTGGGTTAGGTTAGGTTATATTACGTTATAGATGTATATAAAGTTCCCACGGAGAGGTAGAGGCCAACCCGCCAGGAATGTTGTCAAATATTACAGCCGAGATGATAGGTTGGGTTAGGTTAGGTTATATTACGTTATTGATGTATATAAATGTACCACGGAGAGGTAGAGGCCAACAAGCCAGGAATGTGACCAAATATTATCGCCGAGATGTTAGGTTGGGTTAGGTTAGGTTATATTACGTTATAGATGTATATAAAGTTCCCACGGAGAGGTAGAGGCCAACTCGCCAGGAATGTTGTCAAATATTACCGCCGAGATGATAGGTTGGGTTAGGTTAGGTTATATTACGTTATTGATGTATATAATTGTACCACGGAGAGGTAGAGGCCAACAAGCCAGGAATGTGACCAAATATTACCGCCGAGATGTTAGATTGGGTTAGGTTAGGTTATATTACGTTATTGATGTATATAAATGTACCACGGAGACGTAGAGGCCAACAAGCCAGGAATGTCTTCAAATATTACCGCCGAGATGTTAGGTTGGGTTAGGTTAGGTTATATTACGTTATTGATGTATATAAAGCACCCACGGAGACGTAGAGGCCAACTCGCCAGGAATGATGTCAAATATTACCGCCGAGATGTTAGGTTGGGTTAGGTTAGGTTATATTACGTTATTGATGTATATAAAGGTCCCAAGGAGACGAAGAGGCCAACAAGCCAAGAATGTGACCAAATATTACCGCCGAGATGTTAGGTTGGGTTAGGGTAGGTTATATTACGTTATTGATGTATATAAAGCTCCCACGGAGACGTTGAGGCCAACTCGCCAGGAATGTTGTCAAATATTACCGCCGAGATGTTAGGTTGGAGTAGGTTAGGTTATATTACGTTATTGATGTATATAAAGGTCCCACGGAGACGTAGAGGCCAACTCGCCAGGTATGTTTTCAAATATTACCGCCGAGATGTTAAGTTGGGTTAGGTTAGGTTATATAACGTTATTGATGTACATAAGGGTCCCACGGAGACGTAGAGGCCAAATCGCCAGGAATGTTGTCGAATATTACCACCGAGATGATAGGTTGCGTTATGTTAGGTTATATTTCGTTATTGATGTTTATGAAGGTCAAGCGGAGACGTAGATGCCAACTCGCCAGTAATGTTGTCAAATATTACCGCCGAGATGAGAGGTTGGGTTAGGTTAGGTTATATTTCGTTATTGATGTATATGAAGGTCCCACGGAGACGTAGAGGCCAAATCGCCAGGAATGTTGTCAAATATTACCACCGAGATGATAGGTTGTGTTATGTTAGGTTATATTACGTTATAGATGTATATAAAGTTCGCAGGGAGACGTAGAGTCCAACAAGCCAGGAATGTGTTCAAATATTACCGCCGAGATGTTAGATTGGGTTAGGTTAGGTTATATTACGTTATTGATGTATATAAATGTACCACGGAGACGTAGAGGCCAACTCGCCAGGAATGATGTCAAATATTACCGCCGAGATGTTAGGTTGGGTTAGGTTAGGTTATATTACGTTATTGATGTATATAAAGGTCCCACGCAGACGAAGAGGCCAACAAGCCAAAAATGTGACCAAATATTACCGCCGAGATGTTAGGTTGGGTTAGGGTAGGTTATATTACGTTATTGATGTATATAAAGATCCCACGGATACGTAGAGGCCAACTCGCCAGGAATGTTGTCAAATATTACCGCCGAGATGATAGGTTGGGTTAGGTTAGGTTATATTACGTTATTGATGTATATAAATGTACCACGGAGACGTAGAGGCCAACTCGCCATGAATGTGTTCAAATATTACCGCCGAGATGTTAGATTGGGTTAGGTTAGGTTATATTACGTTATAGATGTATATAAAGATCCCACGGATACGTAGAGGCCAACTCGCCAGGAATGTTGTCAAATATTACCGCCGAGATGTTAGATTGGGTTAGGTTAGGTTATATTACGTTATTGATGTTTATGAAGATCAAACGGAGACGTAGAGCCCAACTCGCCAGGAATGTTGTCAAATATTACCGCCGAGATGATAGGTTGGGTTAGGTTAGGTTATATTACGTTATTGATGTATATAAATGTACCACGGAGACGTAGAGGCCAACTCGCCATGAATGTGTTCAAATATTACCGCCGAGATGTTAGATTGGGTTAGGTTAGGTTATATTACGTTATAGATGTATATAAAGATCCCACGGATACGTAGAGGCCAACTCGCCAGGAATGTTGTCAAATATTACCGCCGAGATGTTAGATTGGGTTAGGTTAGGTTATATTACGTTATTGATGTTTATGAAGGTCAAACGGAGACGTAGAGCCCAACTCGCCAGGAATGATGTCAAATATTACCGCCGAGATGTTAGTTTGGGTTAGGTTAGGTTATATTACGTTATAGATGTATATAACGGTCCCACGGAGACGTAGAGGCCAACAAGCCAGGAATGTGTTCAAATATTACCGCCGAGATGTTAGGTTGGGTTAGGTTAGGTTATATTACGTTATATATGTATATAAAGTTCCCACGGAGGCGTAGAGGCCAACAAGCCAGGAATGTGTTCAAATATTACCGCCGAGATGTTAGATTGGGTTAGGTTAGGTTATATTACGTTATTGATGTATATAAAGATCCCACAGAGACGTAGAGGCCAACAAGCCAGGAATGTCTCCAAATATTACCGCCGAGATGTTAGGTTGGTTTAGGTTAGGTTATATTACGTTATAGATATATATAAATTTCCCACGGAGACGTAGAGGCCAACAAGCCAGTAATGTGTTCAAATATTACCGCCGAGATGTTAGATTGGGTTAGGTTAAGTTATATTACGTTATTGATGTATATAAAGATCCCACGGATACGTAGAGGCCAACTCGCCATGAATGTGTTCAAATATTACCGCCGAGATGTTAGATTGGGTTAGGTTAGGTTATATTACGTTATAGATGTATATAAAGATCCCACGGATACGTAGAGGCCAACTCGCCAGGAATGTTGTCAAATATTACCGCCGAGATGTTAGATTGGGTTAGGTTAGGTTATATTACGTTATTGATGTTTATGAAGATCAAACGGAGACGTAGAGCCCAACTCGCCAGGAATGACGTCAAATATTACCGCCGAGATGTTAGTTTGGGTTAGGTTAGGTTATATTACGTTATAGATGTATATAAAGATCCCACGGATACGTAGAGGCCAACTCGCCAGGAATGTTGTCAAATATTACCGCCGAGATGATAGGTTGGGTTAGGTTAGGTTATATTACGTTATTGATGTATATAAATGTACCACGGAGAGGTAGAGGCCAACTCGCCATGAATGTTTTCAAATATTACCGCCGAGATGATAGGTTGGGTTAGGTTAGTTTATATTACGTTATTGATGTATATAAATGTACCACGGAGAGGTAGAGGCCAACTCGCCATGAATGTTTTCAAATATTACCGCCGAAACGTTAGGCTGGGTTAGGTTCGGTTATATAACGCTATTGATGTATATAAAGATCCCACGGAGATGTAGAGGCCAACAAGCCAGGAATGTGTTCAAATATTACCGCCGAGATGTTAGATTGGGTTAGGATAGGTTATATTACGTTATTGATGTATATAAAGATCCCACGGAGACGTAGAGGCCAACAAGCCAGGAATGTCTCCAAATATTACCGCCGAGATGTTAGGTTGGTTTAGGTTAGGTTATATTACGTTATAGATGTATATAAATTTCCCACGGGGACGTAGAGGCCAACAAGCCAGGAATGTGTTCAAATATTACCGCCGAGATGTTAGATTGGGTTAGGTTAAGTTATATTACGTTATTGATGTATATAAAGATCCCACGGATACGTAGAGGCCAACTCGCCAGGAATGTTGTCAAATATTACCGCCGAGATGTTAGATTGGGTTAGGTTAGGTTATATTACGTTATTGATGTATATAAGGATCCCACGGAGACGTAGAGGCCAACAAGCCAGGAATGTGTTCAAATATACCGCCGAGATGTTAGATTGGGTTAGGCTAGGGTATATTACGTTATTGATGTATATAAAGGTCCCACGGAGACGTAGGGGCCAACAAGCCAGGAATGTGTTCAAATATTACCGCCGAGATGTTAGGTTGGGTTAGGTTAGGTTATATTACGTTATAGATGTATATAAAGTTCGCAGAGAGACGTAGAGGCCAACAAGCCAGGAATGTGTTCAAATATTACCGCCGAGATGTTAGATTGGGTTAGGTTAGGTTATATTACGTTATAGATGTATATAAAGTTCCCACGGAGAGGTAGAGGCCAACTCGCCAGGAATGTTGTCAAATATTACAGCCGAGATGATAGGTTGGGTTAGGTTAGGTTATATTACGTTATTGATGTATATAAATGTACCACGGAGAGGTAGAGGCCAACAAGCCAGGAATGTGACCAAATATTATCGCCGAGATGTTAGGTTGGGTTAGGTTAGGTTATATTACGTTATAGATGTATATAAAGTTCCCACGGAGAGGTAGAGGCCAACTCGCCAGGAATGTTGTCAAATATTACCGCCGAGATGATAGGTTGGGTTAGGTTAGGTTATATTACGTTATTGATGTATATAATTGTACCACGGAGAGGTAGAGGCCAACAAGCCAGGAATGTGACCAAATATTACCGCCGAGATGTTAGATTGGGTTAGGTTAGGTTATATTACGTTATTGATGTATATAAATGTACCACGGAGACGTAGAGGCCAACAAGCCAGCAATGTCTTCAAATATTACCGCCGAGATGTTAGGTTGGGTTAGGTTAGGTTATATTACGTTATTGATGTATATAAAGCACCCACGGAGACGTAGAGGCCAACTCGCCAGGAATGATGTCAAGTATTACCGCCGAGATGTTAGGTTGGGTTAGGTTAGGTTATATTACGTTATTGATGTATATAAAGGTCCCACGGAGACGAAGAGGCCAACAAGCCAAGAATGTGACCAAATATTACCGCCGAGATGTTAGGTTGGGTTAGGGTAGGTTATATTACGTTATTGATGTATATAAAGCTCCCACGGAGACGTTGAGGCCAACTCGCCAGGAATGTTGTCAAATATTACCGCCGAGATGTTAGGTTGGAGTAGGTTAGGTTATATTACGTTATTGATGTATATAAAGGTCCCACGGAGACGTAGAGGCCAACTCGCCAGGTATGTTTTCAAATATTACCGCCGAGATGTTAAGTTGGGTTAGGTTAGGTTATATAACGTTATTGATGTACATAAGGGTCCCACGGAGACGTAGAGGCCAAATCGCCAGGAATGTTGTCGAATATTACCACCGAGATGATAGGTTGCGTTATGTTAGGTTATATTTCGTTATTGATGTTTATGAAGGTCAAGCGGAGACGTAGATGCCAACTCGCCAGTAATGTTGTCAAATATTACCGCCGAGATGAGAGGTTGGGTTAGGTTAGGTTATATTTCGTTATTGATGTATATGAAGGTCCCACGGAGACGTAGAGGCCAAATCGCCAGGAATGTTGTCAAATATTACCACCGAGATGATAGGTTGTGTTATGTTAGGTTATATTACGTTATAGATGTATATAAAGTTCGCAGGGAGACGTAGAGTCCAACAAGCCAGGAATGTGTTCAAATATTACCGCCGAGATGTTAGATTGGGTTAGGTTAGGTTATATTACGTTATTGATGTATATAAATGTACCACGGAGACGTAGAGGCCAACTCGCCAGGAATGATGTCAAATATTACCGCCGAGATGTTAGGTTGGGTTAGGTTAGGTTATATTACGTTATTGATGTATATAAAGGTCCCACGCAGACGAAGAGGCCAACAAGCCAAAAATGTGACCAAATATTACCGCCGAGATGTTAGGTTGGGTTAGGGTAGGTTATATTACGTTATTGATGTATATAAAGATCCCACGGATACGTAGAGGCCAACTCGCCAGGAATGTTGTCAAATATTACCGCCGAGATGATAGGTTGGGTTAGGTTAGGTTATATTACGTTATTGATGTATATAAATGTACCACGGAGACGTAGAGGCCAACTCGCCATGAATGTGTTCAAATATTACCGCCGAGATGTTAGATTGGGTTAGGTTAGGTTATATTACGTTATAGATGTATATAAAGATCCCACGGATACGTAGAGGCCAACTCGCCAGGAATGTTGTCAAATATTACCGCCGAGATGTTAGATTGGGTTAGGTTAGGTTATATTACGTTATTGATGTTTATGAAGATCAAACGGAGACGTAGAGCCCAACTCGCCAGGAATGTTGTCAAATATTACCGCCGAGATGATAGGTTGGGTTAGGTTAGGTTATATTACGTTATTGATGTATATAAATGTACCACGGAGACGTAGAGGCCAACTCGCCATGAATGTGTTCAAATATTACCGCCGAGATGTTAGATTGGGTTAGGTTAGGTTATATTACGTTATAGATGTATATAAAGATCCCACGGATACGTAGAGGCCAACTCGCCAGGAATGTTGTCAAATATTACCGCCGAGATGTTAGATTGGGTTAGGTTAGGTTATATTACGTTATTGATGTTTATGAAGATCAAACGGAGACGTAGAGCCCAACTCGCCAGGAATGTTGTCAAATATTACCGCCGAGATGATAGGTTGGGTTAGGTTAGGTTATATTACGTTATAGATGTATATAAAGGTCCCACGGAGACGTAGAGGACAACACGTCTGGTATGTTTTCAAATATTACCGCCGAGATGTTAGATTGGGTTAGGTTAAGTTATATTACGTTATTGATGTATATAAAGATCCCACGGATACGTAGAGGCCAACTCGCCAGGAATGTTGTCAAATATTACCGCCGAGATGATAGGTTGGGTTAGGTTAGGTTATATTACGTTATTGATGTATATAAATGTACCACGGAGACGTAGAGGCCAACTCGCCATGAATGTGTTCAAATATTACCGCCGAGATGTTAGATTGGGTTAGGTTAGGTTATATTACGTTATAGATGTATATAAAGATCCCACGGATACGTAGAGGCCAACTCGCCAGGAATGTTGTCAAATATTACCGCCGAGATGTTAGATTGGGTTAGGTTAGGATATATTACGTTATTGATGTTTATGAAGGTCAAACGGAGACGTAGAGCCCAACTCGCCAGGAATGATGTCAAATATTACCGCCGAGATGTTAGTTTGGGTTAGGTTAGGTTATATTACGTTATAGATGTATATAACGGTCCCACGGAGACGTAAAGGCCAACAAGCCAGGAATGTGTTCAAATATTACCGCCGAGATGTTAGGTTGGGTTAGGTTAGGTTATATTACGTTATATATGTATATAAAGTTCCCACGGAGGCGTAGAGGCCAACAAGCCAGGAATGTGTTCAAATATTACCGCCGAGATGTTAGATTGGGTTAGGTTAGGTTATATTACGTTATTGATGTATATAAAGATCCCACGGAGACGTAGAGGCCAACAAGCCAGGAATGTCTCCAAATATTACCGCCGAGATGTTAGGTTGGTTTAGGTTAGGTTATATTACGTTATAGATATATATAAATTTCCCACGGAGACGTAGAGGCCAACAAGCCAGTAATGTGTTCAAATATTACCGCCGAGATGTTAGATTGGGTTAGGTTAAGTTATATTACGTTATTGATGTATATAAAGATCCCACGGATACGTAGAGGCCAACTCGCCATGAATGTGTTCAAATATTACCGCCGAGATGTTAGATTGGGTTAGGTTAGGTTATATTACGTTATAGATGTATATAAAGATCCCACGGATACGTAGAGGCCAACTCGCCAGGAATGTTGTCAAATATTACCGCCGAGATGTTAGATTGGGTTAGGTTAGGTTATATTACGTTATTGATGTTTATGAAGATCAAACGGAGACGTAGAGCCCAACTCGCCAGGAATGATGTCAAATATTACCGCCGAGATGTTAGTTTGGGTTAGGTTAGGTTATATTACGTTATAGATGTATATAAAGATCCCACGGATACGTAGAGGCCAACTCGCCAGGAATGTTGTCAAATATTACCGCCGAGATGTTAGATTGGGTTAGGTTAGGTTATATTACGTTATTGATGTATATAAGGATCCCACGGAGACGTAGAGGCCAACAAGCCAGGAATGTGTTCAAATATACCGCCGAGATGTTAGATTGGGTTAGGTTAGGGTATATTACGTTATTGATGTATATAAAGGTCCCACGGAGACGTAGGGGCCAACAAGCCAGGAATGTGTACAAATATTACCGCCGAGATGTTAGGTTGGGTTAGGTTAGGTTATATTACGTTATAGATGTATATAAAGTTCGCAGGGAGACGTAGAGGCCAACAAGCCAGGAATGTGTTCAAATATTACCGCCGAGATGTTAGATTGGGTTAGGTTAGGTTATATTTCGTTATAGATGTATATAAAGTTCCCACGGAGAGGTAGAGGCCAACTCGCCAGGAATGTTGTCAAATATTACAGCCGAGATGATAGGTTGGGTTAGGTTAGGTTATATTACGTTATTGATGTATATAAATGTACCACGGAGAGGTAGAGGCCAACAAGCCAGGAATGTGACCAAATATTATCGCCGAGATGTTAGGTTGGGTTAGGTTAGGTTATATTACGTTATAGATGTATATAAAGGTCCCACGGAGACGTAGAGGCCAACAAGCCAGGAATGTGTTCAAATACTACCGCTGAGATATTAGGTTGGGTTAGGTTAGCTTATATTACGTTATTGATGTATATAAAGGTCCCACGGAGACGTAGGGGCCAACAAGCCAGGAATGTGTTCAAATATTACCGCCGACATGTTAGGTTGGGTTAGGTTAGGTTATATTACGTTATAGATGTATATAAAGTTCGCAGGGAGACGTAGAGGCCAACAAGCCAGGAATGTGTTCAAATATTACCGCCGAGATGTTAGATTGGGTTAGGTTAGGTTATATTACGTTATTGATGTATATAAATGTACCACGGAGACGTAGAGGCCAACAAGCCAGGAATGTCTTCAAATATTACCGCCGAGATGTTAGGTTGGGTTAGGTTAGGTTATATTACGTTATTGATGTATATAAAGCACCCACGGAGACGTAGAGGCCAACTCGCCAGGAATGATGTCAAATATTACCGCCGAGATGTTAGGTTGGGTTAGGTTAGGTTATATTACGTTATTGATGTATATAAAGGTCCCACGGAGACGAAGAGGCCAACAAGCCAAGAATGTGACCAAATATTACCGCCGAGATGTTAGGTTGGGTTAGGGTAGGTTATATTACGTTATTGATGTATATAAAGCTCCCACGGAGACGTTGAGGCCAACTCGCCAGGAATGTTGTCAAATATTACCGCCGAGATGTTAGGTTGGATTAGGTTAGGTTATATTACGTTATTGATGTATATAAAGGTCCCACGGAGACGTAGAGGCCAACTCGCCAGGTATGTTTTCAAATATTACCGCCGAGATGTTAGGTTGGGTTAGGTTAGGTTATATAACGTTATTGATGTACATAAGGGTCCCACGGAGACGTAGAGGCCAAATCGCCAGGAATGTTGTCGAATATTACCACCGAGATGATAGGTTGCGTTATGTTAGGTTATATTTCGTTATTGATGTTTATAAAGGTCAAGCGGAGACGTAGATGCCAACTCGCCAGTAATGTTGTCAAATATTACCGCCGAGATGATAGGTTGGGTTAGGTTAGGTTATATTTCGTTATTGATGTATATGAAGGTCCCACGGAGACGTAGAGGCCAAATCGCCGGGAATGTTGTCAAATATTACCACCGAGATGATAGGTTGTGTTATGTTAGGTTATATTTCGTTATTGATGTTTATGAAGGTCAAGCGGAGACGTAGAGGCCAACTCGCCTGTAATGTTGTCAAATATTACCGCCGAGATGATAGGTTGGGTTAGGTTAGGTTATATTTCGTTATTGATGTATATGAAGGTCCCACGGAGACGTAGAGGCCAACTCGCCATGAATGTTTTCAAATATTACCGCCGAGATGTTAGGTTGGGTTAGGTTAGGTTATATTACGTTATTGATGTATATAAGGATCCCACGGAGACGTAGAGGCCAACAAGCCAGGAATGTGTTCAAATATACCGCCGAGATGTTAGATTGGGTTAGGTTAGGGTACATTACGTTATTGATGTATATAAAGGTCCCACGGAGACGTAGAGGCCAACAAGCCAGGAATGTGTTCAAATATACCGCCGAGATGTTAGATTGGGTTAGGTTAGGGTATATTACGTTATTGATGTATATAAAGGTCCCACGGAGACGTAGGGGCCAACAAGCCAGGAATGTGTTCAAATATTACCGCCGAGATGTTAGGTTGGGTTAGGTTAGGTTATATTACGTTATAGATGTATATAAAGTTCGCAGGGAGACGTAGAGGCCAACAAGCCAGGAATGTGTTCAAATATTACCGCTGAGATATTAGGTTGGGTTAGTTTAGCTTATATTACGTTATTGATGTATATAAAGGTCCCACGGAGACGTAGGGGCCAACAAGCCAGGAATGTGTTCAAATATTACCGCCGACATGTTAGGTTGGGTTAGGTTAGGTTATATTACGTTATAGATGTATATAAAGTTCGCAGGGAGACGTAGAGGCCAACAAGCCAGGAATGTGTTCAAATATTACCGCCGAGATGTTAGATTGGGTTAGGATAGGTTATATTACGTTATTGATGTATATAAAGATCCCACGGAGACGTAGAGGCCAACAAGCCAGGAATGTCTCCAAATATTACCGCCGAGATGTTAGGTTGGTTTAGGTTAGGTTATATTACGTTATAGATGTATATAAATTTCCCACGGAGACGTAGAGGCCAACAAGCCAGGAATGTGTTCAAATATTACCGCCGAGATGTTAGATTGGGTTAGGTTAGGTTATATTACGTTATAGATGTATATAAAGATCCCACGGATACGTAGAGGCCAACTCGCCAGGAATGTTGTCAAATATTACCGCCGAGATGATAGGTTGGGTTAGGTTAGGTTATATTACGTTATTGATGTATATAAATGTACCACGGAGAGGTAGAGGCCAACTCGCCATGAATGTTTTCAAATATTACCGCCGAAATGTTAGATTGGGTTAGGTTAGGTTATATTACGTTATAGATGTATATAAAGGTCCCACGGAGACGCAGAGGCCAACAAGCCAGGAATGTGTTCAAATATTACCGCCGAGATGTTAGATTGGGTTAGGTTAGGTTATATTACGTTATTGATGTATATAAAGGTCCCACGGAGACGTAGGGGCCAACAAGACAGGAATGTGTTCAAATATACCGCCGAGATGTTAGATTGGGTTAGGTTAGGGTATATTACGTTATTGATGTATATAAAGGTCCCACGGAGACGTAGGGGCCAACAAGCCAGGTATGTGTTCAAATATAACCGCCGAGATGTTAGGTTGGGTTAGGTTAGGTTATATTACGTTATAGATGTATATAAAGTTCGCAGGGAGACGTAGAGGCCAACAAGCCAGGAATGTGTTCAAATATTACCGCCGAGATGTTAGATTGGGTTAGGTTAGGTTATATTACGTTATAGATGTATATAAAGTTCCCACGGAGAGGTAGAGGCCAACTCGCCAGGAATGTTGTCAAATATTACAGCCGAGATGATAGGTTGGGTTAGGTTAGGTTATATTACGTTATTGATATATATAAATGTACCACGGAGAGGTAGAGGCCAACAAGCCAGGAATGTGACCAAATATTATCGCCGAGATGTTAGGTTGGGTTAGGTTAGGTTATATTACGTTATAGATGTATATAAAGGTCCCACGGAGACGTAGAGGCCAACAAGCCAGGAATGTGTTCAAATATTACCGCTGAGATATTAGGTTGGGTTAGGTTAGCTTATATTACGTTATTGATGTATATAAAGGTCCCACGGAGACGTAGGGGCCAACAAGCCAGGAATGTGTTCAAATATTACCGCCGACATGTTAGGTTGGGTTAGGTTAGGTTATATTACGTTATAGATGTATATAAAGTTCGCAGGGAGACGTAGAGGCCAACAAGCCAGGAATGTGTTCAAATATTACCGCCGAGATGTTAGATTGGGTTAGGTTAGGTTATATTACGTTATTGATGTATAAAAATGTACCACGGAGACGTAGAGGCCAACAAGCCAGGAATGTCTTCAAATATTACCGCCGAGATGTTAGGTTGGGTTAGGTTAGGTTATATTACGTTATTGATGTATATAAAGCACCCACGGAGACGTAGAGGCCAACTCGCCAGGAATGATGTCAAATATTACCGCCGAGATGTTAGGTTGGGTTAGGTTAGGTTATATTACGTTATTGATGTATATAAAGGTCCCACGGAGACGAAGAGGCCAACAAGCCAAGAATGTGACCAAATATTACCGCCGAGATGTTAGGTTGGGTTAGGGTAGGTTATATTACGTTATTGATGTATATAAAGCTCCCACGGAGACGTTGAGGCCAACTCGCCAGGAATGTTGTCAAATATTACCGCCGAGATGTTAGGTTGGATTAGGTTAGGTTATATTACGTTATTGATGTATATAAAGGTCCCACGGAGACGTAGAGGCCAACTCGCCAGGTATGTTTTCAAATATTACCGCCGAGATGTTAGGTTGGGTTAGGTTAGGTTATATAACGTTATTGATGTACATAAGGGTCCCACGGAGACGTAGAGGCCAAATCGCCAGGAATGTTGTCGAATATTACCACCGAGATGATAGGTTGCGTTATGTTAGGTTATATTTCGTTATTGATGTTTATAAAGGTCAAGCGGAGACGTAGATGCCAACTCGCCAGTAATGTTGTCAAATATTACCGCCGAGATGATAGGTTGGGTTAGGTTAGGTTATATTTCGTTATTGATGTATATGAAGGTCCCACGGAGACGTAGAGGCCAAATCGCCGGGAATGTTGTCAAATATTACCACCGAGATGATAGGTTGTGTTATGTTAGGTTATATTTCGTTATTGATGTTTATGAAGGTCAAGCGGAGACGTAGAGGCCAACTCGCCTGTAATGTTGTCAAATATTACCGCCGAGATGATAGGTTGGGTTAGGTTAGGTTATATTTCGTTATTGATGTATATGAAGGTCCCACGGAGACGTAGAGGCCAACTCGCCATGAATGTTTTCAAATATTACCGCCGAGATGTTAGGTTGGGTTAGGTTAGGTTATATTACGTTATTGATGTATATAAGGATCCCACGGAGACGTAGAGGCCAACAAGCCAGGAATGTGTTCAAATATACCGCCGAGATGTTAGATTGGGTTAGGTTAGGGTACATTACGTTATTGATGTATATAAAGGTCCCACGGAGACGTAGAGGCCAACAAGCCAGGAATGTGTTCAAATATACCGCCGAGATGTTAGATTGGGTTAGGTTAGGGTATATTACGTTATTGATGTATATAAAGGTCCCACGGAGACGTAGGGGCCAACAAGCCAGGAATGTGTTCAAATATTACCGCCGAGATGTTAGGTTGGGTTAGGTTAGGTTATATTACGTTATAGATGTATATAAAGTTCGCAGGGAGACGTAGAGGCCAACAAGCCAGGAATGTGTTCAAATATTACCGCTGAGATATTAGGTTGGGTTAGTTTAGCTTATATTACGTTATTGATGTATATAAAGGTCCCACGGAGACGCAGGGGCCAACAAGCCAGGAATGTGTTCAAATATTACCGCCGACATGTTAGGTTGGGTTAGGTTAGGTTATATTACGTTATAGATGTATATAAAGTTCGCAGGGAGACGTAGAGGCCAACAAGCCAGGAATGTGTTCAAATATTACCGCCGAGATGTTAGATTGGGTTAGGATAGGTTATATTACGTTATTGATGTATATAAAGATCCCACGGAGACGTAGAGGCCAACAAGCCAGGAATGTCTCCAAATATTACCGCCGAGATGTTAGGTTGGTTTAGGTTAGGTTATATTACGTTATAGATGTATATAAATTTCCCACGGAGACGTAGAGGCCAACAAGCCAGGAATGTGTTCAAATATTACCGCCGAGATGTTAGATTGGGTTAGGTTAGGTTATATTACGTTATAGATGTATATAAAGATCCCACGGATACGTAGAGGCCAACTCGCCAGGAATGTTGTCAAATATTACCGCCGAGATGATAGGTTGGGTTAGGTTAGGTTATATTACGTTATTGATGTATATAAATGTACCACGGAGAGGTAGAGGCCAACTCGCCATGAATGTTTTCAAATATTACCGCCGAAATGTTAGATTGGGTTAGGTTAGGTTATATTACGTTATAGATGTATATAAAGGTCCCACGGAGACGCAGAGGCCAACAAGCCAGGAATGTGTTCAAATATTACCGCCGAGATGTTAGATTGGGTTAGGTTAGGTTATATTACGTTATTGATGTATATAAAGGTCCCACGGAGACGTAGGGGCCAACAAGACAGGAATGTGTTCAAATATACCGCCGAGATGTTAGATTGGGTTAGGTTAGGTTATATTACGTTATAGATGTATATAAATTTCCCACGGAGACGTAGAGGCCAACAAGCCAGGAATGTGTTCAAATATTACCGCCGAGATGTTAGATTGGGTTAGGTTAGGTTATATTACGTTATAGATGTATATAAAGATCCCACGGATACGTAGAGGCCAACTCGCCAGGAATGTTGTCAAATATTACCGCCGAGATGATAGGTTGGGTTAGGTTAGGTTATATTACGTTATTGATGTATATAAATGTACCACGGAGAGGTAGAGGCCAACTCGCCATGAATGTTTTCAAATATTACCGCCGAAATGTTAGATTGGGTTAGGTTAGGTTATATTACGTTATAGATGTATATAAAGGTCCCACGGAGACGCAGAGGCCAACAAGCCAGGAATGTGTTCAAATATTACCGCCGAGATGTTAGATTGGGTTAGGTTAGGTTATATTACGTTATTGATGTATATAAAGGTCCCACGGAGACGTAGGGGCCAACAAGACAGGAATGTGTTCAAATATACCGCCGAGATGTTAGATTGGGTTAGGTTAGGGTATATTACGTTATTGATGTATATAAAGGTCCCACGGAGACGTAGGGGCCAACAAGCCAGGTATGTGTTCAAATATAACCGCCGAGATGTTAGGTTGGGTTAGGTTAGGTTATATTACGTTATAGATGTATATAAAGTTCGCAGGGAGACGTAGAGGCCAACAAGCCAGGAATGTGTTCAAATATTACCGCCGAGATGTTAGATTGGGTTAGGTTAGGTTATATTACGTTATAGATGTATATAAAGTTCCCACGGAGAGGTAGAGGCCAACTCGCCAGGAATGTTGTCAAATATTACAGCCGAGATGATAGGTTGGGTTAGGTTAGGTTATATTACGTTATTGATATATATAAATGTACCACGGAGAGGTAGAGGCCAACAAGCCAGGAATGTGACCAAATATTATCGCCGAGATGTTAGGTTGGGTTAGGTTAGGTTATATTACGTTATAGATGTATATAAAGGTCCCACGGAGACGTAGAGGCCAACAAGCCAGGAATGTGTTCAAATATTACCGCTGAGATATTAGGTTGGGTTAGGTTAGCTTATATTACGTTATTGATGTATATAAAGGTCCCACGGAGACGTAGGGGCCAACAAGCCAGGAATGTGTTCAAATATTACCGCCGACATGTTAGGTTGGGTTAGGTTAGGTTATATTACGTTATAGATGTATATAAAGTTCGCAGGGAGACGTAGAGGCCAACAAGCCAGGAATGTGTTCAAATATTACCGCCGAGATGTTAGATTGGGTTAGGTTAGGTTATATTACGTTATTGATGTATATAAATGTACCACGGATACGTAGAGGCCAACAAGCCAGGAATGTCTTCAAATATTACCTCCGAGATGTTAGGTTGGGTTAGGTTAGGTTATATTACGTTATTGATGTATATAAAGCACCCACGGAGACGTAGAGGCCAACTCGCCAGGAATGATGTCAAATATTACCGCCGAGATGTTTGGTTGGGTTAGGTTAGGTTATATTACGTTATTGATGTATATAAAGGTCCCACGGAGACGAAGAGGCCAACAAGCCAAGAATGTGACCAAATATTACCGCCGAGATGTTAGGTTGGGTTAGAGTAGGTTATATTACGTTATTGATGTATATAAAGCTCCCACGGAGACGTTGAGGCCAACTCGCCAGGAATGTTGTCAAATATTACCGCCGAGATGTTAGGTTGGATTAGGTTAGGTTATATTACGTTATTGATGTATATAAAGGTCCCACGGAGACGTAGAGGCCAACTCGCCAGGTATGTTTTCAAATATTACCGCCGAGATGTTAGGTTGGGTTAGGTTAGGTTATATAACGTTATTGATGTACATAAGGGTCCCACGGAGACGTAGAGGCCAAATCGCCAGGAATGTTGTCGAATATTACCACCGAGATGATAGGTTGCGTTATGTTAGGTTATATTTCGTTATTGATGTTTATGAAGGTCAAGCGGAGACGCAGATGCCAACTCGCCAGTAATGTTGTCAAATATTACCGCCGAGATAATAGGTTGGGTTAGGTTAGGTTATATTTCGTTATTGATGTATATGAAGGTCCCACGGAGACGTAGAGGCCAAATCGCCAGGAATGTTGTCAAATATTACCACCGAGATGATAGGTTGTGTTATGTTAGGTTATATTTCGTTATTGATGTTTATGAAGGTCAAGCGGAGACGTAGAGGCCAACTCGCCTGTAATTTTGTCAAATATTACCGCCGAGATGATAGGTTGGGTTAGGTTAGGTTATATTTCGTTATTGATGTATATGAAGGTCCCACGGAGACGTAGAGGCCAACTCGCCATGAATGTTTTCAAATATTACCGCCGAGATGTTAGGTTGGGTTAGGTTAGGTTATATTACGTTATTGATGTATATAAGGATCCCACGGAGACGTAGAGGCCAACAAGCCAGGAATGTGTTCAAATATACCGCCGAGATGTTAGATTGGGTTAGGTTAGGTTATATTACGTTATTGATGTATATAAAGGTCCCACGGAGACGTAGAGGCCAACAAGCCAGGAATGTGTTCAAATATACCGCCGAGATGTTAGATTGGGTTAGGTTAGGGTATATTACGTTATTGATGTATATAAAGGTCCCACGGAGACGTAGGGGCCAACAAGCCAGGAATGTGTTCAAATATTACCGCCGAGATGTTAGGTTGGGTTAGGTTAGGTTATATTACGTTATAGATGTATATAAAGTTCGCAGGGAGACGTAGAGGCCAACAAGCCAGGAATGTGTTCAAATATTACCGCCGAGATGTTAGATTGGGTTAGGTTAGGTTATATTACGTTATAGATGTATATAAAGTTCCCACGGAGAGGTAGAGGCCAACTCGCCAGGAATGTTGTCAAATATTACAGCCGAGACGATAGGTTGGGTTAGGTTAGGTTATATTACGTTATTGATGTATATAAATGTACCACGGAGAGGTAGAGGCCAACAAGCCAGGAATGTGACCAAATATTATCGCCGAGATGTTAGGTTGGGTTAGGTTAGGTTATATTACGTTATAGATGTATATAAAGTTCCCACGGAGAGGTAGAGGCCAACTCGCCAGGAATGTTGTCAAATATTACCGCCGAGATGATAGGTTGGGTTAGGTTAGGTTATATTACGTTATTGATGTATATAATTGTACCACAGAGAGGTAGAGGCCAACAAGCCAGGAATGTGACCAAATATTACCGCCGAGATGTTAGATTGGGTTAGGTTAGGTTATATTACGTTATTGATGTATATAAATGTACCACGGAGACGTAGAGGCCAACAAGACAGGAATGTCTTCAAATATTACCGCCGTGATGTTAGGTTGGGTTAGGTTAGGTTATATTACGTTATTGATGTATATAAAGCACCCACGGAGACGTAGAGGCCAACTCGCCAGGAATGATGTCAAATATTACCGCCGAGATGTTAGGTTGGGTTAGGTTAGGTTATATTACGTTATTGATGTATATAAAGGTCCCACGGAGACGAAGAGGCCAACAAGCCAAGAATGTGACCAAATATTACCGCCGAGATGTTAGGTTGGGTTAGGGTAGGTTATATTACGTTATTGATGTATATAAAGCTCCCACGGAGACGTTGAGTCCAACTCGCCAGGAATGTTGTCAAATATTACCGCCGAGATGTTAGGTTGGATTAGGTTAGGTTATATTACGTTATTGATGTATATAAAGGTCCCACGGAGACGTAGAGGCCAACTCGCCAGGTATGTTTTCAAATATTACCGCCGAGATGTTAAGTTGGATTAGGTTAGGTTATATAACGTTATTGATGTACATAAGGGTCCCACGGAGACGTAGAGGCCAAATCGCCAGGAATGTTGTCGAATATTACCACCGAGATGATAGGTTGCGTTATGTTAGGTTATATTTCGTTATTGATGTTTATGAAGGTCAAGCGGAGACGTAGATGCCAACTCGCCAGTAATGTTGTCAAATATTACCGCCGAGATGAGAGGTTGGGTTAGGTTAGGTTATATTTCGTTATTGATGTATATGAAGGTCCCACGGAGACGTAGAGGCCAAATCGCCAGGAATGTTGTCAAATATTACCACCGAGATGATAGGTTGTGTTATGTTAGGTTATATTTCGTTATTGATGTTTATGAAGGTCAAGCGGAGACGTAGAGGCCAACTCGCCTGTAATGTTGTCAAATATTACCGCCGAGATGATAGGTTGGGTTAGGTTAGGTTATATTTCGTTATTGATGTATATGAAGGTCCCACGGAGACGTAGAGGCCAACTCGCCATGAATGTTTTCAAATATTACCGCCGAGATGTTAGGTTGGGTTAGGTTAGGTTATATTACGTTATTGATGTATATAAGGATCCCACGGAGACGTAGAGGCCAACAAGCCAGGAATGTGTTCAAATATACCGCCGAGATGTTAGATTGGGTTAGGTTAGGGTATATTACGTTATTGATGTATATAAAGGTCCCACGGAGACGTAGGGGCCAACAAGCCAGGAATGTGTTCAAATATTACCGCCGAGATGTTAGGTTGGGTTAGGTTAGGTTATATTACGTTATAGATGTATATAAAGTTCGCAGGGAGACGTAGAGGCCAACAAGCCAGGAATGTGTTCAAATATTACCGCCGAGATGTTAGATTGGGTTAGGTTAGGTTATATTACGTTATAGATGTATATAAAGTTCCCACGGAGAGGTAGAGGCCAACTCGCCAGGAATGTTGTCAAATATTACCGCCGAGATGATAGGTTGGGTTAGGTTAGGTTATATTACGTTATTGATGTATATAAATGTACCACGGAGAGGTAGAGGCCAACAAGCCAGGAATGTGACCAAATATTATCGCCGAGATGTTAGGTTGGGTTAGGTTAGGTTATATTACGTTATAGATGTATATAAAGGTCCCACGGAGACGTAGAGGCCAACAAGCCAGGAATGTGTTCAAATATTACCGCTGAGATATTAGGTTGGGTTAGGTTAGCTTATATTACGTTATTGATGTATATAAAGGTCCCACGGAGACGTAGGGGCCAACAAGCCAGGAATGTGTTCAAATATTACCGCCGACATGTTAGGTTGGGTTAGGTTAGGTTATATTACGTTATAGATGTATATAAAGTTCGCAGGGAGACGTAGAGGCCAACAAGCCAGGAATGTGTTCAAATATTACCGCCGAGATGTTAGATTGGGTTAGGTTAGGTTATATTACGTTATTGATGTATATAAATGTACCACGGATACGTAGAGGCCAACAAGCCAGGAATGTCTTCAAATATTACCGCCGAGATGTTAGGTTGGGTTAGGTTAGGTTATATTACGTTATTGATATATATAAAGCACCCACGGAGACGTAGAGGCCAACTCGCCAGGAATGATGTCAAATATTACCGCCGAGATGTTTGGTTGGGTTAGGTTAGGTTATATTACGTTATTGATGTATATAAAGGTCCCACGGAGACGAAGAGGCCAACAAGCCAAGAATGTGACCAAATATTACCGCCGAGATGTTAGGTTGGGTTAGGGTAGGTTATATTACGTTATTGATGTATATAAAGCTCCCACGGAGACGTTGAGGCCAACTCGCCAGGAATGTTGTCAAATATTACCGCCGAGATGTTAGGTTGGATTAGGTTAGGTTATATTACGTTATTGATGTATATAAAGGTCCCACGGAGACGTAGAGGCCAACTCGCCAGGTATGTTTTCAAATATTACCGCCGAGATGTTCGGTTGGGTTAGGTTAGGTTATATAACGTTATTGATGTACATAAGGGTCCCACGGAGACGTAGAGGCCAAATCGCCAGGAATGTTGTCGAATATTACCACCGAGATGATAGGTTGCGTTATGTTAGGTTATATTTCGTTATTGATGTTTATGAAGGTCAAGCGGAGACGTAGATGCCAACTCGCCAGTAATGTTGTCAAATATTACCGCCGAGATGATAGGTTGGGTTAGGTTAGGTTATATTTCGTTATTGATGTATGTGAAGGTCCCACGGAGACGTAGAGGCCAAATCGCCAGGAATGTTGTCAAATATTACCACCGAGATGATAGGTTGTGTTATGTTAGGTTATATTTCGTTATTGATGTTTATGAAGGTCAAGCGGAGACGTAGAGGCCAACTCGCCTGTAATGTTGTCAAATATTACCGCCGAGATGATAGGTTGGGTTAGGTTAGGTTATATTTCGTTATTGATGTATATGAAGGTCCCACGGAGACGTAGAGGCCAACTCGCCATGAATGTTTTCAAATATTACCGCCGAGATGTTACGTTGGGTTAGGTTAGGTTATATTACGTTATTGATGTATATAAGGATCCCACGGAGACGTAGAGGCCAACAAGCCAGGAATGTGTTCAAATATACCGCCGAGATGTTAGATTGGGTTAGGTTAGGTTATATTACGTTATTGATGTATATAAAGGTCCCACGGAGACGTAGGGGCCAACAAGCCAGGAATGTGTTCAAATATACCGCCGAGATGTTAGATTGGGTTAGGTTAGGGTATATTACGTTATTGATGTATATAAAGGTCCCACGGAGACGTAGGGGCCAACAAGCCAGGAATGTGTTCAAATATTACCGCCGAGATGTTAGGTTGGGTTAGGTTAGGTTATATTACGTTATAGATGTATATAAAGTTCGCAGGGAGACGTAGAGGCCAACAAGCCAGGAATGTGTTCAAATATTACCGCCGAGATGTTAGATTGGGTTAGGTTAGGTTATATTACGTTATAGATGTATATAAAGTTCCCACGGAGAGGTAGAGGCCAACTCGCCAGGAATGTTGTCAAATATTACAGCCGAGATGATAGGTTGGGTTAGGTTAGGTTATATTACGTTATTGATGTATATAAATGTACCACGGAGAGGTAGAGGCCAACAAGCCAGGAATGTGACCAAATATTTTCGCCGAGATGTTAGGTTGGGTTAGGTTAGGTTATATTACGTTATTGATGTATATAAAGGTCCCACGGAGACGAAGAGGCCAACAAGCCAAGAATGTGACCAAATGTTACCGCCGAGATGTTAGGTTGGGTTAGGGTAGGTTATATTACGTTATTGATGTATATAAAGCTCCCACGGAGACGTTGAGGCCAACTCGCCAGGAATGTTGTCAAATATTACCGCCGAGATGTTAGGTTGGATTAGGTTAGGTTATATTACGTTATTGATGTATATAAAGGTCCCACGGAGACGTAGAGGCCAACTCGCCAGGTATGTTTTCAAATATTACCGCCGAGATGTTAAGTTGGGTTAGGTTAGGTTATATAACGTTATTGATGTACATAAGGGTCCCACGGAGACGTAGAGGCCAAATCGCCAGGAATGTTGTCGAATATTACCACCGAGATGATAGGTTGCGTTATGTTAGGTTATATTTCGTTATTGATGTTTATGAAGGTCAAGCGGAGACGTAGATGCCAACTCGCCAGTAATGTTGTCAAATATTACCGCCGAGATGAGAGGTTGGGTTAGGTTAGGTTATATTTCGTTATTGATGTATATGAAGGTCCCACGGAGACGTAGAGGCCAAATCGCCAGGAATGTTGTCAAATATTACCACCGAGATGATAGGTTGTGTTATGTTAGGTTATATTTCGTTATTGATGTTTATGAAGGTCAAGCGGAGACGTAGAGGCCAACTCGCCTGTAATGATGTCAAATATTACCGCCGAGATGATAGGTTGGGTTAGGTTAGGTTATATTTCGTTATTGATGTATATGAAGGTCCCACGGAGACGTAGAGGCCAACTCGCCATGAATGTTTTCAAATATTACCGCCGAGATGTTAGGTTGGGTTAGGTTAGGTTATATTACGTTATTGATGTATATAAGGATCCCACGGAGACGTAGAGGCCAACAAGCCAGGAATGTGTTCAAATATACCGCCGAGATGTTAGATTGGGTTAGGTTAGGGTATATTACGTTATTGATGTATATAAAGGTCCCACGGAGACGTAGGGGCCAACAAGCCAGGAATGTGTTCAAATATTACCGCCGAGATGTTAGGTTGGGTTAGGTTAGGTTATATTACGTTATAGATGTATATAAAGTTCGCAGGGAGACGTAGAGGCCAACAAGCCAGGAATGTGTTCAAATATTACCGCCGAGATGTTAGATTGGGTTAGGTTAGGTTATATTACGTTATAGATGTATATAAAGTTCCCACGGAGAGGTAGAGGCCAACTCGCCAGGAATGTTGTCAAATATTACCGCCGAGATGATAGGTTGGGTTAGGTTAGGTTATATTACGTTATTGATGTATATAAATGTACCACGGAGAGGTACAGGCCAACAAGCCAGGAATGTGACCAAATATTATCGCCGAGATGTTAGGTTGGGTTAGGTTAGGTTATATTACGTTATAGATGTATATAAAGGTCCCACGGAGACGTAGAGGCCAACAAGCCAGGAATGTGTTCAAATATTACCGCCGAGATATTAGGTTGGGTTAGGTTAGGTTATATTACGTTATTGATGTATATAAAGGTCCCACGGAGACGTAGGGGCCAACAAGCCAGGAATGTGTTCAAATATTACCGCCGACATGTTAGGTTGGGTTAGGTTAGGTTATATTACGTTATAGATGTATATAAAGTTCGCAGGGAGACGTAGAGGCCAACAAGCCAGGAATGTGTTCAAATATTACCGCCGAGATGTTAGATTGGGTTAGGTTAGGTTATATTACGTTATTGATGTATATAAATGTACCACGGAGACGTAGAGGCCAACTCGCCAGGAATGATGTCAAATATTACCGCCGAGATGTTAGGTTGGGTTAGGTTAGGTTATATTACGTTATTGATGTATATAAAGGTCCCACGCAGACGAAGAGGCCAACAAGCCAAAAATGTGACCAAATATTACCGCCGAGATGTTAGGTTGGGTTAGGGTAGGTTATATTACGTTATTGATGTATATAAAGATCCCACGGATACGTAGAGGCCAACTCGCCAGGAATGTTGTCAAATATTACCGCCGAGATGATAGGTTGGGTTAGGTTAGGTTATATTACGTTATTGATGTATATAAATGTACCACGGAGACGTAGAGGCCAACTCGCCATGAATGTGTTCAAATATTACCGCCGAGATGTTAGATTGGGTTAGGTTAGGTTATATCACGTTATAGATGTATATAAAGATCCCACGGATACGTAGAGGCCAACTCGCCAGGAATGTTGTCAAATATCACCGCCGAGATGTTAGATTGGGTTAGGTTAGGTTATATTACGTTATTGATGTTTATGAAGATCAAACGGAGACGTAGAGCCCAACTCGCCAGGAATGATGTCAAATATTACCGCCGAGATGTTAGTTTGGGTTAGGTTAGGTTATATTACGTTATAGATGTATATAACGGTCCCACGGAGACGTAGGGGCCAACAAGCCAGGAATGTGTTCAAATATTACCGCCGAGATGTTAGATTGGGTTAGGTTAGGTTATATTACGTTATTGATGTATATATATGTACCACGGAGACGTAGAGGCCAACAAGCCAGGAATGTCTTCAAATATTACCGCCGAGATGTTAGGTTGGGTTAGGTTAGGTTATATAACGTTATTGATGTACATAAGGGTCCCACGGAGACGTAGAGGCCAAATCGCCAGGAATGTTGTCAAATATTACCACCGAGATGATAGGTTGTGTTATGTTAGGTTATATTTCGTTATTGATGTTTATGAAGGTCAAGCGGAGACGTAGAGGCCAACAAGCCAGGAATGTGTTCAAATATTACCGCCGAGGTGTTAGGTTGGGTTAGGTTAGGTTATATTACGTTATTGATGTATATAATGGTCCCACGGAGACGGAGAAGCCAACTCGCCAGGAATGTTTTCAAGTATTACCGCCGAGATGTTAGGTTGGGTTAGGTTAGGTTATATTACGTTATAGATGTATATAAAGGTCCCACGGAGACGTAGAGGCCAACTCGCCAGGAATGTTGTCAAATATTACCGCCGAGATGAAAGGTTGGGTTAGGTTAGGTTATATTACGTTATTGATGTTTATGAAGATCAAACGGAGACGTAGAGCCCAACTCGCCAGGAATGATGTCAAATATTACCGCCGAGATGTTAGTTTGGGTTAGGTTAGGTTATATTACGTTATTGATGTATATAAAGGTCCCACGGAGACGTAGGGGCCAACAAGCCAGGAATGTGTTCAAATATTACCGCCGAGATGTTAGATTGGGTTAGGTTAGGTTATATTACGTTATTGATGTATATATATGTACCACGGAGACGTAGAGGCCAACAAGCCAGGAATGTCTTCAAATATTACCGCCGAGATGTTAGGTTGGGTTAGGTTAGGTTATATTACGTTATTGATGTACATAAGGGTCCCACGGAGACGTAGAGGCCAAATCGCCAGGAATGTTGTCAAATATTACCACCGAGATGATAGGTTGTGTTATGTTAGGTTATATTTCGTTATTGATGTTTATGAAGGTCAAGCGGAGACGTAGAGGCCAACTCGCCAGTAATGTTGTCAAATATTACCGCCGAGATGTTAGATTGGGTTAGGTTAGGTTATATTACGTTACTGATGTATATAAAGATCCCACGGAGACGTAGAGGCCAACAAGCCAGGCATGTGTTCAAATATTACCGCCGAGATGTTAGGTTGGGTTAGGTTAGGTTATATTACGTTATAGATGTATATAAAGGTCCCACGGAGACGTAGAGGCCAACTCGCCAGGAATGTTGTCAAATATTACCGCCGAAATGATAGGTTGGATTAAGTTACGTTATAGTTCGTTAATGATGCTTATGAAGTTCCCACGGAGACGTAGAGGCCAACTCGCTAGGTATGTTTTCTAATATTACCGCCGAGATGTTAGGTTGGGTTAGGTTAGGTTATATTACGTTATTGATGTATAAAAAGATACCACAGAGACGGAGAAGCCAACTCGCCAGGAATGTTGTCAAATATTACCGCCGAGATGATAGGTTGTGTTATGTTAGGTTATATTTCGTCATTGATGTTTATGAAGGTCAAACGGAGACGTAGAGGCCAACTCGACAGTAATGTTGTCAAATATTACCGCCGAGATTATAGGTTGTGTTAGGTTAGGTTATATTTCGTTACTGATGTTTATGAAGGTCAAACGGAGACGTAGCGGCCAACTCGCCAGTAATGTTGTCAAATATTACCGCCGAGATGACAGGTTGGGTTAGGTTAGGTTATATTTCGTTATTGATGTATATGAAGGTCCCACGGAGACGTAGAGGCCAACTCGCCAGGAATGTTGTCAAATATTTCCGCCGAGATGAAAGGTTGGGTTAGGTTAGGTTATATTACGTTATTGATGTTTATGAAGATCAAACGGAGACGTAGAGCCCAACTCGCCAGGAATGATGTCAAATATTACCGCCGAGATGATAGTTTGGGTTAGGTTAGGTTATATTACGTTATAGATGTATATAGCGGTCCCACGGAGACGTAGAGGCCAACAAGCCAGGAATGTGTTCAAATATTACCGCCGAGATGTTAGGTTGGGTTAGGTTAGGTTATATAACGTTATTGATGTATATAAAGGTCCCACGGAGACGTAGAGGCCAACTCGCCAGTAATGTTGTCAAATATTACCGCCGAGATGATAGGTTGGGTTAGGTTAGGTTATATTACGTTATTGATGTATATAAATGTACCACGGAGAGGTAGAGGCCAACTCGCCATGAATGTTTTCAAATATTACCGCCGAGATGTTAGGTTGGGTTATGTTAGGTTATATTACGTTATAGATGTATATAAAGGTCCCACGCAGACGTAGAGGCCAACAAGCCAGGAATGTGTTCAAATATTACCGCCGAGATGACAGGTTGGGTTAGGTTAGGTTATATTTCGTTATTGATGTATATGAAGGTCCCACGGAGACGTAGAGGCCAACTCGCCAGGAATGTTGTCAAATATTTCCGCCGAGATGAAAGGTTGGGTTAGGTTAGGTTATATTACGTTATTGATGTTTATGAAGATCAAACGGAGACGTAGAGCCCAACTCGCCAGGAATGATGTCAAATATTACCGCCGAGATGTTAGTTTGGGTTAGGTTAGGTTATATTACGTTATTGATGCTTATGAAGATCAAACGGAGACGTAGAGGCCAACAAGCCAGTAATGTGTTCAAATATTACCGCCGAGATGTTAGATTGGGTTAGGTTAAGTTATATTACGTTATTGATGTATATAAAGATCCCACGGATACGTAGAGGCCAACTCGCCAGGAATGTTGTCAAATATTACCGCCGAGATGATAGGTTGGGTTAGGTTAGGTTATATTACGTTATTGATGTATATAAATGTACCACGGAGACGTAGAGGCCAACTCGCCATGAATGTGGTCAAATATTACCGCCGAGATGTTAGATTGGGTTAGGTTAGGTTATATTACGTTATAGATGTATATAAAGATCCCACGGATACGTAGAGGCCAACTCGCCAGGAATGTTGTCAAATATTACCGCCGAGATGATAGGTTGGGTTAGGTTAGGTTATATTACGTTATTGATGTATATAAATGTACCACGGAGAGGTAGAGGCCAACTCGCCATGAATGTTTTCAAATATTACCGCCGAGATGTTAGGTTGGGTTAGGTTAGGTTATATTACGTTATAGATGTATATAAAGGTCCCACGCAGACGTAGAGGCCAACAAGCCAGGAATGTGTTCAAATATTACCGCCGAGATGTTAGGTTGGGTTAGGTTAGGTTATATTACGTTATAGATGTATATAAAGGTCCCACGGAGACGCAGAGGCCAACAAGCCAGGAATGTGTTCAAATATTACCGCCGAGATGTTAGATTGGGTTAGGTTAGGTTATATTACGTTATTGATGTATATAATGGTCCCACGGAGACGTAGGGGCCAACAAGCCAGGAATGTGTTCAAATATTACCGCCGAGATGTTAGATTGGGTTAGGTTAGGTTATATTACGTTATTGATGTATATATATGTACCACGGAGACGTAGAGGCCAACAAGCCAGGAATGTCTTCAAATATTACCGCCGAGATGTTAGGTTGGGTTAGGTTAGGTTATATAACGTTATTGATGTACATAAGGGTCCCACGGAGACGTAGAGGCCAAATCGCCAGGAATGTTGTCAAATATTACCACCGAGATGATAGGTTGTGTTATGTTAGGTTATATTTCGTTATTGATGTTTATGAAGGTCAAGCGGAGACGTAGAGGCCAACAAGCCAGGAATGTGTTCAAATATTACCGCCGAGGTGTTAGGTTGGGTTAGGTTAGGTTATATTACGTTATTGATGTATATAATGGTCCCACGGAGACGGAGAAGCCAACTCGCCAGGAATGTTTTCAAGTATTACCGCCGAGATGTTAGGTTGGGTTAGGTTAGGTTATATTACGTTATAGATGTATATAAAGGTCCCACGGAGACGTAGAGGCCAACTCGCCAGGAATGTTGTCAAATATTACCGCCGAGATGAAAGGTTGGGTTAGGTTAGGTTATATTACGTTATTGATGTTTATGAAGATCAAACGGAGACGTAGAGCCCAACTCGCCAGGAATGATGTCAAATATTACCGCCGAGATGTTAGTTTCGGTTAGGTTAGGTTATATTACGTTATTGATGTATATAAAGGTCCCACGGAGACGTAGGGGCCAACAAGCCAGGAATGTGTTCAAATATTACCGCCGAGATGTTAGATTGGGTTAGGTTAGGTTATATTACGTTATTGATGTATATATATGTACCACGGAGACGTAGAGGCCAACAAGCCAGGAATGTCTTCAAATATTACCGCCGAGATGTTAGGTTGGGTTAGGTTAGGTTATATAACGTTATTGATGTACATAAGGGTTCCACGGAGACGTAGAGGCCAAATCGCCAGGAATGTTGTCAAATATTACCACCGAGATGATAGGTTGTGTTATGTTAGGTTATATTTCGTTATTGATGTTTATGAAGGTCAAGCGGAGACGTAGAGGCCAACTCGCCAGTAATGTTGTCAAATATTACCGCCGAGATGTTAGATTGGGTTAGGTTAGGTTATATTACGTTACTGATGTATATAAAGATCCCACGGAGACGTAGAGGCCAACAAGCCAGGCATGTGTTCAAATATTACCGCCGAGATGTTAGGTTGGGTTAGGTTAGGTTATATTACGTTATAGATGTATATAAAGGTCCCACGGAGACGTAGAGGCCAACTCGCCAGGAATGTTGTCAAATATTACCGCCGAAATGATAGGTTGGATTAAGTTACGTTATAGTTCGTTAATGATGCTTATGAAGTTCCCACGGAGACGTAGAGGCCAACTCGCTAGGTATGTTTTCTAATATTACCGCCGAGATGTTAGGTTGGGTTAGGTTAGGTTATATTACGTTATTGATGTATAAAAAGATACCACAGAGACGGAGAAGCCAACTCGCCAGGAATGTTGTCAAATATTACCGCCGAGATGATAGGTTGTGTTATGTTAGGTTATATTTCGTCATTGATGTTTATGAAGGTCAAACGGAGACGTAGAGGCCAACTCGACAGTAATGTTGTCAAATATTACCGCCGAGATGATAGGTTGTGTTAGGTTAGGTTATATTTCGTTACTGATGTTTATGAAGGTCAAACGGAGACGTAGCGGCCAACTCGCCAGTAATGTTGTCAAATATTACCGCCGAGATGACAGGTAGGGTTAGGTTAGGTTATATTTCGTTATTGATGTATATGAAGGTCCCACGGAGACGTAGAGGCCAAATCGCCAGGAATGTTGTCAAATATTACCACCGAGATGATAGGTTGTGTTATGTTAGGTTATATTTCGTTATTGATGTTTATGAAGGTCAAGCGGAGACGTAGAGGCCAACTCGCCAGTAATGTTGTCAAATATTACCGCCGAGATGTTAGATTGGGTTAGGTTAGGTTATATTACGTTACTGATGTATATAAAGATCCCACGGAGACGTAGAGGCCAACAAGCCAGGCATGTGTTCAAATATTACCGCCGAGATGTTAGGTTGGGTTAGGTTAGGTTATATTACGTTATAGATGTATATAAAGGTCCCACGGAGACGTAGAGGCCAACTCGCCAGGAATGTTGTCAAATATTACCGCCGAAATGATAGGTTGGATTAAGTTACGTTATAGTTCGTTAATGATGCTTATGAAGTTCCCACGGAGACGTAGAGGCCAACTCGCTAGGTATGTTTTCTAATATTACCGCCGAGATGTTAGGTTGGGTTAGGTTAGGTTATATTACGTTATTGATGTATAAAAAGATACCACAGAGACGGAGAAGCCAACTCGCCAGGAATGTTGTCAAATATTACCGCCGAGATGATAGGTTGTGTTATGTTAGGTTATATTTCGTCATTGATGTTTATGAAGGTCAAACGGAGACGTAGAGGCCAACTCGACAGTAATGTTGTCAAATATTACCGCCGAGATTATAGGTTGTGTTAGGTTAGGTTATATTTCGTTACTGATGTTTATGAAGGTCAAACGGAGACGTAGCGGCCAACTCGCCAGTAATGTTGTCAAATATTACCGCCGAGATGACAGGTTGGGTTAGGTTAGGTTATATTTCGTTATTGATGTATATGAAGGTCCCACGGAGACGTAGAGGCCAACTCGCCAGGAATGTTGTCAAATATTTCCGCCGAGATGAAAGGTTGGGTTAGGTTAGGTTATATTACGTTATTGATGTTTATGAAGATCAAACGGAGACGTAGAGCCCAACTCGCCAGGAATGATGTCAAATATTACCGCCGAGATGATAGTTTGGGTTAGGTTAGGTTATATTACGTTATAGATGTATATAGCGGTCCCACGGAGACGTAGAGGCCAACAAGCCAGGAATGTGTTCAAATATTACCGCCGAGATGTTAGGTTGGGTTAGGTTAGGTTATATAACGTTATTGATGTATATAAAGGTCCCACGGAGACGTAGAGGCCAACTCGCCAGTAATGTTGTCAAATATTACCGCCGAGATGATAGGTTGGGTTAGGTTAGGTTATATTACGTTATTGATGTATATAAATGTACCACGGAGAGGTAGAGGCCAACTCGCCATGAATGTTTTCAAATATTACCGCCGAGATGTTAGGTTGGGTTATGTTAGGTTATATTACGTTATAGATGTATATAAAGGTCCCACGCAGACGTAGAGGCCAACAAGCCAGGAATGTGTTCAAATATTACCGCCGAGATGACAGGTTGGGTTAGGTTAGGTTATATTTCGTTATTGATGTATATGAAGGTCCCACGGAGACGTAGAGGCCAACTCGCCAGGAATGTTGTCAAATATTTCCGCCGAGATGAAAGGTTGGGTTAGGTTAGGTTATATTACGTTATTGATGTTTATGAAGATCAAACGGAGACGTAGAGCCCAACTCGCCAGGAATGATGTCAAATATTACCGCCGAGATGTTAGTTTGGGTTAGGTTAGGTTATATTACGTTATTGATGCTTATGAAGATCAAACGGAGACGTAGAGGCCAACAAGCCAGTAATGTGTTCAAATATTACCGCCGAGATGTTAGATTGGGTTAGGTTAAGTTATATTACGTTATTGATGTATATAAAGATCCCACGGATACGTAGAGGCCAACTCGCCAGGAATGTTGTCAAATATTACCGCCGAGATGATAGGTTGGGTTAGGTTAGGTTATATTACGTTATTGATGTATATAAATGTACCACGGAGACGTAGAGGCCAACTCGCCATGAATGTGGTCAAATATTACCGCCGAGATGTTAGATTGGGTTAGGTTAGGTTATATTACGTTATAGATGTATATAAAGATCCCACGGATACGTAGAGGCCAACTCGCCAGGAATGTTGTCAAATATTACCGCCGAGATGATAGGTTGGGTTAGGTTAGGTTATATTACGTTATTGATGTATATAAATGTACCACGGAGAGGTAGAGGCCAACTCGCCATGAATGTTTTCAAATATTACCGCCGAGATGTTAGGTTGGGTTAGGTTAGGTTATATTACGTTATAGATGTATATAAAGGTCCCACGCAGACGTAGAGGCCAACAAGCCAGGAATGTGTTCAAATATTACCGCCGAGATGTTAGGTTGGGTTAGGTTAGGTTATATTACGTTATAGATGTATATAAAGGTCCCACGGAGACGCAGAGGCCAACAAGCCAGGAATGTGTTCAAATATTACCGCCGAGATGTTAGATTGGGTTAGGTTAGGTTATATTACGTTATTGATGTATATAATGGTCCCACGGAGACGTAGGGGCCAACAAGCCAGGAATGTGTTCAAATATTACCGCCGAGATGTTAGATTGGGTTAGGTTAGGTTATATTACGTTATTGATGTATATATATGTACCACGGAGACGTAGAGGCCAACAAGCCAGGAATGTCTTCAAATATTACCGCCGAGATGTTAGGTTGGGTTAGGTTAGGTTATATAACGTTATTGATGTACATAAGGGTCCCACGGAGACGTAGAGGCCAAATCGCCAGGAATGTTGTCAAATATTACCACCGAGATGATAGGTTGTGTTATGTTAGGTTATATTTCGTTATTGATGTTTATGAAGGTCAAGCGGAGACGTAGAGGCCAACAAGCCAGGAATGTGTTCAAATATTACCGCCGAGGTGTTAGGTTGGGTTAGGTTAGGTTATATTACGTTATTGATGTATATAATGGTCCCACGGAGACGGAGAAGCCAACTCGCCAGGAATGTTTTCAAGTATTACCGCCGAGATGTTAGGTTGGGTTAGGTTAGGTTATATTACGTTATAGATGTATATAAAGGTCCCACGGAGACGTAGAGGCCAACTCGCCAGGAATGTTGTCAAATATTACCGCCGAGATGAAAGGTTGGGTTAGGTTAGGTTATATTACGTTATTGATGTTTATGAAGATCAAACGGAGACGTAGAGCCCAACTCGCCAGGAATGATGTCAAATATTACCGCCGAGATGTTAGTTTCGGTTAGGTTAGGTTATATTACGTTATTGATGTATATAAAGGTCCCACGGAGACGTAGGGGCCAACAAGCCAGGAATGTGTTCAAATATTACCGCCGAGATGTTAGATTGGGTTAGGTTAGGTTATATTACGTTATTGATGTATATATATGTACCACGGAGACGTAGAGGCCAACAAGCCAGGAATGTCTTCAAATATTACCGCCGAGATGTTAGGTTGGGTTAGGTTAGGTTATATAACGTTATTGATGTACATAAGGGTCCCACGGAGACGTAGAGGCCAAATCGCCAGGAATGTTGTCAAATATTACCACCGAGATGATAGGTTGTGTTATGTTAGGTTATATTTCGTTATTGATGTTTATGAAGGTCAAGCGGAGACGTAGAGGCCAACTCGCCAGTAATGTTGTCAAATATTACCGCCGAGATGTTAGATTGGGTTAGGTTAGGTTATATTACGTTACTGATGTATATAAAGATCCCACGGAGACGTAGAGGCCAACAAGCCAGGCATGTGTTCAAATATTACCGCCGAGATGTTAGGTTGGGTTAGGTTAGGTTATATTACGTTATAGATGTATATAAAGGTCCCACGGAGACGTAGAGGCCAACTCGCCAGGAATGTTGTCAAATATTACCGCCGAAATGATAGGTTGGATTAAGTTACGTTATAGTTCGTTAATGATGCTTATGAAGTTCCCACGGAGACGTAGAGGCCAACTCGCTAGGTATGTTTTCTAATATTACCGCCGAGATGTTAGGTTGGGTTAGGTTAGGTTATATTACGTTATTGATGTATAAAAAGATACCACAGAGACGGAGAAGCCAACTCGCCAGGAATGTTGTCAAATATTACCGCCGAGATGATAGGTTGTGTTATGTTAGGTTATATTTCGTCATTGATGTTTATGAAGGTCAAACGGAGACGTAGAGGCCAACTCGACAGTAATGTTGTCAAATATTACCGCCGAGATGATAGGTTGTGTTAGGTTAGGTTATATTTCGTTACTGATGTTTATGAAGGTCAAACGGAGACGTAGCGGCCAACTCGCCAGTAATGTTGTCAAATATTACCGCCGAGATGACAGGTTGGGTTAGGTTAGGTTATATTTCGTTATTGATGTATATGAAGGTCCCACGGAGACGTAGAGGCCAACTCGCCAGGAATGTTGTCAAATATTTCCGCCGAGATGAAAGGTTGGGTTAGGTTAGGTTATATTACGTTATTGATGTATATAAAGGTCCCACGGAGACGTAGAGGCCAACAAGCCAGGAATGTGTTCAAATATTACCGCTGAGATATTAGGTTGGGTTAGGTTAGCTTATATTACGTTACTGATGTATATAAAGGTCCCACGGAGACGTAGGGGCCAACAAGCCAGGAATGTGTTCAAATATTACCGCCGACATGTTAGGTTGGGTTAGGTTAGGTTATATTACGTTATAGATGTATATAAAGTTCGCAGGGAGACGTAGAGGCCAACAAGCCAGGAATGTGTTCAAATATTACCGCCGAGATGTTAGATTGGGTTAGGTTAGGTTATATTACGTTATTGATGTATATAAATGTACCACGGAGACGTAGAGGCCAACAAGCCAGGAATGTCTTCAAATATTACCGCCGAGATGTTAGGTTGGATTAGGTTAGGTTATATTACGTTATTGATGTATATAAAGGTCCCACGGAGACGTAGAGGCCAACTCGCTAGGTATGTTTTCAAATATTACCGCCGAGATGTTAGGTTGGGTTAGGTTAGGTTATATAACGTTATTGATGTACATAAGGGTCCCACGGAGACGTAGAGGCCAAATCGCCAGGAATGTTGTCGAATATTACCACCGAGATGATAGGTTGCGTTATGTTAGGTTATATTTCGTTATTGATGTTTATGAAGGTCAAGCGGAGACGTAGATGCCAACTCGCCAGTAATGTTGTCAAATATTACCGCCGAGATGAGAGGTTGGGTTAGGTTAGGTTATATTTCGTTATTGATGTATATGAAGGTCCCACGGAGACGTAGAGGCCAAATCGCCAGGAATGTTGTCAAATATTACCACCGAGATGATAGGTGGTGTTATGTTAGGTTATATTTCGTTATTGATGTATATAAGGATCCCACGGAGACGTAGAGGCCAACACGCCAGGAATGTGTTCAAATATACCGCCGAGATGTTAGATTGGGTTAGGTTAGGGTATATTACGTTATTGATGTATATAAAGGTCCCACGGAGACGTAGGGGCCAACAAGCCAGGAATGTGTTCAAATATTACCGCCGAGATGTTAGGTTGGGTTAGGTTAGGTTATATTACGTTATAGATGTATATAGAGTTCGCAGGGAGACGTAGAGGCCAACAAGCCAGGAATGTGTTCAAATATTACCGCCGAGATGTTAGATTGGGTTAGGTTAGGTTATATTACGTTATAGATGTATATAAAGTTCCCACGGAGAGGTAGAGGCCAACTCGCCAGGAATGTTGTCAAATATTACCGCCGAGATGATAGGTTGGGTTAGGTTAGGTTATATTACGTTATTGATGTATATAAATGCACCACGGAGAGGTAGAGGCCAACAAGCCAGGAATGTGACCAAATATTATCGCCGAGATGTTAGGTTGGGTTAGGTTAGGTTATATTACGTTATAGATGTATATAAAGGTCCCACGGAGACGTAGAGGCCAACAAGCCAGGAATGTGTTCAAATATTACCGCCGAGATATTAGGTTGGGTTAGGTTAGGTTATATTACGTTATTGATGTATATAAAGGTCCCACGGAGACGTAGAGGCCAACTCGCCAGGAATGATGTCAAATATTACCGCCGAGATGTTAGGTTGGGTTAGGTTAGGTTATATTACGTTATTGATGTATATAAAGGTCCCACGGAGACGAAGAGGCCAACAAGACAAGAATGTGACCAAATATTACCGCCGAGATGTTAGGTTGGGTTAGGGTAGGTTATATTACGTTATTGATGTATATAAAGATCCCACGGATACGTAGAGGCCAACTCGCCAGGAATGTTGTCAAATATTACCGCCGAGATGTTAGATTGGGTTAGGTTAGGTTATATTACGTTATTGATGTTTATGAAGATCAAACGGAGACGTAGAGCCCAACTCGCCAGGAATGATGTCAAATATTACCGCCGAGATGTTAGTTTGGGTTAGGTTAGGTTATATTACGTTATAGATGTATATAACGGTCCCACGGAGACGTAGAGGCCAACAAGCCAGGAATGTGTTCAAATATTACCGCCGAGATGTTAGGTTGGGTTAGGTTATGTTATATTACGTTATATATGTATATAAAGTTCCCACGGAGGCGTAGAGGCCAACAAGACAGGAATGTGTTCAAATATTACCGCCGAGATGTTAGATTGGGTTAGGTTAGGTTATATTACGTTATTGATGTATATAAAGATCCCACGGATACGTAGAGGCCAACTCGCCAGGAATGTTGTCAAATATTACCGCCGAGATGATAGGTTGGGTTAGGTTAGGTTATATTACGTTATAGATGTATATAAAGGTCCCACGGAGACGTAGAGGCCAACACGTCTGGTATGTTTTCAAATATTACCGCCGAGATGTTAGATTGGGTTAGGTAAAGTTATATTACGTTATTGATGTATATAAAGATCCCACGGATACGTAGAGGCCAACTCGCCAGGAATGTTGTCAAATATTACCGCCGAGATGATAGGTTGGGTTAGGTTAGGTTATATTACGTTATAGATGTATATAAAGTTCCCACGGAGACGTAGAGGCCAACAAGCCATGAATGTGTTCAAATATTACCGCCGAAATGTTAGATTGGGTTAGGTTAGGTTATATTACGTTATTGATGTATATAAGGATCCCACGGGGACGTAGAGGCCAACAAGCCAGGAATGTTTTCAAATATTACCGCCGAAGCGTTAGGCTGGGTTAGGTTCGGTTATATAACGTTATTGATGTATATAAAGATCCCACGGAGATGTAGAGGCCAACAAGCCAGGAATGTGTTCAAATATTACCGCCGAGATGTTAGATTGGGTTAGGTTAGGTTATATTACGTTATTGATGTATATAAAGATCCCACGGAGACGTAGAGGCCAACAAGCCAGGAATGTCTCCAAATATTACCGCCGAGATGTTAGGTTCGGTTAGGTTAGGTTATATTACGTTATAGATGTATATAAAGGTCCCACGGAGACGTAGAGGCCAACTCGCCAGGAATGTTGTCAAATATTACCGCCGAAATGATAGGTTGGATTAAGTTACGTTATAGTTCGTTAATGATGCTTATGAAGTTCCCACGGAGACGTAGAGGCCAACTCGCTAGGTATGTTTTCTAATATTACCGCCGAGATGTTAGGTTGGGTTAGGTTAGGTTATATTACGTTATTGATGTTTATGAAGATCAAACGGAGACGTAGAGCCCAACTCGCCAGGAATGATGTCAAATATTACCGCCGAGATGTTAGTTTGGGTTAGGTTAGGTTATATTACGTTATTGATGCTTATGAAGATCAAACGGAGACGTAGAGCCCAACTCGCCAGGAATGATGTCAAATATTACCGCCGAGAGGTTAGTTTGGGTTAGGTTAGGTTATATTACGTTATAGATGTATATAAAGGTCCCACGGAGACGTAGAGGCCAACAAGCCAGGAATGTGTTCAAATATTACCGCCGAGATGTTAGGTTGGGTTAGGTTAGGTTATATTACGTTATAGATGTATATAAAGTTCCCACGGAGGCGTAGAGGCCAACAATCCAGGAATGTGTTCAAATATTACCGCCGAGATGTTAGATTGGGTTAGGTTAGGTTATATTACGTTATTGATGTATATACATATCCCACGGGGACGTAGAGGCCAACAAGCCAGGAATGTGTTCAAATATTACCGCCGAGGTGTTAGGTTGGGTTAGGTTAGGTTATATTACGTTATTGATGTATATAATGGTCCCACGGAGACGGAGAAGCCAACTCGCCAGGAATGTTTTCAAGTATTACCGCCGAGATGTTAGGTTGGGTTAGGTTAGGTTATATTACGTTATAGATGTATATAAAGGTCCCACGGAGACGTAGAGGCCAACTCGCCAGTAATGTCGTCAAATATTACCGCCGAGATGATAGGTTGTGTTAGGTTAGGTTATATTTCGTTACTGATGTTGATGAAGGTCAAACGGAGACGTAGCGGCCAACTCGCCAGTAATGTTGTCAAATATTACCGCCGAGATGACAGGTTGGGTTAGGTTAGGTTATATTTCGTTATTGATGTATATGAAGGTCACACGGAGACGTAGAGGCCAACTCGCCAGGAATGTTGTCAAATATTTCCGCCGAGATGAAAGGTTGGGTTAGGTTAGGTTATATTACGTTATTGATGTTTATGAAGATCAAACGGAGACGTAGAGCCCAACTCGCCAGGAATGATGTCAAATATTACCGCCGAGATGATAGTTTGGCTTAGGTTAGGTTATATTACGTTATAGATGTATATAACGGTCCCACGGAGACGTAGAGGCCAACAAGCCAGGAATGTGTTCAAATATTACCGCCGAGATGTTAGGTTGGGTTAGGTTAGGTTATATAACGTTATTGATGTATATAAAGGTCCCACGGAGACGTAGAGGCCAACTCGCCAGTAATGTTGTCAAATATTACCGCCGAGATGATAGGTTGGGTTAGGTTAGGTTATATTACGTTATTGATATATATAAATGTACCACGGAGAGGTAGAGGCCAACTCGCCATGAATGTTTTCAAATATTACCGCCGAGATGTTAGGTTGGGTTATGTTAGGTTATATTACGTTATAGATGTATATAAAGGTCCCACGCAGACGTAGAGGCCAACAAGCCAGGAATGTGTTCAAATATTACCGCCGAGATGTTAGGTTGGGTTTGGTTAGGTTATATTACGCTATAGATGTATATAAAGGTCCCACGGAGACGCAGAGGCCAACAAGCCAGGAATGTGTTCAAATATTACCGCCGAGATGTTAGATTGGGTTAGGTTAGGTTATATTACGTTATTGATGTATATAAAGGTCCCACGGAGACGTAGAGGCCAAATCGCCAGGAATGTTGTCAAATATTACCACCGAGATGATAGGTTGTGTTATGTTAGGTTATATTTCGTTATTGATGTTTATGAAGGTCAAGCGGAGACGTAGAGGCCAACTCGCCAGTAATGTTGTCAAATATTACCGCCGAGATGTTAGATTGGGTTAGGTTAGGTTATATTACGTTATTGATGTATATAAAGATCCCACGGAGACGTAGAGGCCAACAAGCCAGGCATGTGTTCAAATATTACCGCCGAGATGTTAGGTTGGGTTAGGTTAGGTTATATTACGTTATAGATGTATATAAAGGTCCCACGGAGACGTAGAGGCCAACTCGCCAGGAATGTTGTCAAATATGACCGCCGAAATGATAGGTTGGATTAAGTTACGTTATAGTTCGTTAATGATGCTTATGAAGTTCCCACGGAGACGTAGATGCCAACTCGCTAGGTATGTTTTCTAATATTACCGGCGAGATGTTAGGTTGGGTTAGGTTAGGTTATATTACGTAATTGATGTATAAAAAGATACCACAGAGACGGAGAAGCCAACTCGCCAGGAATGTTGTCAAATATTACCGCCGAGATGATAGGTTGTGTTATGTTAGGTTATATTTCGTCATTGATGTTTATGAAGGTCAAACGGAGACGTAGAGGCCAACTCGACAGTAATGTTGTCAAATATTACCGCCGAGATGATAGGTTGTGTTAGGTTAGGTTATACTTCGTTACTGATGTTTATGAAGGTCAAACGGAGACGTAGCGGCCAACTCGCCAGTAATGTTGTCAAATATTACCGCCGAGATGACAGGTTGGGTTAGGTTAGGTTATATTTCGTTATTGATGTATATGAAGGTCCCACGGAGACGTAGATGCCAACTCGCCAGGAATGTTGTCAAATATTTCCGCCGAGATGAAAGGTTGGGTTAGGTTAGGTTATATTACGTTATTGATGTTTATGAAGATCAAACGGAGACGTAGAGGCCAACTCGCCAGGAATGTTGTCAAATATTTCCGCCGAGATGAAAGGTTGGGTTAGGTTAGGTTATATTACGTTATTGATGTTTATGAAGTATCAAACGGAGACGTAGAGCCCAACTCGCCAGGAATGATGTCAAATATTACCGCCGAGATGATAGTTTGGGTTAGGTTAGGTTATATTACGTTATAGATGTATATAACGGTCCCACGGAGACGTAGAGGCCAACAAGCCAGGAATGTGTTCAAATATTACCGCCGAGATGTTAGGTTGGGTTAGGTTAGGTTATATAACGTTATTGATGTATATAAAGGTCCCACGGAGACGTAGAGGCCAACTCGCCAGTAATGTTGTCAAATATTACCGCCGAGATGATAGGTTGGGTTAGGTTAGGTTATATTACGTTATTGATGTATATAAATGTACCACGGAGAGGTAGAGGCCAACTCGCCATGAATGTTTTCAAATATTACCGCCGAGATGTTAGGTTGGGTTATGTTAGGTTATATTACGTTAAAGATGTATATAAAGGTCCCACGCAGACGTAGAGGCCAACAAGCCAGGAATGTGTTCAAATATTACCGCCGAGATGTTAGATTGGGTTAGGTTAGGTTATATTACGTTATTGATGTATATAAAGGTCCCACGGAGACGTAGGGGCCAACAAGCCAGGAATGTGTTCAAATATTACCGCCGAGATGATAGGTTGTGTTAGGTTAGGTTATATTTCGTTACTGATGTTTATGAAGGTCAAACGGAGACGTAGAGGCCAACTCGCCAGTAATGTTGTCAAATATTACCGCCGAGATGACAGGTTGGGTTAGGTTAGGTTATATTTCGTTATTGATGTATATGAAGGTCCCACGGAGACGTAGAGGCCAACTCGCCAGGAATGTTGTCAAATATTACCGCCGAGATGAAAGTTTGGGTTAGGTTAGGTTATATTACGTTATTGATGTTTATGAAGATCAAACGGAGACGTAGAGCCCAACTCGCCAGGAATGATGTCAAATATTACCGCCGAGATGATAGTTTGGGTTAGGTTAGGTTATATTACGTTATAGATGTATATAACGGTCCCACGGAGACGTAGAGGCCAACAAGCCAGGAATGTGTTCAAATATTACCGCCGAGATGTTAGGTTGGGTTAGGTTAGGTTATATAACGTTATTGATGTATATAAAGGTCCCACGGAGACGTAGAGGCCAACTCGCCAGTAATGTTGTCAAATATTACCGCCGAGATGATAGGTTGGGTTAGGTTAGGTTATATTACGTTATTGATGTATATAAATGTACCACGGAGAGGTAGAGGCCAACTCGCCATGAATGTTTTCAAATATTACCGCCGAGATGTTAGGTTGGGTTATGTTAGGTTATATTACGTTAAAGATGTATATAAAGGTCCCACGCAGACGTAGAGGCCAACAAGCCAGGAATGTGTTCAAATATTACCGCCGAGATGTTAGATTGGGTTAGGTTAGGTTATATTACGTTATTGATGTATATAAAGGTCCCACGGAGACGTAGGGGCCAACAAGCCAGGAATGTGTTCAAATATTACCGCCGAGATGATAGGTTGTGTTAGGTTAGGTTATATTTCGTTACTGATGTTTATGAAGGTCAAACGGAGACGTAGAGGCCAACTCGCCAGTAATGTTGTCAAATATTACCGCCGAGATGACAGGTTGGGTTAGGTTAGGTTATATTTCGTTATTGATGTATATGAAGGTCCCACGGAGACGTAGAGGCCAACTCGCCAGGAATGTTGTCAAATATTACCGCCGAGATGAAAGTTTGGGTTAGGTTAGGTTATATTACGTTATTGATGTTTATGAAGATCAAACGGAGACGTAGAGCCCAACTCGCCAGGAATGATGTCAAATATTACCGCCGAGATGTTAGCTTGGGTTAGGTTTGGTTATATTACGTTATAGATGTATATAACGGTCCCACGGAGACGTAGAGGCCAACAAGCCAGGAATGTGTTCAAATATTACCGCCGAGATGTTAGGTTGGGTTAGATTAGGTTATATTACGTTATAGATGTATATAAAGATCCCACGGACACGTAGAGGCCAACTCGCCATGAATGTTTTCAAGTATTACCGCCGAGATGTTAGGTTGGGTTAGGTTAGGTTATATTACGTTATTGATGTATAAAAAGATCCCACAGAGACGGAGAAGCCAACTCGCCAGGAATGTTGTCAAATATTACCGCCGAGATGTTAGATTGGGTTAGGTTAGGTTATATTACGTTATTGATATATATATATATCCCACGGGGACGTAGAGGCCAACAAGCCAGGAATGTCGTCAAATATTACCGCCGAGATGTTAGGTTGGGTTAGGTTAGGTTATATAACGTTATTGGTGTATATAAAGGTCCCACGGAGACGTAGAGGCCAACACGTCTGGTATGTTTTCAAATATTACCGCCGAGATGATAGGTTGTGTTAGGTTAGGGTATATTTCGTTACTGATGTTTATGAAGGTCAAACGGAGACGTAGAGGCCAACTCGCCAGTAATGTTGTCAAATATTACCGCCGAGATGTTAGGTTGGGTTAGGTTAGGTTATATAACGTTATTGATCTATATAAAGGTCCCACGGAGACGTAGAGGCCAACTCGCCAGTAATGTTGTCAAATATTACCGCCGAGATGTTAGGTTGGGTTAGGTTAGGTTATATTACGTTATTGATGTATATAAATGTCCCGCGGTGACGTAGAGGCCAACTCGCCAGGAATGTTGTCAAATATTACCGCCGAGATGATAGGTTGGGTTAGGTTAGGTTATATTACGTTATTGATGTATAAAAAGATCCCACAGAGACGGAGAAGCCAACTCGCCAGGAATGTTGTCAAATATTACCGCCGAGATGTTAGATTGGGTTAGGTTACGTTATATTACGTTATTGATGTATATATATATCCCACGGGGACGTAGAGGCCAACAAGCCAGGAATGTTATCAAATATTACCGCCGAAATGATAGGTTGGATTAAGTTGCGTTATATTTCGTAATTGATGCTTATGAAGTTCCCACGGAGACGTAGAGGCCAACTCGCCAGGTATGTTTTCTAATATTACCGCCGAGATGATAGGTTGTGTTATGTTAGGTTATATTTCGTCATTGATGTTTATGAAGGTCAAACGGAGACGTAGAGGCCAACTCGCCAGTAATGTCGTCAAATATTACCGCCGAGATGATAGGTTGTGTTAGGTTAGGTTATATTTCGTTACTGATGTTTATGAAGGTCAAACGGAGACGTAGCGGCCAACTCGCCAGTAATGTTGTCAAATATTACCGCCGAGATGACAGGTTGGGTTAGGTTAGGTTATATTTCGTTATTGATGTATATGAAGGTCCCACGGAGACGTAGAGGCCAACTCGCCAGGAATGTTGTCAAATATTTCCGCCGAGATGAAAGGTTGGGTTAGGTTAGGTTATATTACGTTATTGATGTTTATGAAGTATCAAACGGAGACGTAGAGCCCAACTCGCCAGGAATGATGTCAAATATTACCGCCGAGATGATAGTTTGGGTTAGGTTAGGTTATATTACGTTATAGATGTATATAACGGTCCCACGGAGACGTAGAGGCCAACAAGCCAGGAATGTGTTCAAATATTACCGCCGAGATGTTAGGTTGGGTTAGGTTAGGTTATATAACGTTATTGATGTATATAAAGGTCCCACGGAGACGTAGAGGCCAACTCGCCAGTAATGTTGTCAAATATTACCGCCGAGATGATAGGTTGGGTTAGGTTAGGTTATATTACGTTATTGATGTATATAAATGTACCACGGAGAGGTAGAGGCCAACTCGCCATGAATGTTTTCAAATATTACCGCCGAGATGTTAGGTTGGGTTATGTTAGGTTATATAACGTTAAAGATGTATATAAAGGTCCCACGCAGACGTAGAGGCCAACAAGCCAGGAATGTGTTCAAATATTACCGCCGAGATGTTAGGTTGGGTTAGGTTAGGTTATATTACGTTATAGATGTATATAAAGGTCCCACGGAGACGCAGAGGCCAACAAGCCAGGAATGTGTTCAAATATTACCGCCGAGATGTTAGGTTGGGTTAGGTTAGGTTATATTACGTTATAGATGTTTATAAAGGTCCCACGCAGACGTAGAGGCCAACAAGCCAGGAATGTGTTCAAATATTACCGCCGAGATGTTAGATTGGGTTAGGTTAGGTTATATTACGTTATTGATGTATATATATGTACCACGGAGACGTAGAGGCCAACAAGCCAGGAATGTTTTCAAATATTACCGCCGAGATGTTAGGTTGGGTTAGGTTAGGTTATATTACGTTATTGATGTATAAAAAGATACCACAGAGACGGAGAAGCCAACTCGCCAGGAATATTGTCAAATATTACCGCCGAGATGATAGGTTGTGTTAGGTTAGGTTATATTTCGTTACTGATGTTTATGAAGGTCAAACGGAGACGTAGCGGCCAACTCGCCAGTAATGTTGTCAAATATTACCGCCGAGATGACAGGCTGGGTTAGGTTAGGTTATATTTCGTTATTGATGTATATGAAGGTCCCACGGAGACGTAGAGGCCAACTCGACAGGAATGTTGTCAAATATTTCCAGCCGGGATGAAAGGTTGGGTTAGGTTAGGTTATATTACGTTATTGATGTTTATGAAGATCAAACGGAGACGTAGAGCCCAACTCGCCAGGAATGATGTCAAATATTACCGCCGAGATGTTACTTTGGGTTAGGTTAGGTTATATTACGTTATAGATGTATATAACGGTCCCACGGAGACGTAGAGGCCAACAAGCCAGGAATGTGTTCAAATATTACCGCCGAGATGTTAGGTTGGGTTTGGTTAGGTTATATTACGTTATAGATGTATATAAAGATCCCACGGAGACGTAGAGGCCAACTCGCCATGAATGTTTTCAAGTATTACCGCCGACATGTTAGGTTGGGTTAGGTTAGGTTATATTACGTTATTGATGTATAAAAAGATCCCACAGAGACGGAGAAGCCAACTCGCCAGGAATGTTGTCAAATATTACCGCCGAGATGTTAGATTGGGTTAGGTTACGTTATATTACGTTATTGATGTATATATATATCCCACGGGGACGTAGAGTCCAACAAGCCAGGAATGTCGTCAAATATTACCGCCGAGATGTTAGGTTGGGTTAGGTTAGGTTATATAACGTTATTGATGTATATAAGGGTCCCACGGAGACGTAGAGGCCAACTCGCCAGTAATGTTGTCAAATATTACCGCCGAGATGTTAGGTTGGGTTAGGTTAGGTTATATTACGTTATTGATGTATATAAATGTCCCACGGTGACGTAGAGGCCAACTCGCCAGGAATGTTGTCAAATATTACCGCCGAGATGATAGGTTGGGTTAGGTTAGGTTATATTTCTTTATTAATGTATATGAAGTTCTCACGGAGACGTAGAGGCCAACTCGCCAGGAATGTTGTCAAACGTTAGCGCCGAGATGATCGGTTGGGTTAGGTTAGGTTATATTACGTTATAGATGCATATAAAGTTCCCACGGAGACGTAGAGGCCAACTCGCCAGGAATGTTTTCAAATATTACCGCCGAGATGTTAGGCTGGGTTAGGTTAGGTTATATTACGTTATAGATGTATTTAAAGGTCCCGCGGAGACGTAGAGGCCAACAAGCGAGGAATGTGATCAAATATTACCGCCGACATGATAGGTTGGGTTAGGTTAGGTTATATTACGTTATAGATGTATATAACGGTCCCACGGAGACGTAGAGGCCAACAAGCCAGGAATGTGTTCAAATATTACCGCCGAGATGTTAGGTTGGGTTAGGTTAGGTTATATTACGTTATAGATGTATATAAAGTTCCCACGGAGGCGTAGAGGCCAACAAGACAGGAATGTGTTCAAATATTACCGCCGAGATGTTAGATTGGGTTAGGTTAGGTTATATTACTTTATTGATGTATATATATATCCCACGGGGACGTAGAGGCCAACAAGCCAGGAATGTGTTCAAATATTACCGCCAAGATGTTAGGTTGGGTTAGGTTAGGTTATATTACGTTATAGATGTATATAAAGATCACACGGAGACGTAGAGGCCAACTCGCCAGGAATGTTGTCAAATATTACCGCCGAGATGTTAGGTTGGGTTAGGTTAGGTTATATTTCGTTACTGATGTTTATGAAGGTCAAGCGGAGACGTAGAGGCCAACTCGCCAGTAATGTTGTCAAATATTGCCGCCGAGATGATAGGTTGTGTTAGGTTAGGTTATATTTCGTTACTGATGTTTATGAAGGTCAAACGGAGACGTAGCGGCCAACTCGCCAGTAATGTTGTCAAATATTACCGCCGAGATGACAGGTTGGGTTAGGTTAGGTTATATTTCGTTATTGATGTATATGAAGGTCCCACGGAGACGTAGAGGCCAACTCGCCAGGAATGTTGTCAAATATTACCGCCGAGATGAAAGGTTGGGTTAGGTTAGGTTATATTACGTTATTGATGTATATAAAGCTCCCACGGAGACGTAGAGGCCAACTCGCCAGGAATGTTATCAAATATTACCGCCGAAATGATAGGTTGGATTAAGTTGCGTTATATTTCGTTATTGATGCTTATGAAGTTCCCAATAAAGACATAGAGGCCAACTCGCCAGGAATGATGTCAAATATTACCGCCGAGATGTTAGTTTGGGTTAGGTTAGGTTATATTACGTTATAGATGTATATAACGGTCCCACGGAGACGTAGAGGCCAACTCGCCAGGAATGTTGTCAAATATTACCGCCGAGATGTTAGATTGGGTTAGGTTAGGTTATATTACGTTATTGATGTATATAAAGGTCCCACGGAGACGTAGGGGCCAACAAGCCAGGAATGTGTTCAAATATTACCGCCGAGATGTTACTTTGGGTTAGGTTAGGTTATATTACGTTATAGATGTATATAACGGTCCCACGGAGACGTAGAGGCCAACAAGCCAGGAATGTGTTCAAATATTACCGCCGAGATGTTAGGTTGGGTTTGGTTAGGTTATATTACGTTATAGATGTATATAAAGATCCCACGGAGACGTAGAGGCCAACTCGCCATGAATGTTTTCAAGTATTACCGCCGACATGTTAGGTTGGGTTAGGTTAGGTTATATTACGTTATTGATGTATAAAAAGATCCCACAGAGACGGAGAAGCCAACTCGCCAGGAATGTTGTCAAACGTTAGCGCCGAGATGGTCGGTTGGGTTTGGTTAGGTTATATTACGTTATAGATGTATATAAAGCTCCCACGGAGACGTAGAGGCCAACTCGCCAGGAATGTTGTCAAATATTACCGCCGAGATGTTAGATTGGGTTAGGTTAGGTTATATTACGTTATTGATGTATATATATGTACCACGGAGACGTAGAGGCCAACAAGCCAGGAATGTCTTCAAATATTACCGCCGAGATGTTAGGTTGGGTTAGGTTAGGTTATATAACGTTATTGATGTACATAAGGGTCCCACGGAGACGTAGAGGCCAACTCGCCAGGAATGTTGTCAAATATTACCACCGAGATGACAGGTTGGGTTAGGTTAGGTTATATTTCGTTATTGATGTATATGAAGGTCCCACGGAGACGTAGAGGCCAACTCGCCAGGAATGTTGTCAAATATTTCCGCCGAGATGAAAGGTTGGGTTAGGTTAGGTTATATTACGTTATTGATGTTTATGAAGATCAAACGGAGACGTAGAGCCCAACTCGCCAGGAATGATGTCAAATATTACCGCCGAGATGTTAGGTTGGGTTAGGTTAGGTTATATTACGTTATTGATGTATAAAAAGATCCCACAGAGACGGAGAAGCCAACTCGCCAGGAATGTTGTCAAATATTACCGCCGAGATGATAGGTTGTGTTAGGTTAGGTTATATTTCGTTACTGATGTTTATGAAGGTCAAACGGAGACGTAGCGGCCAGCTCGCCAGTAATGTTGTCAAATATTACCGCCGAGATGACAGGTTGGGTTAGGTTAGGCTATATTTCGTTATTGATGTATATGAAGGTCCCACGGAGACGTAGAGCCCAACTCGCCAGGAATGATGTCAAATAATACCGCCGAGATGTTAGTTTGGGTTAGGTTAGGTTATATTACGTTATAGATGTATATAACGGTCCCACGGAGACGTAGAGGCCAACTCGCCAGAAATGTTGTCAAATATTACCGCCGAGATGATAGGTTGGGTTAGGTTAGGTTATGTTACGTTATTGATGTATATAAAGCTCCCACGGAGACGTAGAGGCCAACTCGCCAGGAATGTTATCAAATATTACCGCCGAAATGATAGGTTGGATTAAGTTGCGTTATATTTCGTAATTGATGCTTATGAAGTTCCCACGGAGACGTAGAGGCCAACTCGCCAGTTATGTTTTCTAATATTACCGCCGAGATGATAGGTTGTGTTATGTTAGGTCATATTTCGTCATTGATGTTTATGAAGGTCAAACGGAGACGTAGAGGCCAACTCGCCAGTAATGTTGTCAAATATTACCGCCGAGATGATAGGTTGTGTTAGGTTAGGTTATATTTCGTTACTGATGTTTATGAAGGTCAAACGGAGACGTAGCGGCCAACTCGCCAGTAATGTTGTCAAATATTACCGCCGAGATGACAGGTTGGGTTAGGTTAGTTTATATTTCGTTATTGATGTATATGAAGGTCCCACGGAGACGCAGAGGCCAACAAGCCAGGAATGTGTTCAAATATTACCGCCGAGATGTTAGGTTGGGTTAGGTTAGGTTATATTACGTTATAGATGTATATAAAGTTCCCACGGGGACGTAGAGGCCAACAAGCCAGGAATGTCTTCAAATATTACCGCCGAGATGTTAGGTTGGGTTAGGTTAGGTTATATAACGTTATTGGTGTATATAAAGGTCCCACGGAGACGTAGAGGCCAACTCGCCAGGAATGTTGTCAAATATCACCGCCGAGATGTCAGGTTGGGTTAGGTTAGGTTATATTTCGTTACTGATGTTTATGAAGGTCAAACGGAGACGTACAGGCCAACTCGCCAGTAATGTTGTCAAATATTACCGCCGAGATGATAGGTTGTGTTAGGTTAGGTTATATTTCGTTACTGATGTTTATGACGGTCAAACGGAGACGTAGCGGCGAACTCGCCAGTAATGTTGTCAAATATTACCGCCGAGATGACAGGTTGGGTTAGGTTAGGTTATATTTCGTTATTGATGTATATGAAGGTCCCACGGAGTCGTAGAGGCCAACTCGCCAGGAATGTTGTCAAATATTACCGCCGAGATGAAAGGTTGGGTTAGGTTAGGTTATATTACGTTATTGATGTATATAAAGCTCCCACGGAGACGTAGAGGCCAACTCGCCAGGAATGTTATCAAATATTACCGCCGAAATGATAGGTTGGATTAAGATGCGTTATATTTCGTTATTGATGCTTATGAAGTTCCCAATAAAGACATAGAGGCCAACTCGCCAGGAATGATGTCAAATATTACCGCCGAGATGTTAGTTTGGGTTAGGTTAGGTTATATTACGTTATAGATGTATATAACGGTCCCACGGAGACGTAGAGGCCAACAAGCCAGGAATGTGTTCAAATATTACTGCCGAGATGTTAGGTTGGGTTAGGTTAGGTTATATTACGTTGTAGATGTATATAAAGTTCCCACGGAGGCGTAGAGGCCAACAAGACAGGAATGTTTTCAAGTATTACCGCCGAGATGTTAGGATGGGTTAGGTTAGGTTATATTACGTTATAGATGTATATAAAGGTCCCACGGAGACGTAGAGGCCAACACGTCTGGTATGTTTTCAAATATTACCGCCGAGATGATAGGTTGTGTTAGGTTAGGTTATATTAGGTTATAGATGTATATAAAGTTCCCACGGAGACGTAGAGGCCAACAAGCCAGGAATGTGTTCAAATATTACCGCCGAGATGTTAGGTTGGTTTAGGTTATGTTATATTACGTTATAGATGTATATAAAGTTCCCACGGAGACGTAGAGGCCAACAAGCCAGGAATGTGATCCAATATTACCGCCGACATGATAGGTTGGGTTCTGTTAGGTTATATAACGTTATTGGTGTATATAAAGGTCCCACGGAGACGTAGAGGCCAACTCGCCAGGAATGTGTTCAAATATTACTGCCGAGATGTTAGGTTGTGTTAGGTTAGGTTATATTACGTTATAGATGTATATAAAGTTCCCACGGAGGCGTAGAGGCCAACAAGACAGGAATGTTTTCAAGTATTACCGCCGAGATGTTAGGATGGGTTAGGTTAGGTTATATTACGTTATAGATGTATATAAAGGTCCCACGGAGACGTAGAGGCCAACACGTCTGGTATGTTTTCAAATATTACCGCCGAGATGATAGGTTGTGTTAGGTTAGGTTATATTAGGTTATAGATGTATATAAAGTTCCCACGGAGACGTAGAGGCCAACAAGCCAGGAATGTGTTCAAATATTACCGCCGAGATGTTAGGTTGGTTTAGGTTATGTTATATTACGTTATAGATGTATATAAAGTTCCCACGGAGACGTAGAGGCCAACAAGCCAGGAATGTGATCAAATATTACCGCCGACATGATAGGTTGGGTTCGGTTAGGTTATATAACGTTATTGGTGTATATAAAGGTCCCACGGAGACGTAGAGGCCAACTCGCCAGGAATGTTGTCAAATATTACCGCCGAGATGTTAGGTTGGGTTAGGTTAGGTTATATTTCGTTACTGATGTTTATGAAGGTCAAACGGAGACGTAGAGGCCAACTCGCCAGTAATGTTTTCAAATATTACCGCCGAGATGATAGGTTGTGTTAGGTTAGGTTATATTTCGTTACTGATGTTTATGAAGGTCAAACGGAGACGTAGCGGCCAACTCGCCAGTAATGTTGTCAAATATTACCGCCGAGATGACCGGTTGGGTTAGGTTAGGTTATATTTCGTTATTGATGTATATAACGGTCCCACGGAGACGTAGAGGCCAACTCGCCAGAAATGTTGTCAAATATTACCGCCGAGATGATAGGTTGGGTTAGGTTAGGTTATATTACGTTATTGATGTATATAAAGTTCCCACGGAGACGTAGAGGCCAACAAGCCAGGAATGTCTTCAAATATTACCGCCGAGATGTTAGGTTGGGTTAGGTTAGGTTATATAACGTTATTGGTGTATATAAAGGTCCCACGGAGACGTAGAGGCCAACTCGCCAGGAATGTTGTCAAATATCACCGCCGAGATGTCAGGTTGGGTTAGGTTAGGTTATATTTCGTTACTGATGTTTATGAAGGTCAAACGGAGACGTACAGGCCAACTCGCCAGTAATGTTGTCAAATATTACCGCCGAGATGATAGGTTGTGTTAGGTTAGGTTATATTTCGTTACTGATGTTTATGACGGTCAAACGGAGACGTAGCGGCGAACTCGCCAGTAATGTTGTCAAATATTACCGCCGAGATGACAGGTTGGGTTAGGTTAGGTTATATTTCGTTATTGATGTATATGAAGGTCCCACGGAGTCGTAGAGGCCAACTCGCCAGGAATGTTGTCAAATATTACCGCCGAGATGAAAGGTTGGGTTAGGTTAGGTTATATTACGTTATTGATGTATATAAAGCTCCCACGGAGACGTAGAGGCCAACTCGCCAGGAATGTTATCAAATATTACCGCCGAAATGATAGGTTGGATTAAGATGCGTTATATTTCGTTATTGATGCTTATGAAGTTCCCAATAAAGACATAGAGGCCAACTCGCCAGGAATGATGTCAAATATTACCGCCGAGATGTTAGTTTGGGTTAGGTTAGGTTATATTACGTTATAGATGTATATAACGGTCCCACGGAGACGTAGAGGCCAACAAGCCAGGAATGTGTTCAAATATTACTGCCGAGATGTTAGGTTGGGTTAGGTTAGGTTATATTACGTTATAGATGTATATAAAGTTCCCACGGAGGCGTAGAGGCCAACAAGACAGGAATGTTTTCAAGTATTACCGCCGAGATGTTAGGATGGGTTAGGTTAGGTTATATTACGTTATAGATGTATATAAAGGTCCCACGGAGACGTAGAGGCCAACACGTCTGGTATGTTTTCAAATATTACCGCCGAGATGATAGGTTGTGTTAGGTTAGGTTATATTAGGTTATAGATGTATATAAAGTTCCCACGGAGACGTAGAGGCCAACAAGCCAGGAATGTGTTCAAATATTACCGCCGAGATGTTAGGTTGGTTTAGGTTATGTTATATTACGTTATAGATGTATATAAAGTTCCCACGGAGACGTAGAGGCCAACAAGCCAGGAATGTGATCAAATATTACCGCCGACATGATAGGTTGGGTTCGGTTAGGTTATATAACGTTACTGGTGTATATAAAGGTCCCACGGAGACGTAGAGGCCAACTCGCCAGGAATGTTGTCAAATATTACCGCCGAGATGTTAGGTTGGGTTAGGTTAGGTTATATTTCGTTACTGATGTTTATGAAGGTCAAACGGAGACGTAGAGGCCAACTCGCCAGTAATGTTGTCAAATATTACCGCCGAGATGATAGGTTGTGTTAGGTTAGGTTATATTTCGTTACTGATGTTTATGAAGGTCAAACGGAGACGTAGCGGCCAACTCGCCAGTAATGTTGTCAAATATGACCGCCGAGATGACAGGTTGGGTTAGGTTAGTTTATATTTCGTTATTGATGTATATGAAGGTCCCACGGAGACGCAGAGGCCAACAAGCCAGGAATGTGTTCAAATATTACCGCCGAGATGTTAGGTTGGGTTAGGTTAGGTTATATTACGTTATAGATGTATATAAAGTTCCCACGGGGACGTAGAGGCCAACAAGCCAGGAATGTCTTCAAATATTACCGCCGAGATGTTAGGTTGGGTTAGGTTAGGTTATATAACGTTATTGGTGTATATAAAGGTCCCACGGAGACGTAGAGGCCAACTCGCCAGGAATGTTGTCAAATATCACCGCCGAGATGTCAGGTTGGGTTAGGTTAGGTTATATTTCGTTACTGATGTTTATGAAGGTCAAACGGAGACGTACAGGCCAACTCGCCAGTAATGTTGTCAAATATTACCGCCGAGATGATAGGTTGTGTTAGGTTAGGTTATATTTCGTTACTGATGTTTATGACGGTCAAACGGAGACGTAGCGGCGAACTCGCCAGTAATGTTGTCAAATATTACCGCCGAGATGACAGGTTGGGTTAGGTTAGGTTATATTTCGTTATTGATGTATATGAAGGTCCCACGGAGTCGTAGAGGCCAACTCGCCAGGAATGTTGTCAAATATTACCGCCGAGATGAAAGGTTGGGTTAGGTTAGGTTATATTACGTTATTGATGTATATAAAGCTCCCACGGAGACGTAGAGGCCAACTCGCCAGGAATGTTATCAAATATTACCGCCGAAATGATAGGTTGGATTAAGATGCGTTATATTTCGTTATTGATGCTTATGAAGTTCCCAATAAAGACATAGAGGCCAACTCGCCAGGAATGATGTCAAATATTACCGCCGAGATGTTAGTTTGGGTTAGGTTAGGTTATATTACGTTATAGATGTATATAACGGTCCCACGGAGACGTAGAGGCCAACAAGCCAGGAATGTGTTCAAATATTACTGCCGAGATGTTAGGTTGGGTTAGGTTAGGTTATATTACGTTATAGATGTATATAAAGTTCCCACGGAGGCGTAGAGGCCAACAAGACAGGAATGTTTTCAAGTATTACCGCCGAGATGACAGGTTGGGTTAGGTTAGGTTATATTTCGTTATTGATGTATATGAAGGTCCCACGGAGTCGTAGAGGCCAACTCGCCAGGAATGTTGTCAAATATTGCCGCCGAGATGAAAGGTTGGGTTAGGTTAGGTTATATTACGTTATTGATGTATATAAAGCTCCCACGGAGACGTAGAGGCCAACTCGCCAGGAATGTTATCAAATATTACCGCCGAAATGATAGGTTGGATTAAGATGCGTTATATTTCGTTATTGATGCTTATGAAGTTCCCAATAAAGACATAGAGGCCAACTCGCCAGGAATGATGTCAAATATTACCGCCGAGATGTTAGTTTGGGTTAGGTTAGGTTATATTACGTTATAGATGTATATAACGGTCCCACGGTGACGTAGAGGCCAACAAGCCAGGAATGTGTTCAAATATTACTGCCGAGATGTTAGGTTGGGTTAGGTTAGGTTATATTACGTTATAGATGTATATAAAGTTCCCACGGAGGCGTAGAGGCCAACAAGACAGGAATGTTTTCAAGTATTACCGCCGAGATGTTAGGATGGGTTAGGTTAGGTTATATTACGTTATAGATGTATATAAAGATCCCACGGAGACGTAGAGGCCAACACGTCTGGTATGTTTTCAAATATTACCGCCGAGATGATAGGTTGTGTTAGGTTAGGTTATATTAGGTTATAGATGTATATAAAGTTCCCACGGAGACGTAGAGGCCAACAAGCCAGGAATGTGTTCAAATATTACCGCCGAGATGTTAGGTTGGTTTAGGTTATGTTATATTACGTTATAGATGTATATAAAGTTCCCACGGAGACGTAGAGGCCAACAAGCCAGGAATGTGATCAAATATTACCGCCGACATGATAGGTTGGGTTCTGTTAGGTTATATAACGTTATTGGTGTATATAAAGGTCCCACGGAGACGTAGAGGCCAACTCGCCAGGAATGTTGTCAAATATTACCGCCGAGAAGTTAGGTTGGGTTAGGTTAGGTTATATTTCGTTACTGATGTTTATGAAGGTCAAACGGAGACGTAGAGGCCAACTCGCCAGTAATGTTGTCAAATATTACCGCCGAGATGATAGGTTGTGTTAGGTTAGGTTATATTTCGTTACTGATGTTTATGAAGGTCAAACGGAGACGTAGCGGCCAACTCGCCAGTAATGTTGTCAAATATGACCGCCGAGATGACAGGTTGGGTTAGGTTAGTTTATATTTCGTTATTGATGTATATGAAGGTCCCACGGAGACGCAGAGGCCAACAAGCCAGGAATGTGTTCAAATATTACCGCCGAGATGTTAGGTTGGGTTAGGTTAGGTTATATTACGTTATAGATGTATATAAAGTTCCCACGGGGACGTAGAGGCCAACAAGCCAGGAATGTCTTCAAATATTACCGCCGAGATGTTAGGTTGGGTTAGGTTAGGTTATATAACGTTATTGGTGTATATAAAGGTCCCACGGAGACGTAGAGGCCAACTCGCCAGGAATGTTGTCAAATATCACCGCCGAGATGTCAGGTTGGGTTAGGTTAGGTTATATTTCGTTACTGATGTTTATGAAGGTCAAACGGAGACGTACAGGCCAACTCGCCAGTAATGTTGTCAAATATTACCGCCGAGATGATAGGTTGTGTTAGGTTAGGTTATATTTCGTTACTGATGTTTATGACGGTCAAACGGAGACGTAGCGGCGAACTCGCCAGTAATGTTGTCAAATATTACCGCCGAGATGACAGGTTGGGTTAGGTTAGGTTATATTTCGTTATTGATGTATATGAAGGTCCCACGGAGTCGTAGAGGCCAACTCGCCAGGAATGTTGTCAAATATTACCGCCGAGATGAAAGGTTGGGTTAGGTTAGGTTATATTACGTTATTGATGTATATAAAGCTCCCACGGAGACGTAGAGGCCAACTCGCCAGGAATGTTATCAAATATTACCGCCGAAATGATAGGTTGGATTAAGATGCGTTATATTTCGTTATTGATGCTTATGAAGTTCCCAATAAAGACATAGAGGCCAACTCGCCAGGAATGATGTCAAATATTACCGCCGAGATGTTAGTTTGGGTTAGGTTAGGTTATATTACGTTATAGATGTATATAACGGTCCCACGGAGACGTAGAGGCCAACAAGCCAGGAATGTGTTCAAATATTACTGCCGAGATGTTAGGTTGGGTTAGGTTAGGTTATATTACGTTATAGATGTATATAAAGTTCCCACGGAGGCGTAGAGGCCAACAAGACAGGAATGTTTTCAAGTATTACCGCCGAGATGACAGGTTGGGTTAGGTTAGGTTATATTTCGTTATTGATGTATATGAAGGTCCCACGGAGTCGTAGAGGCCAACTCGCCAGGAATGTTGTCAAATATTGCCGCCGAGATGAAAGGTTGGGTTAGGTTAGGTTATATTACGTTATTGATGTATATAAAGCTCCCACGGAGACGTAGAGGCCAACTCGCCAGGAATGTTATCAAATATTACCGCCGAAATGATAGGTTGGATTAAGATGCGTTATATTTCGTTATTGATGCTTATGAAGTTCCCAATAAAGACATAGAGGCCAACTCGCCAGGAATGATGTCAAATATTACCGCCGAGATGTTAGTTTGGGTTAGGTTAGGTTATATTACGTTATAGATGTATATAACGGTCCCACGGTGACGTAGAGGCCAACAAGCCAGGAATGTGTTCAAATATTACTGCCGAGATGTTAGGTTGGGTTAGGTTAGGTTATATTACGTTATAGATGTATATAAAGTTCCCACGGAGGCGTAGAGGCCAACAAGACAGGAATGTTTTCAAGTATTACCGCCGAGATGTTAGGATGGGTTAGGTTAGGTTATATTACGTTATAGATGTATATAAAGATCCCACGGAGACGTAGAGGCCAACACGTCTGGTATGTTTTCAAATATTACCGCCGAGATGATAGGTTGTGTTAGGTTAGGTTATATTAGGTTATAGATGTATATAAAGTTCCCACGGAGACGTAGAGGCCAACAAGCCAGGAATGTGTTCAAATATTACCGCCGAGATGTTAGGTTGGTTTAGGTTATGTTATATTACGTTATAGATGTATATAAAGTTCCCACGGAGACGTAGAGGCCAACAAGCCAGGAATGTGATCAAATATTACCGCCGACATGATAGGTTGGGTTCTGTTAGGTTATATAACGTTATTGGTGTATATAAAGGTCCCACGGAGACGTAGAGGCCAACTCGCCAGGAATGTTGTCAAATATTACCGCCGAGAAGTTAGGTTGGGTTAGGTTAGGTTATATTTCGTTACTGATGTTTATGAAGGTCAAACGGAGACGTAGAGGCCAACTCGCCAGTAATGTTGTCAAATATTACCGCCGAGATGATAGGTTGTGTTAGGTTAGGTTATATTTCGTTACTGATATTTATGAAGGTCAAACGGGGACGTAGCGGCCAACTCGCCAGTAATGTTGTCAAATATTACCGCCGAGATGACAGGTTTGGTTAGGTTAGGTTATATTTCGTTATTGATGTATATAACGGTCCCACGGAGACGTAGAGGCCAACTCGCCAGAAATGTTGTCAAATATTACCGCCGAGATGAAAGGTTGGGTTAGGTTAGGTTATATTACGTTATTGATGTATATAAAGCTCCCACGGAGACGTAGAGGCCAACTCGCCAGGAATGTTACAAAATATTACCGCCGAAATGATAGGTTGGATTAAGTTGCGTTATATTTCGTTATTGATGCTTATGAAGTTCCCAATAAAGACATAGAGGCCAACTCGCCAGGAATGATGTCAAATATTACCGCCGAGATGTTAGTTTGGGTTAGGTTAGGTTATATTACGTTATAGATGTATATAACGGTCCCACGGAGACGCAGAGGCCAACAAGCCAGGAATGTGTTCAAATATTACTGCCGAGATGTTAGGTTGGGTTAGGTTAGGTTATATTACGTTATAGATGTATATAAAGTTCCCACGGAGGCGTAGAGGCCAACAAGACAGGAATGTTTTCAAGTATTACCGCCGAGATGTTAGGATGGGTTAGGTTAGGTTATATTACGTTATAGATGTATATAAAGGTCCCACGGAGACGTAGAGGCCAACACGTCTGGTATGTTTTCAAATATTACCGCCGAGATGATAGGTTGTGTTAGGTTAGGTTATATTAGGTTATAGATGTATATAAAGTTCCCACGGAGACGTAGAGGCCAACAAGCCAGGAATGTGTTCAAATATTACCGCCGAGATGTTAGGTTGGTTTAGGTTATGTTATATTACGTTATAGATGTATATAAAGTTCCCACGGAGACGTAGAGGCCAACAAGCCAGGAATGTGATCAAATATTACCGCCGACATGATAGGTTGGGTTCTGTTAGGTTATATAACGTTATTGGTGTATATAAAGGTCCCACGGAGACGTAGAGGCCAACTCGCCAGGAATGTTGTCGAATATTACCGCCGAGATGTTAGGTTGGGTTAGGTTAGGTTATATTTCGTTACTGATGTTTATGAAGGTCAAACGGAGACGTAGAGGCCAACTCGCCAGTAATGTTGTCAAATATTACCGCCGAGATGATAGGTTGTGTTAGGTTAGGTTATATTTCGTTACTGATATTTATGAAGGTCAAACGGGGACGTAGCGGCCAACTCGCCAGTAATGTTGTCAAATATTACCGCCGAGATGACAGGTTTGGTTAGGTTAGGTTATATTTCGTTATTGATGTATATAACGGTCCCACGGAGACGTAGAGGCCAACTCGCCAGAAATGTTGTCAAATATTACCGCCGAGATGAAAGGTTGGGTTAGGTTAGGTTATATTACGTTATTGATGTATATAAAGCTCCCACGGAGACGTAGAGGCCAACTCGCCAGGAATGTTACAAAATATTACCGCCGAAATGATAGGTTGGATTAAGTTGCGTTATATTTCGTTATTGATGCTTATGAAGTTCCCAATAAAGACATAGAGGCCAACTCGCCAGGAATGATGTCAAATATTACCGCCGAGATGTTAGTTTGGGTTAGGTTAGGTTATATAACGTTATTGGTGTATATAAAGGTCCCACGGAGACGTAGAGGCCAACTCGTCAGGAATGTTGTCAAATATTACCGCCGAGATGTTAGGTTGGGTTAGGTTAGGTTATATTTCGTTACTGATGTTTATGAAGGTCAAACGGAGACGTAGAGGCCAACTCGCCAGTAATGTTGTCAAATATTACCGCCGAGATGATAGGTTGTGTTAGGTTAGGTTATATTTCGTTACTGATATTTATGAAGGTCAAACGGAGACGTAGCGGCCAACTCGCCAGTAATGTTGTCAAATATTACCGCCGAGATGACAGGTTTGGTTAGGTTAGGTTATATTACGTTATTGATGTATATAAAGCTCCCACGGAGACGTAGAGGCCAACTCGCCAGGAATGTTATCAAATATTACCGCCGAAATGATAAGTTGGATTAAGATGCGTTATATTTCGTTATTGATGCTTATGAAGTTCCCAATAAAGACATAGAGGCCAACTCGCCAGGAATGATGTCAAATATTACCGCCGAGATGTTAGTTTGGGTTAGGTTAGGTTATATTACGTTATAGATGTATATAACGGTCCCACGGAGACGTAGAGGCCAACAAGCCAGGAATGTGTTCAAATATTACTGCCGAGATGTTAGGTTGGGTTAGGTTAGGTTATATTACGTTATAGATGTATATAAAGTTCCCACGGAGGCGTAGAGGCCAACAAGACAGGAATGTTTTCAAGTATTACCGCCGAGATGTTAGGATGGGTTAGGTTAGGTTATATTACGTTATAGATGTATATAAAGGTCCCACGGAGACGTAGAGGCCAACACGTCTGGTATGTTTTCAAATATTACCGCCGAGATGATAGGTTGTGTTAGGTTAGGTTATATTAGGTTATAGATGTATATAAAGTTCCCACGGAGACGTAGAGGCCAACAAGCCAGGAATGTGTTCAAATATTACCGCCGAGATGTTAGGTTGGTTTAGGTTATGTTATATTACGTTATAGATGTATATAAAGTTCCCACGGAGACGTAGAGGCCAACAAGCCAGGAATGTGATCAAATATTACCGCCGACATGATAGGTTGGGTTCTGTTAGGTTATATAACGTTATTGGTGTATATAAAGGTACCACGGAGACGTAGAGGCCAACTCGCCAGGAATGTTGTCAAATATTACCGCCGAGATGTTAGGTTGGGTTAGGTTAGGTTATATTTCGTTACTGATGTTTATGAAGGTCAAACGGAGACGTAGAGGCCAACTCGCCAGTAATGTTGTCAAATATTACCGCCGAGATGATAGGTTGTGTTAGGTTAGGTTATATTTCGTTACTGATATTTATGAAGGTCAAACGGGGACGTAGCGGCCAACTCGCCAGTAATGTTGTCAAATATTACCGCCGAGATGACAGGTTTGGTTAGGTTAGGTTATATTTCGTTATTGATGTATATAACGGTCCCACGGAGACGTAGAGGCCAACTCGCCAGAAATGTTGTCAAATATTACCGCCGAGATGAAAGGTTGGGTTAGGTTAGGTTATATTACGTTATTGATGTATATAAAGCTCCCACGGAGACGTAGAGGCCAACTCGCCAGGAATGTTACAAAATATTACCGCCGAAATGATAGGTTGGATTAAGTTGCGTTATATTTCGTTATTGATGCTTATGAAGTTCCCAATAAAGACATAGAGGCCAACTCGCCAGGAATGATGTCAAATATTACCGCCGAGATGTTAGTTTGGGTTAGGTTAGGTTATATTACGTTATAGATGTATATAAAGTTCCCACGGAGGCGTAGAGGCCAACAAGACAGGAATGTGTTCAAATATTACCGCCGAGATGTTAGGTTGGGTTAGGTTAGGTTATATTACGTTATAGATGTATATAAAGTTCCCACGGGGACGTAGAGGCCAACAAGCCAGGAATGTCTTCAAATATTACCGCCGAGATGTTAGGTTGGGTTAGGTTAAGTTATATAACGTTATTGGTGTATATAAAGGTCCCACGGAGACGTAGAGGCCAACTCGCCAGGAATGTTGTCAAATATTACCGCCGAGATGTTAGGTTGGGTTAGGTTAGGTTATATTACGTTATTGATGTATAAAAAGATCCCACAGAGACGGAGAAGCCAACTCGCCAGGAATGTGATCAAATATTACCGCCGACATGATAGGTTGGGTTCTGTTAGGTTATATAACGTTATTGGTGTATATAAAGGTCCCACGGAGACGTAGAGGCCAACTCGCCAGGAATGTTGTCAAATATTACCGCCGAGATGTTAGGTTGGGTTAGGTTAGGTTATATTTCGTTACTGATGTTTATGAAGGTCAAACGGAGACGTAGAGGCCAACTCGCCAGTAATGTTGTCAAATATTACCGCCGAGATGATAGGTTGTGTTAGGTTAGGTTATATTTCGTTACTGATATTTATGAAGGTCAAACGGGGACGTAGCGGCCAACTCGCCAGTAATGTTGTCAAATATTACCGCCGAGATGACAGGTTTGGTTAGGTTAGGTTATATTTCGTTATTGATGTATATAACGGTCCCACGGAGACGTAGAGGCCAACTCGCCAGAAATGTTGTCAAATATTACCGCCGAGATGAAAGGTTGGGTTAGGTTAGGTTATATTACGTTATTGATGTATATAAAGCTCCCACGGAGACGTAGAGGCCAACTCGCCAGGAATGTTACAAAATATTACCGCCGAAATGATAGGTTGGATTAAGTTGCGTTATATTTCGTTATTGATGCTTATGAAGTTCCCAATAAAGACATAGAGGCCAACTCGCCAGGAATGATGTCAAATATTACCGCCGAGATGTTAGGTTGGGTTAGGTTAGGTTATATTTCGTTACTGATGTTTATGAAGGTCAAACGGAGACGTAGAGGCCAACTCGCCAGTAATGTTTTCAAATATTACCGCCGAGATGATAGGTTGTGTTAGGTTAGGTTATATTTCGTTACTGATGTTTATGAAGGTCAAACGGAGACGTAGCGGCCAACTCGCCAGTAATGTTGTCAAATATTACCGCCGAGATGACCGGTTGGGTTAGGTTAGGTTATATTTCGTTATTGATGTATATAACGGTCCCACGGAGACGTAGAGGCCAACTCGCCAGAAATGTTGTCAAATATTACCGCCGAGATGATAGGTTGGGTTAGGTTAGGTTATATTACGTTATTGATGTATATAAAGCTCCCACGGAGACGTAGAGGCCAACTCGCCAGGAATGTTATCAAATATTACCGCCGAAATGATAGGTTGGATTAAGTTGCGTTATATTTCGTAATTGATGCTTATGAAGTTTCCACGGAGACGTAGAGGCCAACTCGCCAGGTATGATTTCTAATATTACCGCCGAGATGATAGGTTGTGTTATGTTAGGTTATATTTCGTCATTGATGTTTATGAAGGTCAAACGGAGACGTAGAGGCCAACTCGATAGTAATGTTGTCAAATATTACCGCCGAGATGATAGGTTGTGTTAGGTTAGGTTATATTTCGTTACTGATGTTTATGAAGGTCAAACGGAGACGTAGCGGCCAACTCGCCAGTAATGTTGTCAAATATGACCGCCGAGATGACAGGTTGGGTTAGGTTAGTTTATATTTCGTTATTGATGTATATGAAGGTCCCACGGAGACGCAGAGGCCAACAAGCCAGGAATGTGTTCAAATATTACCGCCGAGATGTTAGGTTGGGTTAGGTTAGGTTATATTACGTTATAGATGTATATAAAGTTCCCACGGGGACGTAGAGGCCAACAAGCCAGGAATGTCTTCAAATATTACCGCCGAGATGTTAGGTTGGGTTAGGTTAGGTTATATAACGTTATTGGTGTATATAAAGGTCCCACGGAGACGTAGAGGCCAACTCGCCAGGAATGTTGTCAAATATCACCGCCGAGATGTCAGGTTGGGTTAGGTTAGGTTATATTTCGTTACTGATGTTTATGAAGGTCAAACGGAGACGTACAGGCCAACTCGCCAGTAATGTTGTCAAATATTACCGCCGAGATGATAGGTTGTGTTAGGTTAGGTTATATTTCGTTACTGATGTTTATGACGGTCAAACGGAGACGTAGCGGCGAACTCGCCAGTAATGTTGTCAAATATTACCGCCGAGATGACAGGTTGGGTTAGGTTAGGTTATATTTCGTTATTGATGTATATGAAGGTCCCACGGAGTCGTAGAGGCCAACTCGCCAGGAATGTTGTCAAATATTACCGCCGAGATGAAAGGTTGGGTTAGGTTAGGTTATATTACGTTATTGATGTATATAAAGCTCCCACGGAGACGTAGAGGCCAACTCGCCAGGAATGTTATCAAATATTACCGCCGAAATGATAGGTTGGATTAAGATGCGTTATATTTCGTTATTGATGCTTATGAAGTTCCCAATAAAGACATAGAGGCCAACTCGCCAGGAATGATGTCAAATATTACCGCCGAGATGTTAGTTTGGGTTAGGTTAGGTTATATTACGTTATAGATGTATATAACGGTCCCACGGAGACGTAGAGGCCAACAAGCCAGGAATGTGTTCAAATATTACTGCCGAGATGTTAGGTTGGGTTAGGTTAGGTTATATTACGTTATAGATGTATATAAAGTTCCCACGGAGGCGTAGAGGCCAACAAGACAGGAATGTTTTCAAGTATTACCGCCGAGATGTTAGGATGGGTTAGGTTAGGTTATATTACGTTATAGATGTATATAAAGGTCCCACGGAGACGTAGAGGCCAACACGTCTGGTATGTTTTCAAATATTACCGCCGAGATGATAGGTTGTGTTAGGTTAGGTTATATTAGGTTATAGATGTATATAAAGTTCCCACGGAGACGTAGAGGCCAACAAGCCAGGAATGTGCTCAAATATTACCGCCGAGATGTTAGGTTGGTTTAGGTTATGTTATATTACGTTATAGATGTATATAAAGTTCCCACGGAGACGTAGAGGCCAACAAGCCAGGAATGTGATCAAATATTACCGCCGACATGATAGGTTGGGTTCGGTTAGGTTATATAACGTTATTGGTGTATATAAAGGTCCCACGGAGATGTAGAGGCCAACTCGCCAGGAATGTTGTCAAATATTACCGCCGAGATGTTAGGTTGGGTTAGGTTAGGTTATATTTCGTTACTGATGTTTATGAAGGTCAAACGGAGACGTAGAGGCCAACTCGCCAGTAATGTTTTCAAATATTACCGCCGAGATGATAGGTTGTGTTAGGTTAGGTTATATTTCGTTACTGATGTTTATGACGGTCAAACGGAGACGTAGCGGCCAACTCGCCAGTAATGTTGTCAAATATTACCGCCGAGATGACCGGTTGGGTTAGGTTAGGTTATATTTCGTTATTGATGTATATGAAGGTCCCACGGAGTCGTAGAGGCCAACTCGCCAGGAATGTTGTCAAATATTACCGCCGAGATGAAAGGTTGTGTTAGGTTAGGTTATATTTCGTTACTGATGTTTATGAAGGTCAAACGGAGACGTAGAGGCCAACTCGCCAGTAATGTTTTCAAATATTACCGCCGAGATGATAGGTTGTGTTAGGTTAGGTTATATTTCGTTACTGATGTTTATGAAGGTCAAACGGAGACGTAGCGGCCAACTCGCCAGTAATGTTGTCAAATATTACCGCCGAGATGACCGGTTGGGTTAGGTTAGGTTATATTTCGTTATTGATGTATATAACGGTCCCACGGAGACGTAGAGGCCAACTCGCCAGAAATGTTGTCAAATATTACCGCCGAGATGATAGGTTGGGTTAGGTTAGGTTATATTACGTTATTGATGTATATAAAGCTCCCACGGAGACGTAGAGGCCAACTCGCCAGGAATGTTATCAAATATTACCGCCGAAATGATAGGTTGGATTAAGTTGCGTTATATTTCGTAATTGATGCTTATGAAGTTTCCACGGAGACGTAGAGGCCAACTCGCCAGGTATGTTTTCTAATATTACCGCCGAGATGATAGGTTGTGTTATGTTAGGTTATATTTCGTCATTGATGTTTATGAAGGTCAAACGGAGACGTAGAGGCCAACTCGATAGTAATGTTGTCAAATATTACCGCCGAGATGATAGGTTGTGTTAGGTTAGGTTATATTTCGTTACTGATGTTTATGAAGGTCAAACGGAGACGTAGCGGCCAACTCGCCAGTAATGTTGTCAAATATGACCGCTGAGATGACAGGTTGGGTTAGGTTAGTTTATATTTCGTTATTGATGTATATGAAGGTCCCACGGAGACGCAGAGGCCAACAAGCCAGGAATGTGTTCAAATATTACCGCCGAGATGTTAGGTTGGGTTAGGTTAGGTTATATTACGTTATAGATGTATATAAAGTTCCCACGGGGACGTAGAGGCCAACAAGCCAGGAATGTCTTCAAATATTACCGCCGAGATGTTAGGTTGGGTTAGGTTAGGTTATATAACGTTATTGGTGTATATAAAGGTCCCACGGAGACGTAGAGGCCAACTCGCCAGGAATGTTGTCAAATATCACCGCCGAGATGTCAGGTTGGGTTAGGTTAGGTTATATTTCGTTACTGATGTTTATGAAGGTCAAACGGAGACGTACAGGCCAACTCGCCAGTAATGTTGTCAAATATTACCGCCGAGATGATAGGTTGTGTTAGGTTAGGTTATATTTCGTTACTGATGTTTATGACGGTCAAACGGAGACGTAGCGGCGAACTCGCCAGTAATGTTGTCAAATATTACCGCCGAGATGACAGGTTGGGTTAGGTTAGGTTATATTTCGTTATTGATGTATATGAAGGTCCCACGGAGTCGTAGAGGCCAACTCGCCAGGAATGTTGTCAAATATTACCGCCGAGATGAAAGGTTGGGTTAGGTTAGGTTATATTACGTTATTGATGTATATAAAGCTCCCACGGAGACGTAGAGGCCAACTCGCCAGGAATGTTATCAAATATTACCGCCGAAATGATAGGTTGGATTAAGATGCGTTATATTTCGTTATTGATGCTTATGAAGTTCCCAATAAAGACATAGAGGCCAACTCGCCAGGAATGATGTCAAATATTACCGCCGAGATGTTAGTTTGGGTTAGGTTAGGTTATATTACGTTATAGATGTATATAACGGTCCCACGGAGACGTAGAGGCCAACAAGCCAGGAATGTGTTCAAATATTACTGCCGAGATGTTAGGTTGGGTTAGGTTAGGTTATATTACGTTATAGATGTATATAAAGTTCCCACGGAGGCGTAGAGGCCAACAAGACAGGAATGTTTTCAAGTATTACCGCCGAGATGTTAGGATGGGTTAGGTTAGGTTATATTACGTTATAGATGTATATAAAGGTCCCACGGAGACGTAGAGGCCAACACGTCTGGTATGTTTTCAAATATTACCGCCGAGATGATAGGTTGTGTTAGGTTAGGTTATATTAGGTTATAGATGTATATAAAGTTCCCACGGAGACGTAGAGGCCAACAAGCCAGGAATGTGCTCAAATATTACCGCCGAGATGTTAGGTTGGTTTAGGTTATGTTATATTACGTTATAGATGTATATAAAGTTCCCACGGAGACGTAGAGGCCAACAAGCCAGGAATGTGATCAAATATTACCGCCGACATGATAGGTTGGGTTCGGTTAGGTTATATAACGTTATTGGTGTATATAAAGGTCCCACGGAGATGTAGAGGCCAACTCGCCAGGAATGTTGTCAAATATTACCGCCGAGATGTTAGGTTGGGTTAGGTTAGGTTATATTTCGTTACTGATGTTTATGAAGGTCAAACGGAGACGTAGAGGCCAACTCGCCAGTAATGTTTTCAAATATTACCGCCGAGATGATAGGTTGTGTTAGGTTAGGTTATATTTCGTTACTGATGTTTATGAAGGTCAAACGGAGACGTAGCGGCCAACTCGCCAGTAATGTTGTCAAATATTACCGCCGAGATGACCGGTTGGGTTAGGTTAGGTTATATTTCGTTATTGATGTATATAACGGTCCCACGGAGACGTAGAGGCCAACTCGCCAGAAATGTTGTCAAATATTACCGCCGAGATGATAGGTTGGGTTAGGTTAGGTTATATTACGTTATTGATGTATATAAAGCTCCCACGGAGACGTAGAGGCCAACTCGCCAGGAATGTTATCAAATATTACCGCCGAAATGATAGGTTGGATTAAGTTGCGTTATATTTCGTAATTGATGCTTATGAAGTTTCCACGGAGACGTAGAGGCCAACTCGCCAGGTATGTTTTCTAATATTACCGCCGAGATGATAGGTTGTGTTATGTTAGGTTATATTTCGTCATTGATGTTTATGAAGGTCAAACGGAGACGTAGAGGCCAACTCGATAGTAATGTTGTCAAATATTACCGCCGAGATGATAGGTTGTGTTAGGTTAGGTTATATTTCGTTACTGATGTTTATGAAGGTCAAACGGAGACGTAGCGGCCAACTCGCCAGTAATGTTGTCAAATATGACCGCCGAGATGACAGGTTGGGTTAGGTTAGTTTATATTTCGTTATTGATGTATATGAAGGTCCCACGGAGACGCAGAGGCCAACAAGCCAGGAATGTGTTCAAATATTACCGCCGAGATGTTAGGTTGGGTTAGGTTAGGTTATATTACGTTATAGATGTATATAAAGTTCCCACGGGGACGTAGAGGCCAACAAGCCAGGAATGTCTTCAAATATTACCGCCGAGATGTTAGGTTGGGTTAGGTTAGGTTATATAACGTTATTGGTGTATATAAAGGTCCCACGGAGACGTAGAGGCCAACTCGCCAGGAATGTTGTCAAATATCACCGCCGAGATGTCAGGTTGGGTTAGGTTAGGTTATATTTCGTTACTGATGTTTATGAAGGTCAAACGGAGACGTACAGGCCAACTCGCCAGTAATGTTGTCAAATATTACCGCCGAGATGATAGGTTGTGTTAGGTTAGGTTATATTTCGTTACTGATGTTTATGACGGTCAAACGGAGACGTAGCGGCGAACTCGCCAGTAATGTTGTCAAATATTACCGCCGAGATGACAGGTTGGGTTAGGTTAGGTTATATTTCGTTATTGATGTATATGAAGGTCCCACGGAGTCGTAGAGGCCAACTCGCCAGGAATGTTGTCAAATATTACCGCCGAGATGAAAGGTTGGGTTAGGTTAGGTTATATTACGTTATTGATGTATATAAAGCTCCCACGGAGACGTAGAGGCCAACTCGCCAGGAATGTTATCAAATATTACCGCCGAAATGATAGGTTGGATTAAGATGCGTTATATTTCGTTATTGATGCTTATGAAGTTCCCAATAAAGACATAGAGGCCAACTCGCCAGGAATGATGTCAAATATTACCGCCGAGATGTTAGTTTGGGTTAGGTTAGGTTATATTACGTTATAGATGTATATAACGGTCCCACGGAGACGTAGAGGCCAACAAGCCAGGAATGTGTTCAAATATTACTGCCGAGATGTTAGGTTGGGTTAGGTTAGGTTATATTACGTTATAGATGTATATAAAGTTCCCACGGAGGCGTAGAGGCCAACAAGACAGGAATGTTTTCAAGTATTACCGCCGAGATGTTAGGATGGGTTAGGTTAGGTTATATTACGTTATAGATGTATATAAAGGTCCCACGGAGACGTAGAGGCCAACACGTCTGGTATGTTTTCAAATATTACCGCCGAGATGATAGGTTGTGTTAGGTTAGGTTATATTAGGTTATAGATGTATATAAAGTTCCCACGGAGACGTAGAGGCCAACAAGCCAGGAATGTGTTCAAATATTACCGCCGAGATGTTAGGTTGGTTTAGGTTATGTTATATTACGTTATAGATGTATATAAAGTTCCCACGGAGACGTAGAGGCCAACAAGCCAGGAATGTGATCAAATATTACCGCCGACATGATAGGTTGGGTTCGGTTAGGTTATATAACGTTATTGGTGTATATAAAGGTCCCACGGAGACGTAGAGGCCAACTCGCCAGGAATGTTGTCAAATATTACCGCCGAGATGATAGGTTGGGTTAGGTTAGGTTATATTTCGTTACTGATGTTTATGAAGGTCAAACGGAGACGTAGAGGCCAACTCGCCAGTAATGTTGTCAAATATTACCGCCGAGATGATAGGTTGTGTTAGGTTAGGTTATATTTCGTTACTGATATTTATGAAGGTCAAACGGGGACGTAGCGGCCAACTCGCCAGTAATGTTGTCAAATATTACCGCCGAGATGACAGGTTTGGTTAGGTTAGGTTATATTTCGTTATTGATGTATATAACGGTCCCACGGAGACGTAGAGGCCAACTCGCCAGAAATGTTGTCAAATATTACCGCCGAGATGAAAGGTTGGGTTAGGTTAGGTTATATTACGTTATTGATGTATATAAAGCTCCCACGGAGACGTAGAGGCCAACTCGCCAGGAATGTTACCAAATATTACCGCCGAAATGATAGGTTGGATTAAGTTGCGTTATATTTCGTTATTGATGCTTATGAAGTTCCCAATAAAGACATAGAGGCCAACTCGCCAGGAATGATGTCAAATATTACCGCCGAGATGTTAGTTTGGGTTAGGTTAGGTTATATTACGTTATAGATGTATATAACGGTCCCACGGAGACGTAGAGGCCAACAAGCCAGGAATGTGTTCAAATATTACCGCCGAGATGTTAGGTTGGGTTAGGTTAGGTTATATTACGTTATAGATGTATATAAAGTTCCCACGGAGGCGTAGAGGCCAACAAGACAGGAATGTGTTCAAATATTACCGCCGAGATGTTAGGTTGGGTTAGGTTAGGTTATATTACGTTATTGATGTATATAAAGGTCCCACGGAGACGTAGGGGCCAACAAGCCAGGAATGTGTTCAAATATTACCGCCGAGATGTTAGATTGGGTTAGGTTAGGTTATATTACGTTATTGATGTATATATATGTACCACGGAGACGTAGAGGCCAACAAGCCAGGAATGTCTTCAAATATTACCGCCGAGATGTTAGGTTGGGTTAGGTTAGGTTATATAACGTTATTGATGTACATAAGGGTCCCACGGAGACGTAGAGGCCAACTCGCCAGGAATGTTGTCAAATATTACCACCGAGATGACAGGTTGGGTTAGGTTAGGTTATATTTCGTTATTGATGTATATGAAGGTCCCACGGAGACGTAGAGGCCAACTCGCCAGGAATGTTGTCAAATATTACCGCCGAGATGAAAGGTTGGGTTAGGTTAGGTTATATTACGTTATTGATGTTTATGAAGATCAAACGGAGACGTAGAGCCCAACTCGCCAGGAATGATGTCAAATATTACCGCCGAGATGTTAGGTTGGGTTAGGTTATGTTATATTTCGTTACTGATGTTTATGAAGGTCAAACGGAGACGTAGAGGCCAACTCGCCAGGAATGTTGTCAAATATTACCGCCGAGATGACAGGTTGGGTTAGGTTAGTTTATATTTCGTTATTGATGTATATGAAGGTCCCACGGAGACGCAGAGGCCAACAAGCCAGGAATGTGTTCAAATATTACCGCCGAGATGTTAGGTTGGGTTAGGTTAGGTTATATTACGTTATAGATGTATATAAAGTTCCCACGGGGACGTAGAGGCCAACTCGCCAGTAATGTTGTCAAATATTACCGCCGAGATGATAGGTTGTGTTAGGTTAGGTTATATTTCGTTACTGATGTTTATGACGGTCAAACGGAGACGTAGCGGCCAACTCGCCAGTAATGTTGTCAAATATTACCGCCGAGATGACAGGTTGGGTTAAGTTAGGTTATATTTCGTTATTGATGTATATGAAGGTCCCACGGAGTCGTAGAGGCCAACTCGCCAGGAATGTTGTCAAATATTGCCGCCGAGATGAAAGGTTGGGTTAGGTTAGGTTATATTACGTTATTGATGTATATAAAGCTCCCACGGAGACGTAGAGGCCAACTCGCCAGGAATGTTATCAAATATTACCGCCGAAATGATAGGTTGGATTAAGATGCGTTATATTTCGTTATTGATGCTTATGAAGTTCCCAATAAAGACATAGAGGCCAACTCGCCAGGAATGATGTCAAATATTACCGCCGAGATGTTAGTTTGGGTTAGGTTAGGTTATATTACGTTATAGATGTATATAACGGTCCCACGGAGACGTAGAGGCCAACAAGCCAGGAATGTGTTCAAATATTACTGCCGAGATGTTAGGTTGGGTTAGGTTAGGTTATATTACGTTATAGATGTATATAAAGTTCCCACGGAGGCGTAGAGGCCAACAAGACAGGAATGTTTTCAAGTATTACCGCCGAGATGTTAGGATGGGTTAGGTTAGGTTATATTACGTTATAGATGTATATAAAGGTCCCACGGAGACGTAGAGGCCAACACGTCTGGTATGTTTTCAAATATTACCGCCGAGATGATAGGTTGTGTTAGGTTAGGTTATATTAGGTTATAGATGTATATAAAGTTCCCACGGAGACGTAGAGGCCAACAAGCCAGGAATGTGTTCAAATATTACCGCCGAGATGTTAGGTTGGTTTAGGTTATGTTATATTACGTTATAGATGTATATAAAGTTCCCACGGAGACGTAGAGGCCAACAAGCCAGGAATGTGATCAAATATTACCGCCGACATGATAGGTTGGGTTCGGTTAGGTTATATAACGTTATTGGTGTATATAAAGGTCCCACGGAGACGTAGAGGCCAACTCGCCAGGAATGTTGTCAAATATTACCGCCGAGATGTTAGGTTGGGTTAGGTTAGGTTATATTTCGTTACTGATGTTTATGAAGGTCAAACGGGGACGTAGAGGCCAACTCGCCAGTAATGTTGTCAAATATTACCGCCGAGATGATAGGTTGTGTTAGGTTAGGTTATATTTCGTTACTGATGTTTATGAAGGTCAAACGGAGACGTAGAGGCCAACTCGCCAGGAATGTTGTCAAATATTACCGCCGAGATGATAGGTTGTGTTAGGTTAGGTTATATTGCGTTACTGATGTTTATGAAGGTCAAACGGAGACGTAGCGGCCAACTCGCCAGTAATGTTGTCAAATATTACCGCCGAGATGACAGGTTGGGTTAGGTTAGGCTATATTTCGTTATTGATGTATATGAAGGTCCCACGGAGACGTAGAGCCCAACTCGCCAGGAATGATGTCAAATAATACCGCCGAAATGTTAGTTTGGGTTAGGTTAGGTTATATTACGTTATAGATGTATATAACGGTCCCACGGAGACGTAGAGGCCAACTCGCCAGGAATGTTATCAAATATTACCGCCGAAATGATAGGATGGATTAAGATGCGTTATATTTCGTTATTGATGCTTATGAAGTTCCCAATAAAGACATAGAGGCCAACTCGCCAGGAATGATGTCAAATATTACCGCCGAGATGTTAGTTTGGGTTAGGTTAGGTTATATTACGTTATAGATGTATATAACGGTCCCACGGAGACGTAGAGGCCAACAAGCCAGGAATGTGTTCAAATATTACTGCCGAGATGTTAGGTTGGGTTAGGTTAGGTTATATTACGTTATAGATGTATATAAAGTTCCCACGGAGGCGTAGAGGCCAACAAGACAGGAATGTTTTCAAGTATTACCGCCGAGATGTTAGGATGGGTTAGGTTAGGTTATATTACGTTATAGATGTATATAAAGGTCCCACGGAGACGTAGAGGCCAACACGTCTGGTATGTTTTCAAATATTACCGCCGAGATGATAGGTTGTGTTAGGTTAGGTTATATTAGGTTATAGATGTATATAAAGTTCCCACGGAGACGTAGAGGCCAACAAGCCAGGAATGTGTTCAAATATTACCGCCGAGATGTTAGGTTGGTTTAGGTTATGTTATATTACGTTATAGATGTATATAAAGTTCCCACGGAGACGTAGAGGCCAACAAGACAGGAATGAGATCAAATATTACCGCCGACATGATAGGTTGGGTTCGGTTAGGTTATATAACGTTATTGGTGTATATAAAGGTCCCACGGAGACGTAGAGGCCAACTCGCCAGGAATGTTGTCAAATATTACCGCCGAGATGTTAGGTTGGGTTAGGTTAGGTTATATTACGTTATAGATGTATATAAAGGCCCCACGGAGACGTAGCGGCCAACTCGCCAGTAATGTTGTCAAATATTACCGCCGAGATGACAAGTTGGGTTAGGTTAGGTTATATTTCGTTATTGATGTATATGAAGGTCCCACGGAGTCGTAGAGGCCAACTCGCCAGGAATGTTGTCAAATATTACCGCCGAGATGAAAGGTTGGGTTAGGTTAGGTTATATTACGTTATTGATGTATATAAAGCTCCCACGGAGACGTAGAGGCCAACTCGCCAGGAATGTTATCAAATATTACCGCCGAAATGATAGGTTGGATTAAGATGCGTTATATTTCGTTATTGATGCTTATGAAGTTCCCAATAAAGACATAGAGGCCAACTCGCCAGGAATGATGTCAAATATTACCGCCGAGATGTTAGTTTGGGTTAGGTTAGGTTATATTACGTTATAGATGTATATAACGGTCCCACGGAGACGTAGAGGCCAACAAGCCAGGAATGTGTTCAAATATTACTGCCGAGATGTTAGGTTGGGTTAGGTTAGGTTATATTACGTTATAGATGTATATAAAGTTCCCACGGAGGCGTAGAGGCCAACAAGACAGGAATGTGTTCAAATATTACCGCCGAGATGTTAGGTTGATTTAGGTTATGTTATATTACGTTATAGATGTATATAAAGTTCCCACGGAGACGTAGAGGCCAACAAGCCAGGAATGTGATCAAATATTACCGCCGACATGATAGGTTGGGTTCGGTTAGGTTATATAACGTTATTGGTGTATATAAAGGTCCCACGGAGACGTAGAGGCCAACTCGCCAGGAATGTTGTCAAATATTACCGCCGAGATGTTAGGTTGGGTTAGGTTAGGTTATATTTCGTTACTGATGTTTATGAAGGTCAAACGGGGACGTAGAGGCCAACTCGCCAGTAATGTTGTCAAATATTACCGCCGAGATGATAGGTTGTGTTAGGTTAGGTTATATTTCGTTACTGATGTTTATGAAGGTCAAACGGAGACGTAGAGGCCAACTCGCCAGGAATGTTGTCAAATATTACCGCCGAGATGATAGGTTGTGTTAGGTTAGGTTATATTGCGTTACTGATGTTTATGAAGGTCAAACGGAGACGTAGCGGCCAACTCGCCAGTAATGTTGTCAAATATTACCGCCGAGATGACAGGTTGGGTTAGGTTAGGCTATATTTCGTTATTGATGTATATGAAGGTCCCACGGAGACGTAGAGCCCAACTCGCCAGGAATGATGTCAAATAATACCGCCGAAATGTTAGTTTGGGTTAGGTTAGGTTATATTACGTTATAGATGTATATAACGGTCCCACGGAGACGTAGAGGCCAACTCGCCAGGAATGTTATCAAATATTACCGCCGAAATGATAGGATGGATTAAGATGCGTTATATTTCGTTATTGATGCTTATGAAGTTCCCAATAAAGACATAGAGGCCAACTCGCCAGGAATGATGTCAAATATTACCGCCGAGATGTTAGTTTGGGTTAGGTTAGGTTATATTACGTTATAGATGTATATAACGGTCCCACGGAGACGTAGAGGCCAACAAGCCAGGAATGTGTTCAAATATTACTGCCGAGATGTTAGGTTGGGTTAGGTTAGGTTATATTACGTTATAGATGTATATAAAGTTCCCACGGAGGCGTAGAGGCCAACAAGACAGGAATGTTTTCAAGTATTACCGCCGAGATGTTAGGATGGGTTAGGTTAGGTTATATTACGTTATAGATGTATATAAAGGTCCCACGGAGACGTAGAGGCCAACACGTCTGGTATGTTTTCAAATATTACCGCCGAGATGATAGGTTGTGTTAGGTTAGGTTATATTAGGTTATAGATGTATATAAAGTTCCCACGGAGACGTAGAGGCCAACAAGCCAGGAATGTGTTCAAATATTACCGCCGAGATGTTAGGTTGGTTTAGGTTATGTTATATTACGTTATAGATGTATATAAAGTTCCCACGGAGACGTAGAGGCCAACAAGACAGGAATGAGATCAAATATTACCGCCGACATGATAGGTTGGGTTCGGTTAGGTTATATAACGTTATTGGTGTATATAAAGGTCCCACGGAGACGTAGAGGCCAACTCGCCAGGAATGTTGTCAAATATTACCGCCGAGATGTTAGGTTGGGTTAGGTTAGGTTATATTACGTTATAGATGTATATAAAGGCCCCACGGAGACGTAGCGGCCAACTCGCCAGTAATGTTGTCAAATATTACCGCCGAGATGACAAGTTGGGTTAGGTTAGGTTATATTTCGTTATTGATGTATATGAAGGTCCCACGGAGTCGTAGAGGCCAACTCGCCAGGAATGTTGTCAAATATTACCGCCGAGATGAAAGGTTGGGTTAGGTTAGGTTATATTACGTTATTGATGTATATAAAGCTCCCACGGAGACGTAGAGGCCAACTCGCCAGGAATGTTATCAAATATTACCGCCGAAATGATAGGTTGGATTAAGATGCGTTATATTTCGTTATTGATGCTTATGAAGTTCCCAATAAAGACATAGAGGCCAACTCGCCAGGAATGATGTCAAATATTACCGCCGAGATGTTAGTTTGGGTTAGGTTAGGTTATATTACGTTATAGATGTATATAACGGTCCCACGGAGACGTAGAGGCCAACAAGCCAGGAATGTGTTCAAATATTACTGCCGAGATGTTAGGTTGGGTTAGGTTAGGTTATATTACGTTATAGATGTATATAAAGTTCCCACGGAGGCGTAGAGGCCAACAAGACAGGAATGTGTTCAAATATTACCGCCGAGATGTTAGGTTGATTTAGGTTATGTTATATTACGTTATAGATGTATATAAAGTTCCCACGGAGACGTAGAGGCCAACAAGCCAGGAATGTGATCAAATATTACCGCCGACATGATAGGTTGGGTTCGGTTAGGTTATATAACGTTATTGGTGTATATAAAGGTCCCACGGAGACGTAGAGGCCAACTCGCCAGGAATGTTGTCAAATATTACCGCCGAGATGTTAGGTTGGGTTAGGTTAGGTTATATTTCGTTACTGATGTTTATGAAGGTCAAACGGGGACGTAGAGGCCAACTCGCCAGTAATGTTGTCAAATATTACCGCCGAGATGATAGGTTGTGTTAGGTTAGGTTATATTTCGTTACTGATGTTTATGAAGGTCAAACGGAGACGTAGAGGCCAACTCGCCAGGAATGTTGTCAAATATTACCGCCGAGATGATAGGTTGTGTTAGGTTAGGTTATATTTCGTTACTGATGTTTATGAAGGTCAAACGGAGACGTAGCGGCCAACTCGCCAGTAATGTTGTCAAATATTACCGCCGAGATGACAGGTTGGGTTAGGTTAGGCTATATTTCGTTATTGATGTATATGAAGGTCCCACGGAGACGTAGAGCCCAACTCGCCAGGAATGATGTCAAATAATACCGCCGAGATGTTAGTTTGGGTTAGGTTAGGTTATATTACGTTATAGATGTATATAACGGTCCCACGGAGACGTAGAGGCCAACAAGCCAGGAATGTGTTCAAATATTACCGCCGAGATGTTAGGTTGGGTTAGGTTAGGTTATATTACGTTATAGATGTATATAAAGTTCCCACGGAGGCGTAGAGGCCAACAAGACAGGAATGTGTTCAAATATTACCGCCGAGATGTTAGGTTGGGTTAGGTTAGGTTATATTACGTTATTGATGTATATAAAGGTCCCACGGAGACGTAGGGGCCAACAAGCCAGGAATGTGTTCAAATATTACCTCCGAGATGTTAGATTGGGTTAGGTTAGGTTATATTACGTTATTGATGTATATATATGTACCACGGAGACGTAGAGGCCAACTCGCCAGGAATGTTGTCAAATATTACCACCGAGATGACAGGTTGGGTTAGGTTAGGTTATATTTCGTTATTGATGTATATGAAGGTCCCACGGAGACGTAGAGGCCAACTCGCCAGGAATGTTGTCAAATATTTCCGCCGAGATGAAAGGTTGGGTTAGGTTAGGTTATATTACGTTATTGATGTTTATGAAGATCAAACGGAGACGTAGAGCCCAACTCGCCAGGAATGATGTCAAATATTACCGCCGAGATGTTAGGTTGGGTTAGGTTATGTTATATTTCGTTACTGATGTTTATGAAGGTCAAACGGAGACGTAGAGGCCAACTCGCCAGTAATGTTGTCAAATATTACCGCCGAGATGATAGGTTGTGTTAGGTTAGGTTATATTTCGTTACTGATGTTTATGAAGGTCAAACGGAGACGTAGCGGCCAACTCGCCAGTAATGTTGTCAAATATTACCGCCGAGATGACAGGTTGGGTTAGGTTAGGCTATATTTCGTTATTGATGTATATGAAGGTCCCACGGAGACGTAGAGCCCAACTCGCCAGGAATGATGTCAAATAATACCGCCGAAATGATAGGTTGGATTAAGTTGCGTTATATTTCGTAATTGATGCTTATGAAGTTCCCACGGAGACGTAGAGGCCAACTCGCCAGTTATGTTTTCTAATATTACCGCCGAGATGATAGGTTGTGTTATGTTAGGTCATATTTCGTCATTGATGTTTATGAAGGTCAAACGGAGACGTAGAGGCCAACTCGCCAGTAATGTTGTCAAATATTACTGCCGAGATGATAGGTTGTGTTAGGTTAGGTTATATTTCGTTACTGATGTTTATGAAGGTCAAACGGAGACGTAGCGGCCAACTCGCCAGTAATGTTGTCAAATATTACCGCCGAGATGACAGGTTGGGTTAGGTTAGTTTATATTTCGTTATTGATGTATATGAAGGTCCCACGGAGACGTAGAGGCCAACTCGCCAGGCATGTTGTCAAATATTACCGCCGAGATGAAAGGTTGGGTTAGGTTAGGTTATATTACGTTATTGATGTATATAAAGCTCCCACGGAGACGTAGAGGCCAACTCGCCAGGAATGTTATCAAATATTACCGCCGAAATGATAGGTTGGATTAAGTTGCGTTATATTTCGTTATTGATGCTTATGAAGTTCCCAATAAAGACATAGAGGCCAACTCGCCAGGAATGATGTCAAATATTACCGCCGAGATGTTAGTTTGGGTTAGGTTAGGTTATATTACGTTATAGATGTATATAACTGTCCCACGGAGACGTAGAGGCCAAAAAGCCAGGAATGTGTTCAAATATTACCGCCGAGATGTTAGGTTGGGTTAGGTTAGGTTATATTACGTTATAGATGTATATAAAGTTCCCACGGAGGCGTATAGGCCAACAAGACAGGAATGTGTTCAAATATTACCGCCGAGATGTTAGGTTGGGTTAGGTTAGGTTATATTACGTTATAGATGTATATAAAGTTCCCACGGGGACGTAGAGGCCAACAAGCCAGGAATGTCTTCAAATATTACCGCCGAGATGTTAGGTTGGGTTAGGTTAAGTTATATAACGTTATTGGTGTATATAAAGGTCCCACGGAGACGTAGAGGCCAACTCGCCAGGAATGTTGTCAAATATTACCGCCGAGATGTTAGGTTGGGTTAGGTTAGGTTATATTTCGTTACTGATGTTTATGAAGGTCAAACGGAGACGAAGAGGCCAACTCGCCAGTAATGTTTTCAAATATTACCGCCGAGATGATAGGTTGTGTTAGGTTAGGTTATATTTCGTTACTGATGTTTATGAAGGTCAAACGGAGACGTAGCGGCCAACTCGCCAGTAATGTTGTCAAATATTACCGCCGAGATGACCGGTTGGGTTAGGTTAGGTTATATTTCGTTATTGATGTATATAACGGTCCCACGGAGACGTAGAGGCCAACTCGCCAGAAATGTTGTCAAATATTACCGCCGAGATGATAGGTTGGGTTAGGTTAGGTTATATTACGTTATTGATGTATATAAAGCTCCCACGGAGACGTAGAGGCCAACTCGCCAGGAATGTTATCAAATATTACCGCCGAAATGATAGGTTGGATTAAGTTGCGTTATATTTCGTAATTGATGCTTATGAAGTTCCCACGGAGACGTAGAGGCCAACTCGCCAGGTATGTTTTCTAATATTACCGCCGAGATGATAGGTTGTGTTATGGTAGGTTATATTTCGTCATTGATGTTTATGAAGGTCAAACGGAGACGTAGAGGCCAACTCGATAGTAATGTTGTCAAATATTACCGCCGAGATGATAGGTTGTGTTAGGTTAGGTTATATTTCGTTACTGATGTTTATGAAGGTCAAACGGAGACGTAGCGGCCAACTCGCCAGTAATGTTGTCAAATATGACCGCCGAGATGACAGGTTGGGTTAGGTTAGTTTATATTTCGTTATTGATGTATATGAAGGTCCCACGGAGACGCAGAGGCCAACAAGCCAGGAATGTGTTCAAATATTACCGCCGAGATGTTAGGTTGGGTTAGGTTAGGTTATATTACGTTATAGATGTATATAAAGTTCCCACGGAGGCGTAGAGGCCAACAAGACAGGAATGTGTTCAAATATTACCGCCGAGATGTTAGGTTGGGTTAGGTTAGGTTATATTACGTTATTGATGTATATAAAGGTCCCACGGAGACGTAGGGGCCAACAAGCCAGGAATGTGTTCAAATATTACCTCCGAGATGTTAGATTGGGTTAGGTTAGGTTATATTACGTTATTGATGTATATATATGTACCACGGAGACGTAGAGGCCAACAAGCCAGGAATGTCTTCAATATTACCGCCGAGATGTTAGGTTGGGTTAGGTTAGGTAATATAACGTTATTGATGTACATAAGGGTCCCACGGAGACGTAGAGGCCAACTCGCCAGGAATGTTGTCAAATATTACCACCGAGATGACAGGTTGGGTTAGGTTAGGTTATATTTCGTTATTGATGTATATGAAGGTCCCACGGAGACGTAGACGCCAACTCGCCAGGAATGTTGTCAAATATTTCCGCCGAGATGAAAGGTTGGGTTAGGTTAGGTTATATTACGTTATTGATGTTTATGAAGATCAAACGGAGACGTAGAGCCCAACTCGCCAGGAATGATGTCAAATATTACCGCCGAGATGTTAGGTTGGGTTAGGTTATGTTATATTTCGTTACTGATGTTTATGAAGGTCAAACGGAGACGTAGAGGCCAACTCGCCAGTAATGTTGTCAAATATTACCGCCGAGATGATAGGTTGTGTTAGGTTAGGTTATATTTCGTTACTGATGTTTATGAAGGTCAAACGGAGACGTAGCGGCCAACTCGCCAGTAATGTTGTCAAATATTACCGCCGAGATGACAGGTTGGGTTAGGTTAGTTTATATTTCGTTATTGATGTATATGAAGGTCCCACGGAGACGCAGAGGCCAACAAGCCAGGAATGTGTTCAAATATTACCGCCGAGATGTTAGGTTGGGTTAGGTTAGGTTATATTACGTTATAGATGTATATAAAGTTCCCACGGGGACGTAGAGGCCAACAAGCCAGGAATGTCTTCAAATATTACCGCCGAGATGTTAGGTTGGGTTAGGTTAGGTTATATAACGTTATTGGTGTATATAAAGGTCCCACGGAGACGTAGAGGCCAACTCGCCAGGAATGTTGTCAAATATTACCGCCGTGATGTTAGGTTGGGTTAGGTTAGGTTATATTTCGTTACTGATGTTTATGAAGGTTAAACGGAGACGTAGAGGCCAACTCGCCAGTAATGTTGTCAAATATTACCGCCGAGATGATAGGTTGTGTTAGGTTAGGTTATATTTCGTTACTGATATTTATGAAGGTCAAACGGAGACGTAGCGGCCAACTCGCCAGTAATGTTGTCAAATATGACCGCCGAGATGACAGGTTGGGTTAGGTTAGTTTATATTTCGTTATTGATGTATATGAAGGTCCCACGGAGACGCAGAGGCCAACAAGCCAGGAATGTGTTCAAATATTACCGCCGAGATGTTAGGTTGGGTTAGGTTAGGTTATATTACGTTATAGATGTATATAAAGTTCCCACGGGGACGTAGAGGCCAACAAGCCAGGAATGTCTTCAAATATTACCGCCGAGATGTTAGGTTGGGTTAGGTTAGGTTATATAACGTTATTGGTGTATATAAAGGTCCCACGGAGACGTAGAGGCCAACTCGCCAGGAATGTTGTCAAATATCACCGCCGAGATGTCAGGTTGGGTTAGGTTAGGCTATATTTCGTTACTGATGTTTATGAAGGTCAAACGGAGACGTAGAGGCCAACTCGCCAGTAATGTTGTCAAATATGACCGCCGAGATGACAGGTTGGGTTAGGTTAGTTTATATTTCGTTATTGATGTATATGAAGGTCCCACGGAGACGTAGAGGCCAACAAGCCAGGAATGTGTTCAAATATTACTGCCGAGATGTTAGGTTGGGTTAGGTTAGGTTATATTACGTTATAGATGTATATAAAGTTCCCACGGAGGCGTAGAGGCCAACATGACAGGAATGTTTTCAAGTATTACCGCCGAGATGTTAGGATGGGTTAGGTTAGGTTATATTACGTTATAGATGTATATAAAGGTCCCACGGAGACGTAGAGGCCAACACGTCTGGTATGTTTTCAAATATTACCGCCGAGATGATAGGTTGTGTTAGGTTAGGTTATATTAGGTTATAGATGTATATAAAGTTCCCACGGAGACGTAGAGGCCAACAAGCCAGGAATGTGTTCAAATATTACCGCCGAGATGTTAGGTTGGTTTAGGTTATGTTATATTACGTTATAGATGTATATAAAGTTCCCACGGAGACGTAGAGGCCAACAAGCCAGGAATGAGATCAAATATTACCGCCGACATGATAGGTTGGGTTCGGTTAGGTTATATAACGTTATTGGTGTATATAAAGGTCCCACGGAGACGTAGAGGCCAACTCGCCAGGAATGTTGTCAAATATTACCGCCGAGATGTTAGGTTGGGTTAGGTTAGGTTATATTACGTTATAGATGTATATAAAGGCCCCACGGAGACGTAGCGGCCAACTCGCCAGTAATGTTGTCAAATATTACCGCCGAGATGACAAGTTGGGTTAGGTTAGGTTATATTTCGTTATTGATGTATATGAAGGTCCCACGGAGTCGTAGAGGCCAACTCGCCAGTAATGTTGTCAAATATTACCGCCGAGATGACAGGTTGGGTTAGGTTAGTTTATATTTCGTTATTGATGTATATGAAGGTCCCACGGAGACGCAGAGGCCAACAAGCCAGGAATGTGTTCAAATATTACCGCCGAGATGTTAGGTTGGGTTAGGTTAGGTTATATTACGTTATAGATGTATATAAAGTTCCCACGGGGACGTAGAGGCCAACAAGCCAGGAATGTCTTCAAATATTACCGCCGAGATGTTAGGTTGGGTTAGGTTAGGTTATATAACGTTATTGGTGTATATAAAGGTCCCACGGAGACGTATAGGCCAACTCGCCAGGAATGTTGTCAAATATTACCGCCGTGATGTTAGTTTGGGTTAGGTTAGGTTATATTTCGTTACTGATGTTTATGAAGGTTAAACGGAGACGTAGAGGCCAACTCGCCAGTAATGTTGTCAAATATTACCGCCGAGATGATAGGTTGTGTTAGGTTAGGTTATATTTCGTTACTGATATTTATGAAGGTCAAACGGAGACGTAGCGGCCAACTCGCCAGTAATGTTGTCAAATATTACCGCCGAGATGACAGGTTTGGTTAGGTTAGGTTATATTTCGTTATTGATGTATATGAAGGTCCCACGGAGACGTAGAGGCCAACTCGCCAGGCATGTTGTCAAATATTACCGCCGAGATGAAAGGTTGGGTTAGGTTAGGTTATATTACGTTATTGATGTATATAAAGCTCCCACGGAGACGTAGAGGCCAACTCGCCAGGAATGTTATCAAATATTACCGCCGAAATGATAGGTTGGATTAAGTTGCGTTATATTTCGTTATTGATGCTTATGAAGTTCCCAATAAAGACATAGAGGCCAACTCGCCAGGAATGATGTCAAATATTACCGCCGAGATGTTAGTTTGGGTTAGGTTAGGTTATATTACGTTATAGATGTATATAACTGTCCCACGGAGACGTAGAGGCCAAAAAGCCAGGAATGTGTTCAAATATTACCGCCGAGATGTTAGGTTGGGTTAGGTTAGGTTATATTACGTTATAGATGTATATAAAGTTCCCACGGAGGCGTAGAGGCCAACAAGACAGGAATGTGTTCAAATATTACCGCCGAGATGTTAGGTTGGGTTAGGTTAGGTTATATTACGTTATAGATGTATATAAAGTTCCCACGGGGACGTAGAGGCCAACAAGCCAGGAATGTCTTCAAATATTACCGCCGAGATGTTAGGTTGGGTTAGGTTAAGTTATATAACGTTATTGGTGTATATAAAGGTCCCACGGAGACGTAGAGGCCAACTCGCCAGGAATGTTGTCAAATATTACCGCCGAGATGTTAGGTTGGGTTAGGTTAGGTTATATTTCGTTACTGATGTTTATGAAGGTCAAACGGAGACGAAGAGGCCAACTCGCCAGTAATGTTTTCAAATATTACCGCCGAGATGATAGGTTGTGTTAGGTTAGGTTATATTTCGTTACTGATGTTTATGAAGGTCAAACGGAGACGTAGCGGCCAACTCGCCAGTAATGTTGTCAAATATTACCGCCGAGATGACCGGTTGGGTTAGGTTAGGTTATATTTCGTTATTGATGTATATAACGGTCCCACGGAGACGTAGAGGCCAACTCGCCAGAAATGTTGTCAAATATTACCGCCGAGATGATAGGTTGGGTTAGGTTAGGTTATATTACGTTATTGATGTATATAAAGCTCCCACGGAGACGTAGAGGCCAACTCGCCAGGAATGTTATCAAATATTACCGCCGAAATGATAGGTTGGATTAAGTTGCGTTATATTTCGTAATTGATGCTTATGAAGTTCCCACGGAGACGTAGAGGCCAACTCGCCAGGTATGTTTTCTAATATTACCGCCGAGATGATAGGTTGTGTTATGGTAGGTTATATTTCGTCATTGATGTTTATGAAGGTCAAACGGAGACGTAGAGGCCAACTCGATAGTAATGTTGTCAAATATTACCGCCGAGATGATAGGTTGTGTTAGGTTAGGTTATATTTCGTTACTGATGTTTATGAAGGTCAAACGGAGACGTAGCGGCCAACTCGCCAGTAATGTTGTCAAATATGACCGCCGAGATGACAGGTTGGGTTAGGTTAGTTTATATTTCGTTATTGATGTATATGAAGGTCCCACGGAGACGCAGAGGCCAACAAGCCAGGAATGTGTTCAAATATTACCGCCGAGATGTTAGGTTGGGTTAGGTTAGGTTATATTACGTTATAGATGTATATAAAGTTCCCACGGAGGCGTAGAGGCCAACAAGACAGGAATGTGTTCAAATATTACCGCCGAGATGTTAGGTTGGGTTAGGTTAGGTTATATTACGTTATTGATGTATATAAAGGTCCCACGGAGACGTAGGGGCCAACAAGCCAGGAATGTGTTCAAATATTACCTCCGAGATGTTAGATTGGGTTAGGTTAGGTTATATTACGTTATTGATGTATATATATGTACCACGGAGACGTAGAGGCCAACAAGCCAGGAATGTCTTCAATATTACCGCCGAGATGTTAGGTTGGGTTAGGTTAGGTAATATAACGTTATTGATGTACATAAGGGTCCCACGGAGACGTAGAGGCCAACTCGCCAGGAATGTTGTCAAATATTACCACCGAGATGACAGGTTGGGTTAGGTTAGGTTATATTTCGTTATTGATGTATATGAAGGTCCCACGGAGACGTAGACGCCAACTCGCCAGGAATGTTGTCAAATATTTCCGCCGAGATGAAAGGTTGGGTTAGGTTAGGTTATATTTCGTTACTGATGTTTATGAAGGTTAAACGGAGACGTAGAGGCCAACTCGCCAGTAATGTTGTCAAATATTACCGCCGAGATGATAGGTTGTGTTAGGTTAGGTTATATTTCGTTACTGATATTTATGAAGGTCAAACGGAGACGTAGCGGCCAACTCGCCAGTAATGTTGTCAAATATGACCGCCGAGATGACAGGTTGGGTTAGGTTAGTTTATATATCGTTATTGATGTATATGAAGGTCCCACGGAGACGCAGAGGCCAACAAGCCAGGAATGTGTTCAAATATTACCGCCGAGATGTTAGGTTGGGTTAGGTTAGGTTATATTACGTTATAGATGTATATAAAGTTCCCACGGGGACGTAGAGGCCAACAAGCCAGGAATGTCTTCAAATATTACCGCCGAGATGTTAGGTTGGGTTAGGTTAGGTTATATAACGTTATTGGTGTATATAAAGGTCCCACGGAGACGTAGAGGCCAACTCGCCAGGAATGTTGTCAAATATCACCGCCGAGATGTCAGGTTGGGTTAGGTTAGGCTATATTTCGTTACTGATGTTTATGAAGGTCAAACGGAGACGTAGAGGCCAACTCGCCAGTAATGTTGTCAAATATGACCGCCGAGATGACAGGTTGGGTTAGGTTAGTTTATATTTCGTTATTGATGTATATGAAGGTCCCACGGAGACGTAGAGGCCAACAAGCCAGGAATGTGTTCAAATATTACTGCCGAGATGTTAGGTTGGGTTAGGTTAGGTTATATTACGTTATAGATGTATATAAAGTTCCCACGGAGGCGTAGAGGCCAACAAGACAGGAATGTTTTCAAGTATTACCGCCGAGATGTTAGGATGGGTTAGGTTAGGTTATATTACGTTATAGATGTATATAAAGGTCCCACGGAGACGTAGAGGCCAACACGTCTGGTATGTTTTCAAATATTACCGCCGAGATGATAGGTTGTGTTAGGTTAGGTTATATTAGGTTATAGATGTATATAAAGTTCCCACGGAGACGTAGAGGCCAACAAGCCAGGAATGTGTTCAAATATTACCGCCGAGATGTTAGGTTGGTTTAGGTTATGTTATATTACGTTATAGATGTATATAAAGTTCCCACGGAGACGTAGAGGCCAACAAGCCAGGAATGAGATCAAATATTACCGCCGACATGATAGGTTGGGTTCGGTTAGGTTATATAACGTTATTGGTGTATATAAAGGTCCCACGGAGACGTAGAGGCCAACTCGCCAGGAATGTTGTCAAATATTACCGCCGAGATGTTAGGTTGGGTTAGGTTAGGTTATATTACGTTATAGATGTATATAAAGGCCCCACGGAGACGTAGCGGCCAACTCGCCAGTAATGTTGTCAAATATTACCGCCGAGATGACAAGTTGGGTTAGGTTAGGTTATATTTCGTTATTGATGTATATGAAGGTCCCACGGAGTCGTAGAGGCCAACTCGCCAGGAATGTTGTCAAATATTTCCGCCGAGATGAAAGGTTGGGTTAGGTTAGGTTATATTACGTTATTGATGTTTATGAAGATCAAACGGAGACGTAGAGCCCAACTCGCCAGGAATGATGTCAAATATTACCGCCGAGATGTTAGGTTGGGTTAGGTTATGTTATATTTCGTTACTGATGTTTATGAAGGTCAAACGGAGACGTAGAGGCCAACTCGCCAGTAATGTTGTCAAATATTACCGCCGAGATGATAGGTTGTGTTAGGTTAGGTTATATTTCGTTACTGATGTTTATGAAGGTCAAACGGAGACGTAGCGGCCAACTCGCCAGTAATGTTGTCAAATGTTACCGCCGAGATGACAGGTTGGGTTAGGTTAGGCTATATTTCGTTATTGATGTATATGAAGGTCCCACGGAGACGTAGAGCCCAACTCGCCAGGAATGATGTCAAATAATACCGCCGAAATGATAGGTTGGATTAAGTTGCGTTATATTTCGTAATTGATGCTTATGAAGTTCCCACGGAGACGTAGAGGCCAACTCGCCAGTTATGTTTTCTAATATTACCGCCGAGATGATAGGTTGTGTTATGTTAGGTCATATTTCGTCATTGATGTTTATGAAGGTCAAACGGAGACGTAGAGGCCAACTCGCCAGTAATGTTGTCAAATATTACCGCCGAGATGATAGGTTGTGTTAGGTTAGGTTATATTTCGTTACTGATGTTTATGAAGGTCAAACGGAGACGTAGCGGCCAACTCGCCAGTAATGTTGTCAAATATTACCGCCGAGATGACAGGTTGGGTTAGGTTAGTTTATATTTCGTTATTGATGTATATGAAGGTCCCACGGAGACGCAGAGGCCAACAAGCCAGGAATGTGTTCAAATATTACCGCCGAGATGTTAGGTTGGGTTAGGTTAGGTTATATTACGTTATAGATGTATATAAAGTTCCCACGGGGACGTAGAGGCCAACAAGCCAGGAATGTCTTCAAATATTACCGCCGAGATGTTAGGTTGGGTTAGGTTAGGTTATATAACGTTATTGGTGTATATAAAGGTCCCACGGAGACGTAGAGGCCAACTCGCCAGGAATGTTGTCAAATATTACCGCCGTGATGTTAGGTTGGGTTAGGTTAGGTTATATTTCGTTACTGATGTTTATGAAGGTTAAACGGAGACGTAGAGGCCAACTCGCCAGTAATGTTGTCAAATATTACCGCCGAGATGATAGGTTGTGTTAGGTTAGGTTATATTTCGTTACTGATATTTATGAAGGTCAAACGGAGACGTAGCGGCCAACTCGCCAGTAATGTTGTCAAATATTACCGCCGAGATGACAGGTTTGGTTAGGTTAGGTTATATTTCGTTATTGATGTATATGAAGGTCCCACGGAGACGTAGAGGCCAACTCGCCAGGCATGTTGTCAAATATTACCGCCGAGATGAAAGGTTGGGTTAGGTTAGGTTATATTACGTTATTGATGTATATAAAGCTCCCACGGAGACGTAGAGGCCAACTCGCCAGGAATGTTATCAAATATTACCGCCGAAATGATAGGTTGGATTAAGTTGCGTTATATTTCGTTATTGATGCTTATGAAGTTCCCAATAAAGACATAGAGGCCAACTCGCCAGGAATGATGTCAAATATTACCGCCGAGATGTTAGTTTGGGTTAGGTTAGGTTATATTACGTTATAGATGTATATAACTGTCCCACGGAGACGTAGAGGCCAAAAAGCCAGGAATGTGTTCAAATATTACCGCCGAGATGTTAGGTTGGGTTAGGTTAGGTTATATTACGTTATAGATGTATATAAAGTTCCCACGGAGGCGTAGAGGCCAACAAGACAGGAATGTGTTCAAATATTACCGCCGAGATGTTAGGTTGGGTTAGGTTAGGTTATATTACGTTATAGATGTATATAAAGTTCCCACGGGGACGTAGAGGCCAACAAGCCAGGAATGTCTTCAAATATTACCGCCGAGATGTTAGGTTGGGTTAGGTTAAGTTATATAACGTTATTGGTGTATATAAAGGTCCCACGGAGACGTAGAGGCCAACTCGCCAGGAATGTTGTCAAATATTACCGCCGAGATGTTAGGTTGGGTTAGGTTAGGTTATATTTCGTTACTGATGTTTATGAAGGTCAAACGGAGACGTAGAGGCCAACTCGCCAGTAATGTTTTCAAATATTACCGCCGAGATGATAGGTTGTGTTAGGTTAGGTTATATTTCGTTACTGATGTTTATGAAGGTCAAACGGAGACGTAGCGGCCAACTCGCCAGTAATGTTGTCAAATATTACCGCCGAGATGACCGGTTGGGTTAGGTTAGGTTATATTTCGTTATTGATGTATATAACGGTCCCACGGAGACGTAGAGGCCAACTCGCCAGAAATGTTGTCAAATATTACCGCCGAGATGATAGGTTGGGTTAGGTTAGGTTATATTACGTTATTGATGTATATAAAGCTCCCACGGAGACGTAGAGGCCAACTCGCCAGGAATGTTATCAAATATTACCGCCGAAATGATAGGTTGGATTAAGTTGCGTTATATTTCGTAATTGATGCTTATGAAGTTCCCACGGAGACGTAGAGGCCAACTCGCCAGGTATGTTTTCTAATATTACCGCCGAGATGATAGGTTGTGTTATGGTAGGTTATATTTCGTCATTGATGTTTATGAAGGTCAAACGGAGACGTAGAGGCCAACTCGATAGTAATGTTGTCAAATATTACCGCCGAGATGATAGGTTGTGTTAGGTTAGGTTATATTTCGTTACTGATGTTTATGAAGGTCAAACGGAGACGTAGCGGCCAACTCGCCAGTAATGTTGTCAAATATGACCGCCGAGATGACAGGTTGGGTTAGGTTAGTTTATATTTCGTTATTGATGTATATGAAGGTCCCACGGAGACGCAGAGGCCAACAAGCCAGGAATGTGTTCAAATATTACCGCCGAGATATTAGGTTGGGTTAGGTTAGGTTATATAACCTTATTGATGTACATAAGGGTCCCACGGAGACGTAGAGGCCAACTCGCCAGGAATGTTGTCAAATATTACCACCGAGATGACAGGTTGGGTTAGGTTAGGTTATATTTCGTTATTGATGTATATGAAGGTCCCACGGAGACGTAGAGGCCAACTCGCCAGGAATGTTGTCAAATATTACCGCCGAGATGACAGGTTGGGTTAGGTTAGGCTATATTTCGTTATTGATGTATATGAAGGTCCCACGGAGACGTAGAGCCCAACTCGCCAGGAATGATGTCAAATAATACCGCCGAAATGATAGGTTGGATTAAGTTGCGTTATATTTCGTAATTGATGCTTATGAAGTTGCCACGGAGACGTAGAGGCCAACTCGCCAGTTATGTTTTCTAATATTACCGCCGAGATGATAGGTTGTGTTATGTTAGGTCATATTTCGTCATTGATGTTTATGAAGGTCAAACGGAGACGTAGAGGCCAACTCGCCAGTAATGTTGTCAAATATTACCGCCGAGATGATAGGTTGTGTTAGGTTAGGTTATATTTCGTTACTGATGTTTATGAAGGTCAAACGGAGACGTAGCGGCCAACTCGCCAGTAATGTTGTCAAATATTACCGCCGAGATGACAGGTTGGGTTAGGTTAGTTTATATTTCGTTATTGATGTATATGAAGGTCCCACGGAGACGCAGAGGCCAACAAGCCAGGAATGTGTTCAAATATTACCGCCGAGATGTTAGGTTGGGTTAGGTTAGGTTATATTACGTTATAGATGTATATAAAGTTCCCACGGGGACGTAGAGGCCAACAAGCCAGGAATGTCTTCAAATATTACCGCCGAGATGTTAGGTTGGGTTAGGTTAGGTTATATAACGTTATTGGTGTATATAAAGGTCCCACGGAGACGTAGAGGCCAACTCGCCAGGAATGTTGTCAAATATTACCGCCGTGATGTTAGGTTGGGTTAGGTTAGGTTATATTTCGTTACTGATGTTTATGAAGGTTAAACGGAGACGTAGAGGCCAACTCGCCAGTAATGTTGTCAAATATTACCGCCGAGATGATAGGTTGTGTTAGGTTAGGTTATATTTCGTTACTGATATTTATGAAGGTCAAACGGAGACGTAGCGGCCAACTCGCCAGTAATGTTGTCAAATATTACCGCCGAGATGACAGGTTTGGTTAGGTTAGGTTATATTTCGTTATTGATGTATATGAAGGTCCCACGGAGACGTAGAGGCCAACTCGCCAGGAATGTTGTCAAATATTACCGCCGAGATGAAAGGTTGGGTTAGGTTAGGTTATATTACGTTATTGATGTATATAAAGCTCCCACGGAGACGTAGAGGCCAACTCGCCAGGAATGTTATCAAATATTACCGCCGAAATGATAGGTTGGATTAAGTTGCGTTATATTTCGTTATTGATGCTTATGAAGTTCCCAATAAAGACATAGAGGCCAACTCGCCAGGAATGATGTCAAATATTACCGCCGAGATGTTAGTTTGGGTTAGGTTAGGTTATATTACGTTATAGATGTATATAACTGTCCCACGGAGACGTAGAGGCCAAAAAGCCAGGAATGTGTTCAAATATTACCGCCGAGATGTTAGGTTGGGTTAGGTTAGGTTATATTACGTTATAGATGTATATAAAGTTCCCACGGAGGCGTAGAGGCCAACAAGACAGGAATGTGTTCAAATATTACCGCCGAGATGTTAGGTTGGGTTAGGTTAGGTTATATTACGTTATAGATGTATATAAAGTTCCCACGGGGACGTAGAGGCCAACAAGCCAGGAATGTCTTCAAATATTACCGCCGAGATGTTAGGTTGGGTTAGGTTAAGTTATATAACGTTATTGGTGTATATAAAGGTCCCACGGAGACGTAGAGGCCAACTCGCCAGGAATGTTGTCAAATATTACCGCCGAGATGTTAGGTTGGGTTAGGTTAGGTTATATTTCGTTACTGATGTTTATGAAGGTCAAACGGAGACGTAGAGGCCAACTCGCCAGTAATGTTTTCAAATATTACCGCCGAGATGATAGGTTGTGTTAGGTTAGGTTATATTTCGTTACTGATGTTTATGAAGGTCAAACGGAGACGTAGCGGCCAACTCGCCAGTAATGTTGTCAAATATTACCGCCGAGATGACCGGTTGGGTTAGGTTAGGTTATATTTCGTTATTGATGTATATAACGGTCCCACGGAGACGTAGAGGCCAACTCGCCAGAAATGTTGTCAAATATTACCGCCGAGATGATAGGTTGGGTTAGGTTAGGTTATATTACGTTATTGATGTATATAAAGCTCCCACGGAGACGTAGAGGCCAACTCGCCAGGAATGTTATCAAATATTACCGCCGAAATGATAGGTTGGATTAAGTTGCGTTATATTTCGTAATTGATGCTTATGAAGTTCCCACGGAGACGTAGAGGCCAACTCGCCAGGTATGTTTTCTAATATTACCGCCGAGATGATAGGTTGTGTTATGGTAGGTTATATTTCGTCATTGATGTTTATGAAGGTCAAACGGAGACGTAGAGGCCAACTCGATAGTAATGTTGTCAAATATTACCGCCGAGATGATAGGTTGTGTTAGGTTAGGTTATATTTCGTTACTGATGTTTATGAAGGTCAAACGGAGACGTAGCGGCCAACTCGCCAGTAATGTTGTCAAATATGACCGCCGAGATGACAGGTTGGGTTAGGTTAGTTTATATTTCGTTATTGATGTATATGAAGGTCCCACGGAGACGCAGAGGCCAAAAAGCCAGGAATGTGTTCAAATATTACCGCCGAGATGTTAGGTTGGGTTAGGTTAGGTTATATTACGTTATAGATGTATATAAAGTTCCCACGGGGACGTAGAGGCCAACAAGCCAGGAATGTCTTCAAATATTACCGCCGAGATGTTAGGTTGGGTTAGGTTAGGTTATATAACGTTATTGGTGTATATAAAGGTCCCACGGAGACGTAGAGGCCAACTCGCCAGGAATGTTGTCAAATATCACCGCCGAGATGTCAGGTTGGGTTAGGTTAGGCTATATTTCGTTACTGATGTTTATGAAGGTCAAACGGAGACGTAGAGGCCAACTCGCCAGTAATGTTGTCAAATATGACCGCCGAGATGACAGGTTGGGTTAGGTTAGTTTATATTTCGTTATTGATGTATATGAAGGTCCCACGGAGACGCAGAGGCCAACAAGCCAGGAATGTGTTCAAATATTACCGCCGAGATGTTAGGTTGGGTTAGGTTAGGTTATATTACGTTATAGATGTATATAAAGTTCCCACGGAGTCGTAGAGGCCAACTCGCCAGGAATGTTGTCAAATATTACCGCCGAGATGAAAGGTTGGGTTAGGTTAGGTTATATTACGTTATTGATGTATATAAAGCTCCCACGGAGACGTAGAGGCCAACTCGCCAGGAATGTTATCAAATATTACCGCCGAAATGATAGGATGGATTAAGATGCGTTATATTTCGTTATTGATGCTTATGAAGTTCCCAATAAAGACATAGAGGCCAACTCGCCAGGAATGATGTCAAATATTACCGCCGAGATGTTAGTTTGGGTTAGGTTAGGTTATATTACGTTATAGATGTATATAACGGTCCCACGGAGACGTAGAGGCCAACAAGCCAGGAATGTGTTCAAATATTACTGCCGAGATGTTAGGTTGGGTTAGGTTAGGTTATATTACGTTATAGATGTATATAAAGTTCCCACGGAGACGTAGAGGCCAACAAGCCAGGAATGTGATCAAATATTACCGCCGACATGATAGGTTGGGTTCGGTTAGGTTATATAACGTTATTGGTGTATATAAAGGTCCCACGGAGACGTAGAGGCCAACTCGCCAGGAATGTTGTCAAATATTACCGCCGAGATGTTAGGTTGGGTTAGGTTAGGTTATATTTCGTTACTGATGTTTATGAAGGTCAAACGGAGACGTAGAGGCCAACTCGCCAGTAATGTTGTCAAATATTACCGCCGAGATGATAGGTTGTGTTAGGTTAGGTTATATTTCGTTACTGATATTTATGAAGGTCAAACGGGGACGTAGCGGCCAACTCGCCAGTAATGTTGTCAAATATTACCGCCGAGATGACAGGTTTGGTTAGGTTAGGTTATATTTCGTTATTGATGTATATAACGGTCCCACGGAGACGTAGAGGCCAACTCGCCAGAAATGTTGTCAAATATTACCGCCGTGATGAAAGGTTGGGTTAGGTTAGGTTATATTACGTTATTGATGTATATAAAGCTCCCACGGAGACGTAGAGGCCAACTCGCCAGGAATGTTACCAAATATTACCGCCGAAATGATAGGTTGGATTAAGTTGCGTTATATTTCGTTATTGATGCTTATGAAGTTCCCAATAAAGACATAGAGGCCAACTCGCCAGGAATGATGTCAAATATTACCGCCGAGATGTTAGTTTGGGTTAGGTTAGGTTATATTACGTTATAGATGTATATAACGGTCCCACGGAGACGTAGAGGCCAAAAAGCCAGGAATGTGTTCAAATATTACCGCCGAGATGTTAGGTTGGGTTAGGTTAGGTTATATTACGTTATAGATGTATATAAAGTTCCCACGGAGGCGTAGAGGCCAACAAGACAGGAATGTGTTCAAATATTACCGCCGAGATGTTAGGTTGGGTTAGGTTAGGTTATATTACGTTATAGATGTATATAAAGTTCCCACGGGGACGTAGAGGCCAACAAGCCAGGAATGTCTTCAAATATTACCGCCGAGATGTTAGGTTGGGTTAGGTTAAGTTATATAACGTTATTGGTGTATATAAAGGTCCCACGGAGACGTAGAGGCCAACTCGCCAGGAATGTTGTCAAATATTACCGCCGAGATGTTAGGTTGGGTTAGGTTAGGTTATATTTCGTTACTGATGTTTATGAAGGTCAAACGGAGACGTAGAGGCCAACTCGCCAGTAATGTTTTCAAATATTACCGCCGAGATGATAGGTTGTGTTAGGTTAGGTTATATTTCGTTACTGATGTTTATGAAGGTCAAACGGAGACGTAGCGGCCAACTCGCCAGTAATGTTGTCAAATATTACCGCCGAGATGACCGGTTGGGTTAGGTTAGGTTATATTTCGTTATTGATGTATATAACGGTCCCACGGAGACGTAGAGGCCAACTCGCCAGAAATGTTGTCAAATATTACCGCCGAGATGATAGGTTGGGTTAGGTTAGGTTATATTACGTTATTGATGTATATAAAGCTCCCACGGAGACGTAGAGGCCAACTCGCCAGGAATGTTATCAAATATTACCGCCGAAATGATAGGTTGGATTAAGTTGCGTTATATTTCGTAATTGATGCTTATGAAGTTCCCACGGAGACGTAGAGGCCAACTCGCCAGGTATGTTTTCTAATATTACCGCCGAGATGATAGGTTGTGTTATGGTAGGTTATATTTCGTCATTGATGTTTATGAAGGTCAAACGGAGACGTAGAGGCCAACTCGATAGTAATGTTGTCAAATATTACCGCCGAGATGATAGGTTGTGTTAGGTTAGGTTATATTTCGTTACTGATGTTTATGAAGGTCAAACGGAGACGTAGCGGCCAACTCGCCAGTAATGTTGTCAAATATGACCGCCGAGATGACAGGTTGGGTTAGGTTAGTTTATATTTCGTTATTGATGTATATGAAGGTCCCACGGAGACGCAGAGGCCAAAAAGCCAGGAATGTGTTCAAATATTACCGCCGAGATGTTAGGTTGGGTTAGGTTAGGTTATATTACGTTATAGATGTATATAAAGTTCCCACGGGGACGTAGAGGCCAACAAGCCAGGAATGTCTTCAAATATTACCGCCGAGATGTTAGGTTGGGTTAGGTTAGGTTATATAACGTTATTGGTGTATATAAAGGTCCCACGGAGACGTAGAGGCCAACTCGCCAGGAATGTTGTCAAATATCACCGCCGAGATGTCAGGTTGGGTTAGGTTAGGCTATATTTCGTTACTGATGTTTATGAAGGTCAAACGGAGACGTAGAGGCCAACTCGCCAGTAATGTTGTCAAATATGACCGCCGAGATGACAGGTTGGGTTAGGTTAGTTTATATTTCGTTATTGATGTATATGAAGGTCCCACGGAGACGCAGAGGCCAACAAGCCAGGAATGTGTTCAAATATTACCGCCGAGATGTTAGGTTGGGTTAGGTTAGGCTATATTTCGTTACTGATGTTTATGAAGGTCAAACGGAGACGTAGAGGCCAACTCGCCAGGAATGTTGTCAAATATTACCGCCGAGATGAAAGGTTGGGTTAGGTTAGGTTATATTACGTTATTGATGTATATAAAGCTCCCACGGAGACGTAGAGGCCAACTCGCCAGGAATGTTATCAAATATTACCGCCGAAATGATAGGATGGATTAAGATGCGTTATATTTCGTTATTGATGCTTATGAAGTTCCCAATAAAGACATAGAGGCCAACTCGCCAGGAATGATGTCAAATATTACCGCCGAGATGTTAGTTTGGGTTAGGTTAGGTTATATTACGTTATAGATGTATATAACGGTCCCACGGAGACGTAGAGGCCAACAAGCCAGGAATGTGTTCAAATATTACTGCCGAGATGTTAGGTTGGGTTAGGTTAGGTTATATTACGTTATAGATGTATATAAAGTTCCCACGGAGACGTAGAGGCCAACAAGCCAGGAATGTGATCAAATATTACCGCCGACATGATAGGTTGGGTTCGGTTAGGTTATATAACGTTATTGGTGTATATAAAGGTCCCACGGAGACGTAGAGGCCAACTCGCCAGGAATGTTGTCAAATATTACCGCCGAGATGTTAGGTTGGGTTAGGTTAGGTTATATTTCGTTACTGATGTTTATGAAGGTCAAACGGAGACGTAGAGGCCAACTCGCCAGTAATGTTGTCAAATATTACCGCCGAGATGATAGGTTGTGTTAGGTTAGGTTATATTTCGTTACTGATATTTATGAAGGTCAAACGGGGACGTAGCGGCCAACTCGCCAGTAATGTTGTCAAATATTACCGCCGAGATGACAGGTTTGGTTAGGTTAGGTTATATTTCGTTATTGATGTATATAACGGTCCCACGGAGACGTAGAGGCCAACTCGCCAGAAATGTTGTCAAATATTACCGCCGTGATGAAAGGTTGGGTTAGGTTAGGTTATATTACGTTATTGATGTATATAAAGCTCCCACGGAGACGTAGAGGCCAACTCGCCAGGAATGTTACCAAATATTACCGCCGAAATGATAGGTTGGATTAAGTTGCGTTATGTTTCGTTATTGATGCTTATGAAGTTCCCAATAAAGACATAGAGGCCAACTCGCCAGGAATGATGTCAAATATTACCGCCGAGATGTTAGTTTGGGTTAGGTTAGGTTATATTACGTTATAGATGTATATAACGGTCCCACGGAGACGTAGAGGCCAACAAGCCAGGAATGTGTTCAAATATTACCGCCGAGATGTTAGGTTGGGTTAGGTTAGGTTATATTACGTTATAGATGTATATAAAGTTCCCACGGAGGCGTAGAGGCCAACAAGACAGGAATGTGTTCAAATATTACCGCCGAGATGTTAGGTTGGGTTAGGTTAGGTTATATTACGTTATTGATGTATATAAAGGTCCCACGGAGACGTAGGGGCCAACAAGCCAGGAATGTGTTCAAATATTACCGCCGAGATGTTAGATTGGGTTAGGTTAGGTTATATTACGTTATTGATGTATATATATGTACCACGGAGACGTAGAGGCCAACAAGCCAGGAATGTCTTCAAATATTACCGCCGAGATGTTAGGTTGGGTTAGGTTAGGTTATATAACGTTATTGATGTACATAAGGGTCCCACGGAGACGTAGAGGCCAACTCGCCAGGAATGTTGTCAAATATTACCACCGAGATGACAGGTTGGGTTAGGTTAGGTTATATTTCGTTATTGATGTATATGAAGGTCCCACGGAGACGTAGAGGCCAACTCGCCAGGAATGTTGTCAAATATTTCCGCCGAGATGAAAGGTTGGGTTAGGTTAGGTTATATTACGTTATTGATGTTTATGAAGATCAAACGGAGACGTAGAGCCCAACTCGCCAGGAATGATGTCAAATATTACCGCCGAGATGTTAGGTTGGGTTAGGTTATGTTATATTTCGTTACTGATGTTTATGAAGGTCAAACGGAGACGTAGAGGCCAACTCGCCAGTAATGTTGTCAAATATTACCGCCGAGATGATAGGTTGTGTTAGGATAGGTTATATTTCGTTACTGATGTTTATGAAGGTCAAACGGAGAGGTAGCGGCCAACTCGCCAGTAATGTTGTCAAATATTACCGCCGAGATGACAGGTTGGGTTAGGTTAGGCTATATTACGTTATAGATGTATATAACGGTCCCACGGAGACGTAGAGGCCAACTCGCCAGAAATGTTGTCAAATATTACCGCCCAGATGATAGGTTGGGTTAGGTTAGGTTATATTACGTTATTGATGTATATAAAGCTCCCACGGAGACGTAGAGGCCAACTCGCCAGGAATGTTATCAAATATTACCGCCCAGATGATAGGTTGGGTTAGGTTAGGTTATATTACGTTATTGATGTATATAAAGCTCCCACGGAGACGTAGAGGCCAACTCGCCAGGAATGTTATCAAATATTACCGCCGAAATGATAGGTTGGATTAAGTTGCGTTATATTTCGTAATTGATGCTTATGAAGTTCCCACGGAGACGTAGAGGCCAACTCGCCAGTTATGTTTTCTAATATTACCGCCGAGATGATAGGTTGTGTTATGTTAGGTCATATTTCGTCATTGATGTTTATGAAGGTCAAACGGAGACGTAGAGGCCAACTCGCCAGTAATGTTGTCAAATATTACCGCCGAGATGATAGGTTGTGTTAGGTTAGGTTATATTACGTTATTGATGTATATAAAGATCCCACGGAGACGTAGAGGCCAACTCGCCAGGAATGTTGTCAAATATTACCGCCGAGATGATAGGTTGGGTTAGGTTAGGTTATATTACGTTATTGATGTATATAAAGCTCCCACGGAGACGTAGAGGCCAACTCGCCAGGAATGTTATCAAATATTACCGCCGAAATGATAGGTTGGATTAAGTTGCGTTATATTTCGTAATTGATGCTTATGAAGTTCCCACGGAGACGTAGAGGCCAACTCGCCAGTTATGTTTTCTAATATTACCGCCGAGATGATAGGTTGTGTTATGTTAGGTCATATTTCGTCATTGATGTTTATGAAGGTCAAACGGAGACGTAGAGGCCAACTCGCCAGTAATGTTGTCAAATATTACCGCCGAGATGATAGGTTGTGTTAGGTTAGGTTATATTACGTTATTGATGTATATAAAGATCCCACGGAGACGTAGAGGCCAACTCGCCAGGAATGTTGTCAAATATTACCGCCGAGATGATAGGTTGGGTTAGGTTAGGTTATATTACGTTATTGATGTATATAAAGCTCCCACGGAGACGTAGAGGCCAACTCGCCAGGAATGTTATCAAATATTACCGCCGAAATGATAGGTTGGATTAAGTTGCGTTATATTTCGTAATTGATGCTTATGAAGTTCCCACGGAGACGTAGAGGCCAACTCGCCAGTTATGTTTTCTAATATTACCGCCGAGATGATAGGTTGTGTTATGTTAGGTCATATTTCGTCATTGATGTTTATGAAGGTCAAACGGAGACGTAGAGGCCAACTCGCCAGTAATGTTGTCAAATATTACCGCCGAGATGATAGGTTGTGTTAGGTTAGGTTATATTTCGTTACTGATGTTTATGAAGGTCAAACGGAGACGTAGCGGCCAACTCGCCAGTAATGTTGTCAAATATTACCGCCGAGATGACAGGTTGGGTTAGGTTAGTTTATATTTCGTTATTGATGTATATGAAGGTCCCACGGAGACGCAGAGGCCAACAAGCCAGGAATGTGTTCAAATATTACCGCCGAGATGTTAGGTTGGGTTAGGTTAGGTTATATTACGTTATAGATGTATATAAAGTTCCCACGGGGACGTAGAGGCCAACAAGCCAGGAATGTCTTGAAATATTACCGCCGAGATGTTAGGTTGGGTTAGGTTAGGTTATATAACGTTATTGGTGTATATAAAGGTCCCACGGAGACGTAGAGGCCAACTCGCCAGGAATGTTGTCAAATATTACCGCCGAGATGTTAGGTTGGGTTAGGTTAGGTTATATTTCGTTACTGATGTTTATGAAGGTCAAACGGAGACGTAGAGGCCAACTCGCCAGTAATGTTGTCAAATATTACCGCCGAGATGATAGGTTGTGTTAGGTTAGGTTATATTTCGTTACTGATATTTATGAAGGTCAAACGGAGACGTAGCGGCCAACTCGCCAGTAATGTTGTCAAATATTACCGCCGAGATGACAGGTTTGGTTAGGTTAGGTTATATTTCGTTATTGATGTATATGAAGGTCCCACGGAGACGTAGAGGCCACCTCGCCAGGAATGTTGTGAAATATTACCGCCGAGATGAAAGGTTGGGTTAGGTTAGGTTATATTACGTTATTGATGTATATAAAGCTCCCACGGAGACGTAGAGGCCAACTCGCCAGGAATGTTATCAAATATTACCGCCGAAATGATAGGTTGGATTAAGTTGCGTTATATTTCGTTATTGATGCTTATGAAGTTCCCAATAAAGACATAGAGGCCAACTCGCCAGGAATGATGTCAAATATTACCGCCGAGAAGTTAGTTTGGGTTAGGTTAGGTTATATTACGTTATAGATGTATATAACTGTCCCACGGAGACGTAGAGGCCAACAAGCCAGGAATGTGTTCAAATATTACCGCCGAGATGTTAGGTTGGGTTAGGTTAGGTTATATTACGTTATAGATGTATATAAAGTTCCCACGGAGGCGTAGAGCCCAACAAGACAGGAATGTGTTCAAATATTACCGCCGAGATGTTAGGTTGGGTTAGGTTAGGTTATATTACGTTATAGATGTATATAAAGTTCCCACGGGGACGTAGAGGCCAACAAGCCAGGAATGTCTTCAAATATTACCGCCGAGATGTTAGGTTGGGTTAGGTTAAGTTATATAACGTTATTGGTGTATATAAAGGTCCCACGGAGACGTAGAGGCCAACTCGCCAGGAATGTGTTCAAATATTACCGCCGAGATGTTAGGTTGGGTTAGGTTAGGTTATATTACGTTATAGATGTATATAAAGATCCCACGGAGACGTAGAGGCCAACTCGCCGTGAATGTTTTCAAGTATTACCGCCGAGATGTTAGGTTGGGTTAGGTTAGGTTATATTACGTTATAGATGTATATAAAGTTCCCACGGGGACGTAGAGGCCAACAAGCCAGGAATGTCTTGAAATATTACCGCCGAGATGTTAGGTTGGGTTAGGTTAGGTTATATAACGTTATTGGTGTATATAAAGGTCCCACGGAGACGTAGAGGCCAACTCGCCAGGAATGTTGTCAAATATTACCGCCGAGATGTTAGGTTGGGTTAGGTTAGGTTATATTTCGTTACTGATGTTTATGAAGGTCAAACGGAGACGTAGAGGCCAACTCGCCAGTAATGTTGTCAAATATTACCGCCGAGATGATAGGTTGTGTTAGGTTAGGTTATATTTCGTTACTGATATTTATGAAGGTCAAACGGGGACGTAGCGGCCAACTCGCCAGTAATGTTGTCAAATACTACCGCCGAGATGACAGGTTTGGTTAGGTTAGGTTATATTTCGTTATTGATGTATATAACGGTCCCACGGAGACGTAGAGGCCAACTCGCCAGAAATGTTGTCAAATATTACCGCCGAGATGAAAGGTTGGGTTAGGTTAGGTTATATTACGTTATTGATGTATATAAAGCTCCCACGGAGACGTAGAGGCCAACTCGCCAGGAATGTTACCAAATATTACCGCCGAAATGATAGGTTGGATTAAGTTGCGTTATATTTCGTTATTGATGCTTATGAAGTTCCCAATAAAGACATACAGGCCAACTCGCCAGGAATGATGTCAAATATTACCGCCGAGATGTTAGTTTGGGTTAGGTTAGGTTATATTACGTTATAGATGTATATAACGGTCCCACGGAGACGTAGAGGCCAACAAGCCAGGAATGTGTTCAAATATTACCGCCGAGATGTTAGGTTGGGTTAGGTTAGGTTATATTACGTTATAGATGTATATAAAGATACCACGGAGACGTAGAGGCCAACTCGCCATGAATGTTTTCAAGTATTACCGCCGAGATGTTAGGATGGGTTAGGTTAGGTTATATTACGTTATAGATGTATATAAAGGTCCCACGGAGACGTAGAGGCCAACACGTCTGGTATGTTTTCAAATATTACCGCCGAGATGATAGGTTGTGTTAGGTTAGGTTATATTTCGTTACTGATGTTTTTGAAGGTCAAACGGAGACGTAGAGGCCAACTCGCCAGTAATGTTGGCAAATATTACCGCCGAGATGTTAGGTTGTGTTAGGTTAGGTTATATAACGTTATTGATGTATATAAAGGTCCCACGGAGACGTAGAGGCCAACAAGCCAGGAATGTGTTCAAATATTACCGCCGAGATGTTAGGTTGGGTTAGGTTATGTTATATTACGTTATAGATGTACATAAAGTTCCCACGGAGACGTAGAGGCCAACAAGCCAGGAATGTGTTCAAATATTACCGCCGAGGTGTTAGGTTGGTTTAGGGTAGGTTATATTACGTTATTGATGTATATAAAGGTCCCACGGAGACGTAGAGCCCAACTCGCCAGGAATGATGTCAAATATTACCGCCGAGATGTTAGTTTGGGTTAGGTTAGGTTATATTACGTTATAGATGTATATAAAGGTCCCACGGAGACGTAGAGGCCAACTCGCCAGGAATGTTGTCAAATATTACCGCCGAGATGATAGGTTGGGTTAGGTTAGGTTATATTACGTTATTGATGCTTATGAAGATCCAACGGAGACGTAGAGCCCAACTCGCCAGGAATGATGTCAAATATTACCGCCGAGAGGTTAGTTTGGGTTAGGTTAGTTTATATTAGGTTATAGATGTATATAAAGTTCCCACGGAGACGTAGAGGCCAACAAGCCAGGAATGTGTTCAAATATTACCGCCGAGATGTTAGGTTGGTTTAGGTTATGTTATATTACGTTATAGATGTATATAAAGTTCCCACGGAGACGTAGAGGCCAACAAGCCAGGAATGTGATCAAATATTACCGCCGACATGATAGGTTGTGTTCGGTTAGGTTATATTACTTTATTGATATATATGAAGGTCAAATCGAGCCGTAGCGGCCAACTCGCCAGTAATGTTGTCAAATATTACCGCCGAGATGACAGGTTGGGTTAGGTTAGGTTATATTTCGTTATTGATGTATATGAAGGTCCCACGGAGACGTAGAGGCCAACTCGCCAGGAATGTTGTCAAATATTACCGCCGAGATGATAGGTTGGGTTAGGTTAGGTTATATTACGTTATAGATGTATTTAAAGGTCCCGCGGAGACGTAGAGGCCAACAAGCCAGGAATGTGATCAAATATTACCGCCGATATGATAGGTTGGGTTAGGTTAGGTTATATTACGTTATTGATGCTTATGAAGATCAAACGGAGACGTAGAGCCCAACTCGCCAGGAATGATGTCAAATATTACCGCCGAGAGGTTAGTTTGGGGTAGGTTAGGTTATATTACGTTATAGTTGTATATAAAGGTCCCACGGAGACGTAGAGGCCAACAAGCCAGGAATGTGTTCAAATATTACCGCCGAGATGTTAGGTTGGGATAGGTTAGGTTATATTACGTTATTGATGTATATACATATCCCACGGGGACGTAGAGGCCAACAACCCAGGAATGTGTTCAAATATTGCGGCCGAGATGTTAGGTTGGGTTAGGTTAGGTTATATTACGTTATTGATGTATATAAAGGTCCCACGGAGACGGAGAAGCCAACTCGCCAGGAATGTTTTCAAGTATTACCGCCGAGATGTTAGGTTGGGTTAGGTTAGGTTATATTACGTTATAGATGTATATAAAGGTCCCACGGAGACGTAGAGGCCAACTCGCCAGGAATGTTGTCAAATATTACCGCCGAGATGAAAGGTTGGGTTAGGTTAGGTTATATTACGTTATTGATGTTTATGAAGATCAAACGGAGACGTAGAGCCCAACTCGCCAGGAATGATGTCAAATAATACCGCCGAGATGTTAGTTTGGGTTAGGTTAGGTTATATTACGTTATAGATGTATATAACGGTCCCACGGAGACGTAGAGGCCAACTCGCCAGAAATCTTGTCAAATATTACCGCCGAGATGATAGTTTGGGTTAGGTTAGGTTATATTACGTTATTGATGTATATAAAGCTCCCACGGAGACGTAGAGGCCAACTCGCCAGGAATGTTATCAAATATTACCGCCGAAATGATAGGTTGGATTAAGTTGCGTTATATTTCGTAATTGATGCTTATGAAGTTCCCACGGAGACGTAGAGGCCAACTCGCCAGTTATGTTTTCTAATATTACCGCCGAGATGATAGGTTGTGTTATGTTAGGTCATATTTCGTCATTGATGTTTATGAAGGTCAAACGGAGACGTAGGGGCCAACTCGCCAGTAATGCTGTCAAATATTACCGCCGAGATGGTAGGTTGTGTTAGGTTAGGTTATATTACGTTATTGATGTATATAAAGCTCCCACGGAGACGTAGAGGCCAACTCGCCAGGAATGTTGTCAAATATTACCGCCGAGATGATAGGTTGGGTTAGGTTAGGTTATATTACGTTATTGATGTATATAAAGCTCCCACGGAGACGTAGAGGCCAACTCGCCAGGAATGTTATCAAATATTACCGCCGAAATGATAGGTTGGATTAAGTTGCGTTATATTTCGTAATTGATGCTTATGAAGTTCCCACGGAGACGTAGAGGCCAACTCGCCAGTTATGTTTTCTAATATTACCGCCGAGATGATAGGTTGTGTTATGTTAGGTCATATTTCGTCATTGATGTTTATGAAGGTCAAACGGAGGCGTAGAGGCCAACAAGACAGGAATGTGTTCAAATATTACCGCCGAGATGTTAGGTTGGGTTAGGTTAGGTTATATTACGTTATAGATGTATATAAAGTTCCCACGGAGACGTAGAGGCCAACAAGCCAGGAATGTGTTCAAATAATACCGCCGAGGTGTTAGGTTGGGTTAGGGTAGGTTATATTACGTTATTGATGTATATAAAGGTCCCACGGAGACGGAGAAGCCAACTCGCCAGGAATGTTTTCAAGTATTACCGCCGAGATGTTAGGTTGGGTTAGGTTAGGTTATATTACGTTATAGATGTATATAAAGATACCACGGAGACGTAGAGGCCAACTCGCCATGAATGTTTTCAAGTATTACCGCCGAGATGATAGGTTGTGTTAGGTTAGGTTATATTTCGTTACTGATGTTTTTGAAGGTCAAACGGAGACGTAGAGGCCAACTCGCCAGTAATGTTGGCAAATATTACCGCCGAGATGTTAGGTTGTGTTAGGTTAGGTTATATAACGTTATTGATGTATATAAAGGTCCCACGGAGACGTAGAGGCCAACTCGCCAGGAATGTTGTCAAATATTACCGCCGAGATGATAGGTTGGGTTAGGTTAGGTTATATTACGTTATTGATGCTTATGAAGATCCAACGGAGACGTAGAGCCCAACTCGCCAGGAATGTTGTCAAATATTACCGCCGAGATGAAAGGTTGGGTTAGGTTAGGTTATATTACGTTATTGATGTTTATGAAGATCAAACGGAGACGTAGAGCCCAACTCGCCAGGAATGATGTCAAATATTACCGCCGAGATGTTAGTTTGGGTTAGGTTAGGTTATATTACGTTATAGATGTATATAACAGTCCCACGGAGACGTAGAGGCCAACAAGCCAGGAATGTGATCAAATATTACCGCCGACATGATAGGTTGGGTTCGGTTAGGTTATATTACTTTATTGATATATATGAAGGTCAAATCGAGCCGTAGCGGCCAACTCGCCAGTAATGTTGTCAAATATTACCGCCGAGATGACAGGTTGGGTTAGGTTAGGTTATATTTCGTTATTGATGTATATGAAGGTCCCACGGAGACGTAGAGGCCAACTCGCCAGGAATGTTGTCAAATATTACCGCCGAGATGATAGGTTGGGTTAGGTTAGGTTATATTACGTTATAGATGTATTTAAAGGTCCCGCGGAGACGTAGAGGCCAACAAGCCAGGAATGTGATCAAATATTACCGCCGATATGATAGGTTGGGTTAGGTTAGGTTATATTACGTTATTGATGCTTATGAAGATCAAACGGAGACGTAGAGCCCAACTCGCCAGGAATGATGTCAAATATTACCGCCGAGAGGTTAGTTTGGGGTAGGTTAGGTTATATTACGTTATAGTTGTATATAAAGGTCCCACGGAGACGTAGAGGCCAACAAGCCAGGAATGTGTTCAAATATTACCGCCGAGATGTTAGGTTGGGATAGGTTAGGTTATATTACGTTATTGATGTATATACATATCCCACGGGGACGTAGAGGCCAACAACCCAGGAATGTGTTCAAATATTGCGGCCGAGATGTTAGGTTGGGTTAGGTTAGGTTATATTACGTTATTGATGTATATAAAGGTCCCACGGAGACGGAGAAGCCAACTCGCCAGGAATGTTTTCAAGTATTACCGCCGAGATGTTAGGTTGGGTTAGGTTAGGTTATATTACGTTATTGATGCTTATGAAGATCCAACGGAGACGTAGAGCCCAACTCGCCAGGAATGTTGTCAAATATTACCGCCGAGATGAAAGGTTGGGTTAGGTTAGGTTATATTACGTTATTGATGTTTATGAAGATCAAACGGAGACGTAGAGCCCAACTCGCCAGGAATGATGTCAAATAATACCGCCGAGATGTTAGTTTGGGTTAGGTTAGGTTATATTATGTTATAGATGTATATAACGGTCCCACGGAGACGTAGAGGCCAACTCGCCAGGAATGTTGTCAAATATTACCGCCGAGATGATAGGTTGGGTTAGGTTAGGTTATATTACGTTATAGATGTATTTAAAGGTCCCGCGGAGACGTAGAGGCCAACAAGCCAGGAATGTGATCAAATATTACCGCCGATATGATAGGTTGGGTTAGGTTAGGTTATATTACGTTAATGATGCTTATGAAGATCAAACGGAGACGTAGAGCCCAACTCGCCAGGAATGATGTCAAATATTACCGCCGAGAGGTTAGTTTGGGGTAGGTTAGGTTATATTACGTTATAGTTGTATATAAAGGTCCCACGGAGACGTAGAGGCCAACAAGCCAGGAATGTGTTCAAATATTACCGCCGAGATGTTAGGTTGGGATAGGTTAGGTTATATTACGTTATTGATGTATATACATATCCCACGGGGACGTAGAGGCCAACAACCCAGGAATGTGTTCAAATATTGCGGCCGAGATGTTAGGTTGGGTTAGGTTAGGTTATATTACGTTATTGATGTATATAAAGGTCCCACGGAGACGGAGAAGCCAACTCGCCAGGAATGTTTTCAAGTATTACCGCCGAGATGTTAGGTTGGGTTAGGTTAGGTTATATTACGTTATTGATGCTTATGAAGATCCAACGGAGACGTAGAGCCCAACTCGCCAGGAATGTTGTCAAATATTACCGCCGAGATGAAAGGTTGGGTTAGGTTAGGTTATATTACGTTATTGATGTTTATGAAGATCAAACGGAGACGTAGAGCCCAACTCGCCAGGAATGATGTCAAATAATACCGCCGAGATGTTAGTTTGGGTTAGGTTAGGTTATATTATGTTATAGATGTATATAACGGTCCCACGGAGACGTAGAGGCCAACTCGCCAGGAATGTTGTCAAATATTACCGCCGAGATGATAGGTTGGGTTAGGTTAGGTTATATTACGTTATAGATGTATTTAAAGGTCCCGCGGAGACGTAGAGGCCAACAAGCCAGGAATGTGATCAAATATTACCGCCGATATGATAGGTTGGGTTAGGTTAGGTTATATTACGTTAATGATGCTTATGAAGATCAAACGGAGACGTAGAGCCCAACTCGCCAGGAATGATGTCAAATATTACCGCCGAGAGGTTAGTTTGGGGTAGGTTAGGTTATATTACGTTATAGTTGTATATAAAGGTCCCACGGAGACGTAGAGGCCAACAAGCCAGGAATGTGTTCAAATATTACCGCCGAGATGTTAGGTTGGGATAGGTTAGGTTATATTACGTTATTGATGTATATACATATCCCACGGGGACGTAGAGGCCAACAACCCAGGAATGTGTTCAAATATTGCGGCCGAGATGTTAGGTTGGGTTAGGTTAGGTTATATTACGTTATTGATGTATATAAAGGTCCCACGGAGACGGAGAAGCCAACTCGCCAGGAATGTTTTCAAGTATTACCGCCGAGATGTTAGGTTGGGTTAGGTTAGGTTATATTACGTTATAGATGTATATAAAGGTCCCACGGAGACGTAGAGGCCAACTCGCCAGGAATGTTGTCAAATATTACCGCCGAGATGAAAGGTTGGGTTAGGTTAGGTTATATTACGTTATTGATGTTTATGAAGATCAAACGGAGACGTAGAGCCCAACTCGCCAGGAATGATGTCAAATAATACCGCCGAGATGTTAGTTTGGGTTAGGTTAGGTTATATTATGTTATAGATGTATATAACGGTCCCACGGAGACGTAGAGGCCAACTCGCCAGAAATCTTGTCAAATATTACCGCCGAGATGATAGGTTGGGTTAGGTTAGGTTATATTACGTTATTGATGTATATAAAGCTCCCACGGAGACGTAGAGGCCAACTCGCCAGGAATGTTATCAAATATTACCGCCGAAATGATAGGTTGGATTAAGTTGCGTTATATTTCGTAATTGATGCTTATGAAGTTCCCACGGAGACGTAGAGGCCAACTCGCCAGTTATGTTTTCTAATATTACCGCCGAGATGATAGGTTGTGTTATGTTAGGTCATATTTCGTCATTGATGTTTATGAAGGTCAAACGGAGACGTAGAGGCCAACTCGCCAGTAATGCTGTCAAATATTACCGCCGAGATGATAGGTTGTGTTAGGTTAGGTTATATTACGTTATTGATGTATATAAAGCTCCCACGGAGACGTAGAGGCCAACTCGCCAGGAATGTTGTCAAATATTACCGCCGAGATGATAGGTTGGGTTAGGTTAGGTTATATTACGTTATTGATGTATATAAAGCTCCCACGGAGACGTAGAGGCCAACTCGCCAGGAATGTTATCAAATATTACCGCCGAAATGATAGGTTGGATTAAGTTGCGTTATATTTCGTAATTGATGCTTATGAAGTTCCCACGGAGACGTAGAGGCCAACTCGCCAGTTATGTTTTCTAATATTACCGCCGAGATGATAGGTTGTGTTATGTTAGGTCATATTTCGTCATTGATGTTTATGAAGGTCAAACGGAGACGTAGAGGCCAACTCGCCAGTAATGTTGTCAAATATTACCGCCGAGATGATAGGTTGTGTTAGGTTAGGTTATATTTCGTTACTGATGTTTATGAAGGTCAAACGGAGACGTAGCGGCCAACTCGCCAGTAATGTTGTCAAATATTACCGCCGAGATGACAGGTTGGGTTAGGTTAGTTTATATTTCGTTATTGATGTATATGAAGGTCCCATGGAGACGCAGAGGCCAACAAGCCACGAATGTGTTCAAATATTACCGCCGAGATGTTAGGTTGGGTTAGGTTAGGTTATATTACGTTATAGATGTATATAAAGTTCCCACGGGGACGTAGAGGCCAACAAGCCAGGAATGTCTTCAAATATTACCGCCGAGATGTTAGGTTGGGTTAGGTTAGGTTATATAACGTTATTGGTGTATATAAAGGTCCCACGGAGACGTAGAGGCCAACTCGCCAGGAATGTTGTCAAATATTACCGCCGAGATGTTAGGTTGGGTTAGGTTAGGTTATATTTCGTTACTGATGTTTATGAAGGTCAAACGGAGACGTAGAGGCCAACTCGCCAGTAATGTTGTCAAATATTACCGCCGAGATGATAGGTTGTGTTAGGTTAGGTTATATTTCGTTACTGATATTTATGAAGGTCAAACGGAGACGTAGCGGCCAACTCGCCAGTAATGTTATCAAATATTACCGCGGAAATGATAGGTTGGATTAAGTTGCGTTATATTTCGTTATTGATGCTTATGAAGTTCCCAATAAAGACATAGAGGCCAACTCGCCAGGAATGATGTCAAATATTACCGCCGAGATGTTAGTTTGGGTTAGGTTAGGTTATATTACGTTATAGATGTATATAACGGTCCCGCGGAGACGTAGAGGCCAACAAGCCAGGAATGTGTTCAAATATTACCGCCGAGATGTTAGGTTGGGTTAGGTTAGGTTATATTACGTTATAGATGTATATAAAGTTCCCACGGAGGCGTAGAGGCCAACAAGACAGGAATGTGTTCAAATATTACCGCCGAGATGTTAGGTTGGGTTAGGTTAGGTTATATTACGTTATAGATGTATATAAAGTTCCCACGGGGACGTAGAGGCCAACAAGCCAGGAATGTCTTCAAATATTACCGCCGAGATGTTAGGTTGGGTTAGGTTAAGTTATATAACGTTATTGGTGTATATAAAGGTCCCACGGAGACGTAGAGGCCAACTCGCCAGGAATGTTGTCAAATATTACCGCCGAGATGATAGGTTGTGTTAGGTTAGGTTATATTTCGTTACTGATGTTTATGAAGGTCAAACGGAGACGTAGCGGCCAACTCGCCAGTAATGTTGTCAAATATTACCGCCGAGATGACAGGTTGGGTTAGGTTAGTTTATATTTCGTTATTGATGTATATGAAGGTCCCACGGAGACGCAGAGGCCAACAAGCCAGGAATGTGTTCAAATATTACCGCCGAGATGTTAGGTTGGGTTAGGTTAGGTTATATTACGTTATAGATGTATATAAAGTTCCCACGGGGACGTAGAGGCCAACAAGCCAGGAATGTCTTCAAATATTACCGCCGAGATGTTAGGTTGGGTTAGGTTAGGTTATATAACGTTATTGGTGTATATAAAGGTCCCACGGAGACGTAGAGGCCAACTCGCCCGGAATGTTGTCAAATATCACCGCCGAGATGTTAGGTTGGGTTAGGTTAGGTTATATTTCGTTACTGATGTTTATGAAGGTCAAACGGAGACGTAGAGGCCAAATCGCCAGTAATGTTGTCAAATATTACCGCCGAGATGATAGGTTGTGTTAGGTTAGGTTATATTTCGTTACTGATGTTTATGACGGTCAAACGGAGACGTAGCGGCCAACTCGCCAGTAATGTTGTCAAATATTACCGCCGAGATGAAAGGTTGGGTTAGGTTAGGTTATATTACGTTATTGATGTATATAAAGCTCCCACGGAGACGTAGAGGCCAACTCGCCAGGAATGTTGTCAAATATTACCGCCGAGATGATAGGTTGGGTTAGGTTAGGTTATATTACGTTATTGATGTATATAAAGCTCCCACGGAGACGTAGAGGCCAACTCGCCAGGAATGTTATCAAATATTACCGCCGAAATGATAGGTTGGATTAAGTTGCGTTATATTTCGTAATTGATGCTTATGAAGTTCCCACGGAGACGTAGAGGCCAACTCGCCAGTTATGTTTTCTAATATTACCGCCGAGATGATAGGTTGTGTTATGTTAGGTCATATTTCGTCATTGATGTTTATGAAGGTCAAACGGAGACGTAGAGGCCAACTCGCCAGTAATGTTGTCAAATATTACCGCCGAGATGATAGGTTGTGTTAGGTTAGGTTATATTTCGTTACTGATGTTTATGAAGGTCAAACGGAGACGTAGCGGCCAACTCGCCAGTAATGTTGTCAAATATTACCGCCGAGATGACAGGTTGGGTTAGGTTAGTTTATATTTCGTTATTGATGTATATGAAGGTCCCATGGAGACGCAGAGGCCAACAAGCCACGAATGTGTTCAAATATTACCGCCGAGATGTTAGGTTGGGTTAGGTTAGGTTATATTACGTTATTGATGTATATAAAGCTCCCACGGAGACGTAGAGGCCAACTCGCCAGGAATGTTATCAAATATTACCGCCGAAATGATAGGTTGGATTAAGTTGCGTTATATTTCGTAATTGATGCTTATGAAGTTCCCACGGAGACGTAGAGGCCAACTCGCCAGTTATGTTTTCTAATATTACCGCCGAGATGATAGGTTGTGTTATGTTAGGTCATATTTCGTCATTGATGTTTATGAAGGTCAAACGGAGACGTAGAGGCCAACTCGCCAGTAATGCTGTCAAATATTACCGCCGAGATGATAGGTTGTGTTAGGTTAGGTTATATTACGTTATTGATGTATATAAAGCTCCCACGGAGACGTAGAGGCCAACTCGCCAGGAATGTTGTCAAATATTACCGCCGAGATGATAGGTTGGGTTAGGTTAGGTTATATTACGTTATTGATGTATATAAAGCTCCCACGGAGACGTAGAGGCCAACTCGCCAGGAATGTTATCAAATATTACCGCCGAAATGATAGGTTGGATTAAGTTGCGTTATATTTCGTAATTGATGCTTATGAAGTTCCCACGGAGACGTAGAGGCCAACTCGCCAGTTATGTTTTCTAATATTACCGCCGAGATGATAGGTTGTGTTATGTTAGGTCATATTTCGTCATTGATGTTTATGAAGGTCAAACGGAGACGTAGAGGCCAACTCGCCAGTAATGTTGTCAAATATTACCGCCGAGATGATAGGTTGTGTTAGGTTAGGTTATATTTCGTTACTGATGTTTATGAAGGTCAAACGGAGACGTAGCGGCCAACTCGCCAGTAATGTTGTCAAATATTACCGCCGAGATGACAGGTTGGGTTAGGTTAGTTTATATTTCGTTATTGATGTATATGAAGGTCCCATGGAGACGCAGAGGCCAACAAGCCACGAATGTGTTCAAATATTACCGCCGAGATGTTAGGTTGGGTAAGGTTAGGTTATATTACGTTATAGATGTATATAAAGTTCCCACGGGGACGTAGAGGCCAACAAGCCAGGAATGTCTTCAAATATTACCGCCGAGATGTTAGGTTGGGTTAGGTTAGGTTATATAACGTTATTGGTGTATATAAAGGTCCCACGGAGACGTAGAGGCCAACTCGCCAGGAATGTTGTCAAATATTACCGCCGAGATGTTAGGTTGGGTTAGGTTAGGTTATATTTCGTTACTGATGTTTATGAAGGTCAAACGGAGACGTAGAGGCCAACTCGCCAGTAATGTTGTCAAATATTACCGCCGAGATGATAGGTTGTGTTAGGTTAGGTTATATTTCGTTACTGATATTTATGAAGGTCAAACGGAGACGTAGCGGCCAACTCGCCAGTAATGTTATCAAATATTACCGCCGAAATGATAGGTTGGATTAAGTTGCGTTATATTTCGTTATTGATGCTTATGAAGTTCCCAATAAAGACATAGAGGCCAACTCGCCAGGAATGATGTCAAATATTACCGCCGAGATGTTAGTTTGGGTTAGGTTAGGTTATATTACGTTATAGATGTATATAACGGTCCCGCGGAGACGTAGAGGCCAACAAGCCAGGAATGTGTTCAAATATTACCGCCGAGATGTTAGGTTGGGTTAGGTTAGGTTATATTACGTTATAGATGTATATAAAGTTCCCACGGAGGCGTAGAGGCCAACAAGACAGGAATGTGTTCAAATATTACCGCCGAGATGTTAGGTTGGGTTAGGTTAGGTTATATTACGTTATAGATGTATATAAAGTTCCCACGGGGACGTAGAGGCCAACAAGCCAGGAATGTCTTCAAATATTACCGCCGAGATGTTAGGTTGGGTTAGGTTAAGTTATATAACGTTATTGGTGTATATAAAGGTCCCACGGAGACGTAGAGGCCAACTCGCCAGGAATGTTGTCAAATATTACCGCCGAGATGATAGGTTGTGTTAGGTTAGGTTATATTTCGTTACTGATGTTTATGAAGGTCAAACGGAGACGTAGCGGCCAACTCGCCAGTAATGTTGTCAAATATTACCGCCGAGATGACAGGTTGGGTTAGGTTAGTTTATATTTCGTTATTGATGTATATGAAGGTCCCACGGAGACGCAGAGGCCAACAAGCCAGGAATGTGTTCAAATATTACCGCCGAGATGTTAGGTTGGGTTAGGTTAGGTTATATTACGTTATAGATGTATATAAAGTTCCCACGGGGACGTAGAGGCCAACAAGCCAGGAATGTCTTCAAATATTACCGCCGAGATGTTAGGTTGGGTTAGGTTAGGTTATATAACGTTATTGGTGTATATAAAGGTCCCACGGAGACGTAGAGGCCAACTCGCCCGGAATGTTGTCAAATATCACCGCCGAGATGTTAGGTTGGGTTAGGTTAGGTTATATTTCGTTACTGATGTTTATGAAGGTCAAACGGAGACGTAGAGGCCAAATCGCCAGTAATGTTGTCAAATATTACCGCCGAGATGATAGGTTGTGTTAGGTTAGGTTATATTTCGTTACTGATGTTTATGACGGTCAAACGGAGACGTAGCGGCCAACTCGCCAGTAATGTTGTCAAATATTACCGCCGAGATGAAAGGTTGGGTTAGGTTAGGTTATATTACGTTATTGATGTATATAAAGCTCCCACGGAGACGTAGAGGCCAACTCGCCAGGAATGTTGTCAAATATTACCGCCGAGATGATAGGTTGGGTTAGGTTAGGTTATATTACGTTATTGATGTATATAAAGCTCCCACGGAGACGTAGAGGCCAACTCGCCAGGAATGTTATCAAATATTACCGCCGAAATGATAGGTTGGATTAAGTTGCGTTATATTTCGTAATTGATGCTTATGAAGTTCCCACGGAGACGTAGAGGCCAACTCGCCAGTTATGTTTTCTAATATTACCGCCGAGATGATAGGTTGTGTTATGTTAGGTCATATTTCGTCATTGATGTTTATGAAGGTCAAACGGAGACGTAGAGGCCAACTCGCCAGTAATGTTGTCAAATATTACCGCCGAGATGATAGGTTGTGTTAGGTTAGGTTATATTTCGTTACTGATGTTTATGAAGGTCAAACGGAGACGTAGCGGCCAACTCGCCAGTAATGTTGTCAAATATTACCGCCGAGATGACAGGTTGGGTTAGGTTAGTTTATATTTCGTTATTGATGTATATGAAGGTCCCATGGAGACGCAGAGGCCAACAAGCCACGAATGTGTTCAAATATTACCGCCGAGATGTTAGGATGGGTTAGGTTAGGTTATATTACGTTATAGATGTATATAAAGTTCCCACGGGGACGTAGAGGCCAACAAGCCAGGAATGTCTTCAAATATTACCGCCGAGATGTTAGGTTGGGTTAGGTTAGGTTATATAACGTTATTGGTGTATATAAAGGTCCCACGGAGACGTAGAGGCCAACTCGCCAGGAATGTTGTCAAATATTACCGCCGAGATGTTAGGTTGGGTTAGGTTAGGTTATATTTCGTTACTGATGTTTATGAAGGTCAAACGGAGACGTAGAGGCCAACTCGCCAGTAATGTTGTCAAATATTACCGCCGAGATGATAGGTTGTGTTAGGTTAGGTTATATTTCGTTACTGATATTTATGAAGGTCAAACGGAGACGTAGCGGCCAACTCGCCAGTAATGTTATCAAATATTACCGCCGAAATGATAGGTTGGATTAAGTTGCGTTATATTTCGTTATTGATGCTTATGAAGTTCCCAATAAAGACATAGAGGCCAACTCGCCAGGAATGATGTCAAATATTACCGCCGAGATGTTAGTTTGGGTTAGGTTAGGTTATATTACGTTATAGATGTATATAACGGTCCCGCGGAGACGTAGAGGCCAACAAGCCAGGAATGTGTTCAAATATTACCGCCGAGATGTTAGGTTGGGTTAGGTTAGGTTATATTACGTTATAGATGTATATAAAGTTCCCACGGAGGCGTAGAGGCCAACAAGACAGGAATGTGTTCAAATATTACCGCCGAGATGTTAGGTTGGGTTAGGTTAGGTTATATTACGTTATAGATGTATATAAAGTTCCCACGGGGACGTAGAGGCCAACAAGCCAGGAATGTCTTCAAATATTACCGCCGAGATGTTAGGTTGGGTTAGGTTAAGTTATATAACGTTATTGGTGTATATAAAGGTCCCACGGAGACGTAGAGGCCAACTCGCCAGGAATGTTGTCAAATATTACCGCCGAGATGATAGGTTGTGTTAGGTTAGGTTATATTTCGTTACTGATGTTTATGAAGGTCAAACGGAGACGTAGCGGCCAACTCGCCAGTAATGTTGTCAAATATTACCGCCGAGATGACAGGTTGGGTTAGGTTAGTTTATATTTCGTTATTGATGTATATGAAGGTCCCACGGAGACGCAGAGGCCAACAAGCCAGGAATGTGTTCAAATATTACCGCCGAGATGTTAGGTTGGGTTAGGTTAGGTTATATTACGTTATAGATGTATATAAAGTTCCCACGGGGACGTAGAGGCCAACAAGCCAGGAATGTCTTCAAATATTACCGCCGAGATGTTAGGTTGGGTTAGGTTAGGTTATATAACGTTATTGGTGTATATAAAGGTCCCACGGAGACGTAGAGGCCAACTCGCCCGGAATGTTGTCAAATATCACCGCCGAAATGTTAGGTTGGGTTAGGTTAGGTTATATTTCGTTACTGATGTTTATGACGGTCAAACGGAGACGTAGCGGCCAACTCGCCAGTAATGTTGTCAAATATTACCGCCGAGATGAAAGGTTGGGTTAGGTTAGGTTATATTACGTTATTGATGTATATAAAGCTCCCACGGAGACGTAGAGGCCAACTCGCCAGGAATGTTATCAAATATTACCGCCGAAATGATAGGTTGGATTAAGTTGCGTTATATTTCGTTATTGATGCTTATGAAGTTCCCAATAAAGACATAGAGGCCAACTCGCCAGGAATGATGTCAAATATTACCGCCGAGATGTTAGTTTGGGTTAGGTTAGGTTATATTACGTTGTAGATGTATATAACGGTCCCACGGAGACGTAGAAGCCAACAAGCCAGGAATGTGTTCAAATATTACCGCCGAGATGTTAGGTTGGGTTAGGTTAGGTTATATTACGTTATAGATGTATATAAAGTTCCCACGGAGGCGTAGAGGCCAACAAGACAGGAATGTGTTCAAATATTACCGCCGAGATGTTGGGTTGGGTTAGGTTAGGTTATATTACGTTATAGATGTATATAAAGTTCCCACGGAGACGTAGAGGCCAACAAGCCAGGAATGTGTTCAAATATTACCGCCGAGGTGTTAGGTTGGGTTAGGGTAGGTTATATTACGTTATTGATGTATATAAAGGTCCCACGGAGACGGAGAAGCCAACTCGCCAGGAATGTTTTCAAGTATTACCGCCCAGATGTTAGGTTGGGTTAGGTTAGGTTATATTACGTTATAGATGTATATAAAGGTCCCACGGAGACGTAGAGGCCAACTCGAAAGTAATGTTGTCAAATATTACCGCCGAGATGATAGGTTGGGTTAGGTTAGGTTATATTTCGTTATTGATGTATATGAAGGTCCCACGGAGACGTAGAGGCCAACTCGCCAGGAATGTTGTCAAATATTACCGCCGAGATGATAGGTTGGGTTAGGTTAGGTTATATTACGTTATAGATGTATTTAAAGGTCCCGCGGAGACGTAGAGGCCAACAAGCCAGGAATGTGATCAAATATTACCGCCGACATGATAGGTTGGGTTAGGTTAGGTTATATTACGTTATTGATGCTTATGAAGATCAAACGGAGACGTAGAGCCCAACTCGCCAGGAATGATGTCAAATATTACCGCCGAGAGGTTAGTTTGGGTTAGGTTAGGTTATATTACGTTATAGATGTATATAAAGGTCCCACGGAGACGTAGAGGCCAACAAGCCAGGAATGTGTTCAAATATTACCGCCGAGATGTTAGGTTGGGATAGGTTAGGTTATATTACGTTATAGATGTATATAACGTTCCCACGGAGGCGTAGAGGCCAACAAGCCAGGAATGTGTTCAAATATTACCGCCGAGATGTTAGATTGGGTTAGGTTAGGTTATATTACGTTATTGATGTATATACATATCCCACGGGGACGTAGAGGCCAACAAGCCAGGAATGTGTTCAAATGTTACCGCCGAGGTGTTAGGTTGGGTTAGGTTAGGTTATATTACGTTATTGATGTATATAAAGGTCCCACGGAGACGGAGAAGCCAACTCGCCAGGAATGTTTTCAAGTATTACCGCCGAGATGTTAGGTTGGGTTAGGTTAGGTTATATTACGTTATAGATGTATATAAAGGCCCCACGGAGACGTAGAGGCCAACTCGCCAGGAATGTTGTCAAATATTTCCGCCGAGATGAAAGGTTGGGTTAGGTTAGGTTATATTACCTTATTGATATTTATGAAGATCAAACGGAGACGTAGAGCCCAACTCGCCAGTAATGTTGTCAAATATTACCGCCGAGATGATAGGTTGTGTTAGGTTAGGTTATATTTCGTTACTGATGTTTATGAAGGTCAAACGGAGACGTAGCGGCCAACTCGCCAGTTATGTTTTCTAATATTACCGCCGAGATGATAGGTTGTGTTATGTTAGGTCATATTTCGTCATTGATGTTTATGAAGGTCAAACGGAGACGTAGAGGCCAACTCGCCAGTAATGTTGTCAAATATTACCGCCGAGATGATAGGTTGTGTTAGGTTAGGTTATATTTCGTTACTGATGTTTATGAAGGTCAAACGGAGACGTAGCGGCCAACTCGCCAGTAATGTTGTCAAATATTACCGCCGAGATGACAGGTTGGGTTAGGTTAGTTTATATTTCGTTATTGATGTATATGAAGGTCCCATGGAGACGCAGAGGCCAACAAGCCACGAATGTGTTCAAATATTACCGCCGAGATGTTAGGTTGGGTTAGGTTAGGTTATATTACGTTATAGATGTATATAAAGTTCCCACGGGGACGTAGAGGCCAACAAGCCAGGAATGTCTTCAAATATTACCGCCGAGATGTTAGGTTGGGTTAGGTTAGGTTATATAACGTTATTGGTGTATATAAAGGTCCCACGGAGACGTAGAGGCCAACTCGCCAGGAATGTTGTCAAATATTACCGCCGAGATGTTAGGTTGGGTTAGGTTAGGTTATATTTCGTTACTGATGTTTATGAAGGTCAAACGGAGACGTAGAGGCCAACTCGCCAGTAATGTTGTCAAATATTACCGCCGAGATGATAGGTTGTGTTAGGTTAGGTTATATTTCGTTACTGATATTTATGAAGGTCAAACGGAGACGTAGCGGCCAACTCGCCAGTAATGTTATCAAATATTACCGCCGAAATGATAGGTTGGATTAAGTTGCGTTATATTTCGTTATTGATGCTTATGAAGTTCCCAATAAAGACATAGAGGCCAACTCGCCAGGAATGATGTCAAATATTACCGCCGAGATGTTAGTTTGGGTTAGGTTAGGTTATATTACGTTATAGATGTATATAACGGTCCCGCGGAGACGTAGAGGCCAACAAGCCAGGAATGTGTTCAAATATTACCGCCGAGATGTTAGGTTGGGTTAGGTTAGGTTATATTACGTTATAGATGTATATAAAGTTCCCACGGAGGCGTAGAGGCCAACAAGACAGGAATGTGTTCAAATATTACCGCCGAGATGTTAGGTTGGGTTAGGTTAGGTTATATTACGTTATAGATGTATATAAAGTTCCCACGGGGACGTAGAGGCCAACAAGCCAGGAATGTCTTCAAATATTACCGCCGAGATGTTAGGTTGGGTTAGGTTAAGCTATATAACGTTATTGGTGTATATAAAGGTCCCACGGAGACGTAGAGGCCAACTCGCCAGGAATGTTGTCAAATATTACCGCCGAGATGATAGGTTGTGTTAGGTTAGGTTATATTTCGTTACTGATGTTTATGAAGGTCAAACGGAGACGTAGCGGCCAACTCGCCAGTAATGTTGTCAAATATTACCGCCGAGATGACATTTTGGGTTAGGTTAGTTTATATTTCGTTATTGATGTATATGAAGGTCCCACGGAGACGCAGAGGCCAACAAGCCAGGAATGTGTTCAAATATTACCGCCGAGATGTTAGGTTGGGTTAGGTTAGGTTATATTACGTTATAGATGTATATAAAGTTCCCACGGGGACGTAGAGGCCAACAAGCCAGGAATGTCTTCAAATATTACCGCCGAGATGTTAGGTTGGGTTAGGTTAGGTTATATAACGTTATTGGTGTATATAAAGGTCCCACGGAGACGTAGAGGCCAACTCGCCCGGAATGTTGTCAAATATCACCGCCGAGATGTTAGGTTGGGTTAGGTTAGGTTATATTTCGTTACTGATGTTTATGAAGGTCAAACGGAGACGTAGAGGCCAACTCGCCAGTAATGTTGTCAAATATTACCGCCGAGATGATAGGTTGTGTTAGGTTAGGTTATATTTCGTTACTGATGTTTATGACGGTCAAACGGAGACGTAGCGGCCAACTCGCCATTAATGTTGTCAAATATTACCGCCGAGATGAAAGGTTGGGTTAGGTTAGGTTATATTACGTTATTGATGTATATAAAGCTCCCACGGAGACGTAGAGGCCAACTCGCCAGGAATGTTGTCAAATATTACCGCCGAGATGATAGGTTGGGTTAGGTTAGGTTATATTACGTTATTGATGTATATAAAGCTCCCACGGAGACGTAGAGGCCAACTCGCCAGTAATGTTGTCAAATATTACCGCCGAGATGATAGGTTGTGTTAGGTTAGGTTATATTTCGTTACTGATGTTTATGAAGGTCAAACGGAGACGTAGCGGCCAACTCGCCAGTAATGTTGTCAAATATTACCGCCGAGATGACAGGTTGGGTTAGGTTAGTTTATATTTCGTTATTGATGTATATGAAGGTCCCATGGAGACGCAGAGGCCAACAAGCCACGAATGTGTTCAAATATTACCGCCGAGATGTTAGGTTGGGTTAGGTTAGGTTATATTACGTTATAGATGTATATAAAGTTCCCACGGGGACGTAGAGGCCAACAAGCCAGGAATGTCTTCAAATATTACCGCCGAGATGTTAGGTTGGGTTAGGTTAGGTTATATAACGTTATTGGTGTATATAAAGGTCCCACGGAGACGTAGAGGCCAACTCGCCAGGAATGTTGTCAAATATTACCGCCGAGATGTTAGGTTGGGTTAGGTTAGGTTATATTTCGTTATTGATGTATATAAAATGTCCCACGGAGACGGAGAAGCCAACTCGCCAGGAATGTTGTCAAATATTACCGCCGAGATGTTAGGTTGGGTTAGGTTAGGTTATATTTCGTTACTGATGTTTATGAAGGTCAAACGGAGACGTAGCGGCCAACTCGCCAGTTATGTTTTCTAATATTACCGCCGAGATGATAGGTTGTGTTATGTTAGGTCATATTTCGTCATTGATGTTTATGAAGGTCAAACGGAGACGTAGAGGCCAACTCGCCAGTAATGTTGTTAAATATTACCGCCGAGATGATAGGTTGTGTTAGGTTAGGTTATATTTCGTTACTGATGTTTATGAAGGTCAAACGGAGACGTAGCGGCCAACTCGCCAGTAATGTTGTCAAATATTACCGCCGAGATGACAGGTTGGGTTAGGTTAGTTTATATTTCGTTATTGATGTATATGAAGGTCCCATGGAGACGCAGAGGCCAACAAGCCACGAATGTGTTCAAATATTACCGCCGAGATGTTAGGTTGGGTTAGGTTAGGTTATATTACGTTATAGATGTATATAAAGTTCCCACGGGGACGTAGAGGCCAACAAGCCAGGAATGTCTTCAAATATTACCGCCGAGATGTTAGGTTGGGTTAGGTTAGGTTATATAACGTTATTGGTGTATATAAAGGTCCCACGGAGACGTAGAGGCCAACTCGCCAGGAATGTTGTCAAATATTACCGCCGAGATGTTAGGTTGGGTTAGGTTAGGTTATATTTCGTTACTGATGTTTATGAAGGTCAAACGGAGACGTAGCGGCCAACTCGCCAGTAATGTTGTCAAATATTACCGCCGAGATGATAGGTTGTGTTATGTTAGGTCATATTTCGTCATTGATGTTTATGAAGGTCAAACGGAGACGTAGAGGCCAACTCGCCAGTAATGTTGTCAAATATTACCGCCGAGATGATAGGTTGTGTTAGGTTAGGTTATATTTCGTTACTGATGTTTATGAAGGTCAAACGGAGACGTAGCGGCCAACTCGCCAGTAATGTTGTCAAATATTACCGCCGAGATGACAGGTTGGGTTAGGTTAGTTTATATTTCGTTATTGATGTATATGAAGGTCCCATGGAGACGCAGAGGCCAACAAGCCACGAATGTGTTCAAATATTACCGCCGAGATGTTAGGTTGGGTTAGGTTAGGTTATATTACGTTATAGATGTATATAAAGTTCCCACGGGGACGTAGAGGCCAACAAGCCAGGAATGTCTTCAAATATTACCGCCGAGATGTTAGGTTGGGTTAGGTTAGGTTATATAACGTTATTGGTGTATATAAAGGTCCCACGGAGACGTAGAGGCCAACTCGCCAGGAATGTTGTCAAATATTACCGCCGAGATGTTAGGTTGGGTTAGGTTAGGTTATATTTCGTTACTGATGTTTATGAAGGTCAAACGGAGACGTAGAGGCCAACTCGCCAGTAATGTTGTCAAATATTACCGCCGAGATGATAGGTTGTGTTAGGTTAGGTTATATTTCGTTACTGATATTTATGAAGGTCAAACGGAGACGTAGCGGCCAACTCGCCAGTAATGTTATCAAATATTACCGCCGAAATGATAGGTTGGATTAAGTTGCGTTATATTTCGTTATTGATGCTTATGAAGTTCCCAATAAAGACATAGAGGCCAACTCGCCAGGAATGATGTCAAATATTACCGCCGAGATGTTAGTTTGGGTTAGGTTAGGTTATATTACGTTATAGATGTATATAACGGTCCCGCGGAGACGTAGAGGCCAACAAGCCAGGAATGTGTTCAAATATTACCGCCGAGATGTTAGGTTGGGTTAGGTTAGGTTATATTACGTTATAGATGTATATAAAGTTCCCACGGAGGCGTAGAGGCCAACAAGACAGGAATGTGTTCAAATATTACCGCCGAGATGTTAGGTTGGGTTAGGTTAGGTTATATTACGTTATAGATGTATATAAAGTTCCCACGGGGACGTAGAGGCCAACAAGCCAGGAATGTCTTCAAATATTACCGCCGAGGTGTTAGGTTGGGTTAGGTTAAGTTATATAACGTTATTGGTGTATATAAAGGTCCCACGGAGACGTAGAGGCCAACTCGCCAGGAATGTTGTCAAATATTACCGCCGAGATGATAGGTTGTGTTAGGTTAGGTTATATTTCGTTACTGATGTTTATGAAGGTCAAACGGAGACGTAGCGGCCAACTCGCCAGTAATGTTGTCAAATATTACCGCCGAGATGACATTTTGGGTTAGGTTAGTTTATATTTCGTTATTGATGTATATGAAGGTCCCACGGAGACGCAGAGGCCAACAAGCCAGGAATGTGTTCAAATATTACCGCCGAGATGTTAGGTTGGGTTAGGTTAGGTTATATTACGTTATAGATGTATATAAAGTTCCCACGGGGACGTAGAGGCCAACAAGCCAGGAATGTCTTCAAATATTACCGCCGAGATGTTAGGTTGGGTTAGGTTAGGTTATATAACGTTATTGGTGTATATAAAGGTCCCACGGAGACGTAGAGGCCAACTCGCCCGGAATGTTGTCAAATATCACCGCCGAGATGTTAGGTTGGGTTAGGTTAGGTTATATTTCGTTACTGATGTTTATGAAGGTCAAACGGAGACGTAGAGGCCAACTCGCCAGTAATGTTGTCAAATATTACCGCCGAGATGATAGGTTGTGTTAGGTTAGGTTATATTTCGTTACTGATGTTTATGACGGTCAAACGGAGACGTAGCGGCCAACTCGCAATTAATGTTGTCAAATATTACCGCCGAGATGAAAGGTTGGGTTAGGTTAGGTTATATTACGTTATTGATGTATATAAAGCTCCCACGGAGACGTAGAGGCCAACTCGCCAGGAATGTTGTCAAATATTACCGCCGAGATGATAGGTTGGGTTAGGTTAGGTTATATTACGTTATTGATGTATATAAAGCTCCCACGGAGACGTAGAGGCCAACTCGCCAGTAATGTTGTCAAATATTACCGCCGAGATGATAGGTTGTGTTAGGTTAGGTTATATTTCGTTACTGATGTTTATGAAGGTCAAACGGAGACGTAGCGGCCAACTCGCCAGTAATGTTGTCAAATATTACCGCCGAGATGACAGGTTGGGTTAGGTTAGTTTATATTTCGTTATTGATGTATATGAAGGTCCCATGGAGACGCAGAGGCCAACAAGCCACGAATGTGTTCAAATATTACCGCCGAGATGTTAGGTTGGGTTAGGTTAGGTTATATTACGTTATAGATGTATATAAAGTTCCCACGGGGACGTAGAGGCCAACAAGCCAGGAATGTCTTCAAATATTACCGCCGAGATGTTAGGTTGGGTTAGGTTAGGTTATATAACGTTATTGGTGTATATAAAGGTCCCACGGAGACGTAGAGGCCAACTCGCCAGGAATGTTGTCAAATATTACCGCCGAGATGTTAGGTTGGGTTAGGTTAGGTTATATTTCGTTATTGATGTATATAAAATGTCCCACGGAGACGGAGAAGCCAACTCGCCAGGAATGTTGTCAAATATTACCGCCGAGATGTTAGGTTGGGTTAGGTTAGGTTATATTTCGTTACTGATGTTTATGAAGGTCAAACGGAGACGTAGAGGCCAACTCGCCAGTAATGTTGTCAAATATTACCGCCGAGATGATAGGTTGTGTTAGGTTAGGTTATATTTCGTTACTGATATTTATGAAGGTCAAACGGAGACGTAGCGGCCAACTCGCCAGTAATGTTATCAAATATTCCCGCCGAAATGATAGGTTGGATTAAGTTGCGTTATATTTCGTTATTGATGCTTATGAAGTTCCCAATAAAGACATAGAGGCCAACTCGCCAGGAATGATGTCAAATATTACCGTCGAGATGTTAGTTTGGGTTAGGTTAGGTTATATTACGTTATAGATGTATATAACGGTCCCGCGGAGACGTAGAGGCCAACAAGCCAGGAATGTGTTCAAATATTACCGCCGAGATGTTAGGTTGGGTTAGGTTAGGTTATATTACGTTATAGATGTATATAAAGTTCCCACGGAGGCGTAGAGGCCAACAAGACAGGAATGTGTTCAAATATTACCGCCGAGATGTTAGGTTGGGTTAGGTTAGGTTATATTACGTTATAGATGTATATAAAGTTCCCACGGGGACGTAGAGGCCAACAAGCCAGGAATGTCTTCAAATATTACCGCCGAGATGTTAGGTTGGGTTAGGTTAAGTTATATAACGTTATTGGTGTATATAAAGGTCCCACGGAGACGTAGAGGCCAACTCGCCAGGAATGTTGTCAAATATTACCGCCGAGATGATAGGTTGTGTTAGGTTAGGTTATATTTCGTTACTGATGTTTATGAAGGTCAAACGGAGACGTAGCGGCCAACTCGCCAGTAATGTTGTCAAATATTACCGCCGAGATGACAGGTTGGGTTAGGTTAGTTTATATTTCGTTATTGATGTATATGAAGGTCCCACGGAGACGCAGAGGCCAACAAGCCAGGAATGTGTTCAAATATTACCGCCGAGATGTTAGGTTGGGTTAGGTTAGGTTATATTACTTTACTGATGTTTATGAAGGTCAAACGGAGACGTAGAGGCCAACTCGCCAGTAATGTTGTCAAATATTACCGCCGAGATGATAGGTTGTGTTAGGTTAGGTTATATTTCGTTACTGATATTTATGAAGGTCAAACGGGGACGTAGCGGCCAACTCGCCAGTAATGTTGTCAAATATTACCGCCGAGATGACAGGTTTGGTTAGGTTAGGTTATATTTCGTTATTGATGTATATAACGGTCCCACGGAGACGTAGAGGCCAACTCGCCAGAAATGTTGTCAAATATTACCGCCGAGATGAAAGGTTGGGTTAGGTTAGGTTATATTACGTTATTGATGTATATAAAGCTCCCACGGAGACGTAGAGGCCAACTCGCCAGGAATGTTACCAAATATTACCGCCGAAATGATAGGTTGGATTAAGTTGCGTTATATTTCGTTATTGATGCTTATGAAGTTCCCAATAAAGACATAGAGGCCAACTCGCCAGGAATGATGTCAAATATTACCGCCGAGATGTTAGTTTGGGTTAGGTTAGGTTATATTACGTTATAGATGTATATAACGGTCCCACGGAGACGTAGAGGCCAACAAGCCAGGAATGTGTTCAAATATTACCGCCGAGATGTTAGGTTGGGTTAGGTTAGGTTATATTACGTTATAGATGTATATAAAGTTCCCACGGAGGCGTAGAGGCCAACAAGACAGGAATGTGTTCAAATATTACCGCCGAGATGTTAGGTTGGGTTAGGTTAGGTTATATTACGTTATAGATGTATATAAAGTTCCCACGGAGACGTAGAGGCCAACAAGCCAGGAATGTGTTCAAATAATACCGCCGAGGTGTTAGGTTGGGTTAGGGTAGGTTATATTACGTTATTGATGTATATAAAGGTCCCACGGAGACGGAGAAGCCAACTCGCCAGGAATGTTTTCAAGTATTACCGCCGAGATGTTAGGTTGGGTTAGGTTAGGTTATATTACGTTATAGATGTATATAAAGATACCACGGAGACGTAGAGGCCAACTCGCCATGAATGTTTTCAAGTATTACCGCCGAGATGTTAGGATGGGTTAGGTTAGGTTATATTACGTTATAGATGTATATAAAGGTCCCACGGAGACGTAGAGGCCAACACGTCTGGTATGTTTTCAAATATTACCGCCGAGATGATAGGTTGTGTTAGGTTAGGTTATATTTCGTTACTGATGTTTTTGAAGGTCAAACGGAGACGTAGAGGCCAACTCGCCAGTAATGTTGGCAAATATTACCGCCGAGATGTTAGGTTGTGTTAGGTTAGGTTATATAACGTTATTGATGTATATAAAGGTCCCACGGAGACGTAGAGGCCAACAAGCCAGGAATGTGTTCAAATATTACCGCCGAGATGTTAGGTTGGGTTAGGTTATGTTATATTACGTTATAGATGTACATAAAGTTCCCACGGATACGTAGAGGCCAACAAGCCAGGAATGTGTTCAAATATTACCGCCGAGGTGTTAGGTTGGTTTAGGGTAGGTTATATTACGTTATTGATGTATATAAAGGTCCCACGGAGACGTAGAGCCCAACTCGCCAGGAATGATGTCAAATATTACCGCCGAGATGTTAGTTTGGGTTAGGTTAGGTTATATTACGTTATAGATGTATATAAAGGTCCCACGGAGACGTAGAGGCCAACTCGCCAGGAATGTTGTCAAATATTACCGCCGAGATGTTAGGTTGGGTTAGGTTAGGTTATATTTCGTTACTGATGTTTATGAAGGTCAAACGGAGACGTAGAGGCCAACTCGCCAGTAATGTTGTCAAATATTACCGCCGAGATGATAGGTTGTGTTAGGTTAGGTTATATTTCGTTACTGATATTTATGAAGGTCAAACGGAGACGTAGCGGCCAACTCGCCAGTAATGTTATCAAATATTACCGCCGAAATGATAGGTTGGATTAAGTTGCGTTATATTTCGTTATTGATGCTTATGAAGTTCCCAATAAAGACATAGAGGCCAACTCGCCAGGAATGATGTCAAATATTACCGCCGAGATGTTAGTTTGGGTTAGGTTAGGTTATATTACGTTATAGATGTATATAACGGTCCCGCGGAGACGTAGAGGCCAACAAGCCAGGAATGTGTTCAAATATTACCGCCGAGATGTTAGGTTGGGTTAGGTTAGGTTATATTACGTTATAGATGTATATAAAGTTCCCACGGAGGCGTAGAGGCCAACAAGACAGGAATGTGTTCAAATATTACCGCCGAGATGTTAGGTTGGGTTAGGTTAGGTTATATTACGTTATAGATGTATATAAAGTTCCCACGGGGACGTAGAGGCCAACAAGCCAGGAATGTCTTCAAATATTACCGCCGAGATGTTAGGTTGGGTTAGGTTAAGTTATATAACGTTATTGGTGTATATAAAGGTCCCACGGAGACGTAGAGGCCAACTCGCCAGGAATGTTGTCAAATATTACCGCCGAGATGATAGGTTGTGTTAGGTTAGGTTATATTTCGTTACTGATGTTTATGAAGGTCAAACGGAGACGTAGCGGCCAGCTCGCCAGTAATGTTGTCAAATATTACCGCCGAGATGACATTTTGGGTTAGGTTAGTTTATATTTCGTTATTGATGTATATGAAGGTCCCACGGAGACGCAGAGGCCAACAAGCCAGGAATGTGTTCAAATATTACCGCCGAGATGTTAGGTTGGGTTAGGTTAGGTTATATTACGTTATAGATGTATATAAAGTTCCCACGGGGACGTAGAGGCCAACAAGCCAGGAATGTCTTCAAATATTACCGCCGAGATGTTAGGTTGGGTTAGGTTAGGTTATATAACGTTATTGGTGTATATAAAGGTCCCACGGAGACGTAGAGGCCAACTCGCCCGGAATGTTGTCAAATATCACCGCCGAGATGTTAGGTTGGGTTAGGTTAGGTTATATTTCGTTACTGATGTTTATGAAGGTCAAACGGAGACGTAGAGGCCAACTCGCCAGTAATGTTGTCAAATATTACCGCCGAGATGATAGGTTGTGTTAGGTTAGGTTATATTTCGTTACTGATGTTTATGACGGTCAAACGGAGACGTAGCGGCCAACTCGCCATTAATGTTGTCAAATATTACCGCCGAGATGAAAGGTTGGGTTAGGTTAGGTTATATTACGTTATTGATGTATATAAAGCTCCCACGGAGACGTAGAGGCCAACTCGCCAGGAATGTTGTCAAATATTACCGCCGAGATGATAGGTTGGGTTAGGTTAGGTTATATTACGTTATTGATGTATATAAAGCTCCCACGGAGACGTAGAGGCCAACTCGCCAGTAATGTTGTCAAATATTACCGCCGAGATGATAGGTTGTGTTAGGTTAGGTTATATTTCGTTACTGATGTTTATGAAGGTCAAACGGAGACGTAGCGGCCAACTCGCCAGTAATGTTGTCAAATATTACCACCGAGATGACAGGTTGGGTTAGGTTAGTTTATATTTCGTTATTGATGTATATGAAGGTCCCATGGAGACGCAGAGGCCAACAAGCCACGAATGTGTTCAAATATTACCGCCGAGATGTTAGGTTGGGTTAGGTTAGGTTATATTACGTTATAGATGTATATAAAGTTCCCACGGGGACGTAGAGGCCAACAAGCCAGGAATGTCTTCAAATATTACCGCCGAGATGTTAGGTTGGGTTAGGTTAGGTTATATAACGTTATTGGTGTATATAAAGGTCCCACGGAGACGTAGAGGCCAACTCGCCAGGAATGTTGTCAAATATTACCGCCGAGATGTTAGGTTGGGTTAGGTTAGGTTATATTTCGTTATTGATGTATATAAAATGTCCCACGGAGACGGAGAAGCCAACTCGCCAGGAATGTTGTCAAATATTACCGCCGAGATGTTAGGTTGGGTTAGGTTAGGTTATATTTCGTTACTGATGTTTATGAAGGTCAAACGGAGACGTAGAGGCCAACTCGCCAGTAATGTTGTCAAATATTACCGCCGAGATGATAGGTTGTGTTAGGTTAGGTTATATTTCGTTACTGATATTTATGAAGGTCAAACGGAGACGTAGCGGCCAACTCGCCAGTAATGTTATCAAATATTACCGCCGAAATGATAGGTTGGATTAAGTTGCGTTATATTTCGTTATTGATGCTTATGAAGTTCCCAATAAAGACATAGAGGCCAACTCGCCAGGAATGATGTCAAATATTACCGTCGAGATGTTAGTTTGGGTTAGGTTAGGTTATATTACGTTATAGATGTATATAACGGTCCCGCGGAGACGTAGAGGCCAACAAGCCAGGAATGTGTTCAAATATTACCGCCGAGATGTTAGGTTGGGTTAGGTTAGGTTATATTACGTTATAGATGTATATAAAGTTCCCACGGAGGCGTAGAGGCCAACAAGACAGGAATGTGTTCAAATATTACCGCCGAGATGTTAGGTTGGGTTAGGTTAGGTTATATTACGTTATAGATGTATATAAAGTTCCCACGGGGACGTAGAGGCCAACAAGCCAGGAATGTCTTCAAATATTACCGCCGAGATGTTAGGTTGGGTTAGGTTAAGTTATATAACGTTATTGGTGTATATAAAGGTCCCACGGAGACGTAGAGGCCAACTCGCCAGGAATGTTGTCAAATATTACCGCCGAGATGATAGGTTGTGTTAGGTTAGGTTATATTTCGTTACTGATGTTTATGAAGGTCAAACGGAGACGTAGCGGCCAACTCGCCAGTAATGTTGTCAAATATTACCGCCGAGATGACAGGTTGGGTTAGGTTAGTTTATATTTCGTTATTGATGTATATGAAGGTCCCACGGAGACGCAGAGGCCAACAAGCCAGGAATGTGTTCAAATATTACCGCCGAGATGTTAGGTTGGGTTAGGTTAGGTTATATTACTTTACTGATGTTTATGAAGGTCAAACGGAGACGTAGAGGCCAACTCGCCAGTAATGTTGTCAAATATTACCGCCGAGATGATAGGTTGTGTTAGGTTAGGTTATATTTCGTTACTGATATTTATGAAGGTCAAACGGGGACGTAGCGGCCAACTCGCCAGTAATGTTGTCAAATATTACCGCCGAGATGACAGGTTTGGTTAGGTTAGGTTATATTTCGTTATTGATGTATATAACGGTCCCACGGAGACGTAGAGGCCAACTCGCCAGAAATGTTGTCAAATATTACCGCCGAGATGAAAGGTTGGGTTAGGTTAGGTTATATTACGTTATTGATGTATATAACGGTCCCACGGAGACGTAGAGGCCAACAAGCCAGGAATGTGTTCAAATATTACCGCCGAGATGTTAGGTTGGGTTAGGTTAGGTTATATTACGTTATAGATGTATATAAAGTTCCCACGGAGGCGTAGAGGCCAACAAGACAGGAATGTGTTCAAATATTACCGCCGAGATGTTAGGTTGGGTTAGGTTAGGTTATATTACGTTATAGATGTATATAAAGTTCCCACGGAGACGTAGAGGCCAACAAGCCAGGAATGTGTTCAAATAATACCGCCGAGGTGTTAGGTTGGGTTAGGGTAGGTTATATTACGTTATTGATGTATATAAAGGTCCCACGGAGACGGAGAAGCCAACTCGCCAGGAATGTTTTCAAGTATTACCGCCGAGATGTTAGGTTGGGTTAGGTTAGGTTATATTACGTTATAGATGTATATAAAGATACCACGGAGACGTAGAGGCCAACTCGCCATGAATGTTTTCAAGTATTACCGCCGAGATGTTAGGATGGGTTAGGTTAGGTTATATTACGTTATAGATGTATATAAAGGTCCCACGGAGACGTAGAGGCCAACACGTCTGGTATGTTTTCAAATATTACCGCCGAGATGATAGGTTGTGTTAGGTTAGGTTATATTTCGTTACTGATGTTTTTGAAGGTCAAACGGAGACGTAGAGGCCAACTCGCCAGTAATGTTGGCAAATATTACCGCCGAGATGTTAGGTTGTGTTAGGTTAGGTTATATAACGTTATTGATGTATATAAAGGTCCCACGGAGACGTAGAGGCCAACAAGCCAGGAATGTGTTCAAATATTACCGCCGAGATGTTAGGTTGGGTTAGGTTATGTTATATTACGTTATAGATGTACATAAAGTTCCCACGGATACGTAGAGGCCAACAAGCCAGGAATGTGTTCAAATATTACCGCCGAGGTGTTAGGTTGGTTTAGGGTAGGTTATATTACGTTATTGATGTATATAAAGGTCCCACGGAGACGTAGAGCCCAACTCGCCAGGAATGATGTCAAATATTACCGCCGAGATGTTAGTTTGGGTTAGGTTAGGTTATATTACGTTATAGATGTATATAAAGGTCCCACGGAGACGTAGAGGCCAACTCGCCAGGAATGTTGTCAAATATTACCGCCGAGATGATAGGTTGGGTTAGGTTAGGTTATATTACGTTATTGATGCTTATGAAGATCCAACGGAGACGTAGAGCCCAACTCGCCAGGAATGATGTCAAATATTACCGCCGAGAGGTTAGTTTGGGTTAGGTTAGTTTATATTAGGTTATAGATGTATATAAAGTTCCAACGGAGACGTAGAGGCCAACAAGCCAGGAATGTGTTCAAATATTACCGCCGAGATGTTAGGTTGGTTTAGGTTATGTTATATTACGTTATAGATGTATATAAAGTTCCCACGGAGACGTAGAGGCCAACAAGCCAGGAATGTGATCAAATATTACCGCCGACATGATAGGTTGGGTTCGGTTAGGTTATATTACTTTATTGATATATATGAAGGTCAAATCGAGCCGTAGCGGCCAACTCGCCAGTAATGTTGTCAAATATTACCGCCGAGATGACAGGTTGGGTTAGGTTAGGTTATATTTCGTTATTGATGTATATGAAGGTCCCACGGAGACGTAGAGGCCAACTCGCCAGGAATGTTGTCAAATATTACCGCCGAGATGATAGGTTGGGTTAGGTTAGGTTATATTACGTTATAGATGTATTTAAAGGTCCCGCGGAGACGTAGAGGCCAACAAGCCAGGAATGTGATCAAATATTACCGCCGATATGATAGGTTGGGTTAGGTTAGGTTATATTACGTTATTGATGCTTATGAAGATCAAACGGAGACGTAGAGCCCAACTCGCCAGGAATGATGTCAAATATTACCGCCGAGAGGTTAGTTTGGGGTAGGTTAGGTTATATTACGTTATAGTTGTATATAAAGGTCCCACGGAGACGTAGAGGCCAACAAGCCAGGAATGTGTTCAAATATTACCGCCGAGATGTTAGGTTGGGATAGGTTAGGTTATATTACGTTATTGATGTATATACATATCCCACGGGGACGTAGAGGCCAACAACCCAGGAATGTGTTCAAATATTGCGGCCGAGATGTTAGGTTGGGTTAGGTTAGGTTATATTACGTTATTGATGTATATAAAGGTCCCACGGAGACGGAGAAGCCAACTCGCCAGGAATGTTTTCAAGTATTACCGCCGAGATGTTAGGTTGGGTTAGGTTAGGTTATATTACGTTATAGATGTATATAAAGGTCCCACGGAGACGTAGAGGCCAACTCGCCAGGAATGTTGTCAAATATTACCGCCGAGATGAAAGGTTGGGTTAGGTTAGGTTATATTACGTTATTGATGTTTATGAAGATCAAACGGAGACGTAGAGCCCAACTCGCCAGGAATGATGTCAAATAATACCGCCGAGATGTTAGTTTGGGTTAGGTTAGGTTATATTATGTTATAGATGTATATAACGGTCCCACGGAGACGTAGAGGCCAACTCGCCAGAAATCTTGTCAAATATTACCGCCGAGATGATAGGTTGGGTTAGGTTAGGTTATATTACGTTATTGATGTATATAAAGCTCCCACGGAGACGTAGAGGCCAACTCGCCAGGAATGTTATCAAATATTACCGCCGAAATGATAGGTTGGATTAAGTTGCGTTATATTTCGTAATTGATGCTTATGAAGTTCCCACGGAGACGTAGAGGCCAACTCGCCAGTTATGTTTTCTAATATTACCGCCGAGATGATAGGTTGTGTTATGTTAGGTCATATTTCGTCATTGATGTTTATGAAGGTCAAACGGAGACGTAGAGGCCAACTCGCCAGTAATGCTGTCAAATATTACCGCCGAGATGATAGGTTGTGTTAGGTTAGGTTATATTACGTTATTGATGTATATAAAGCTCCCACGGAGACGTAGAGGCCAACTCGCCAGGAATGTTGTCAAATATTACCGCCGAGATGATAGGTTGGGTTAGGTTAGGTTATATTACGTTATTGATGTATATAAAGCTCCCACGGAGACGTAGAGGCCAACTCGCCAGGAATGTTATCAAATATTACCGCCGAAATGATAGGTTGGATTAAGTTGCGTTATATTTCGTAATTGATGCTTATGAAGTTCCCACGGAGACGTAGAGGCCAACTCGCCAGTTATGTTTTCTAATATTACCGCCGAGATGATAGGTTGTGTTATGTTAGGTCATATTTCGTCATTGATGTTTATGAAGGTCAAACGGAGACGTAGAGGCCAACTCGCCAGTAATGTTGTCAAATATTACCGCCGAGATGATAGGTTGTGTTAGGTTAGGTTATATTTCGTTACTGATGTTTATGAAGGTCAAACGGAGACGTAGCGGCCAACTCGCCAGTAATGTTGTCAAATATTACCGCCGAGATGACAGGTTGGGTTAGGTTAGTTTATATTTCGTTATTGATGTATATGAAGGTCCCATGGAGACGCAGAGGCCAACAAGCCACGAATGTGTTCAAATATTACCGCCGAGATGTTAGGTTGGGTTAGGTTAGGTTATATTACGTTATAGATGTATATAAAGTTCCCACGGGGACGTAGAGGCCAACAAGCCAGGAATGTCTTCAAATAATACCGCCGAGATGTTAGTTTGGGTTAGGTTAGGTTATATTATGTTATAGATGTATATAACGGTCCCACGGAGACGTAGAGGCCAACTCGCCAGAAATCTTGTCAAATATTACCGCCGAGATGATAGGTTGGGTTAGGTTAGGTTATATTACGTTATTGATGTATATAAAGCTCCCACGGAGACGTAGAGGCCAACTCGCCAGGAATGTTATCAAATATTACCGCCGAAATGATAGGTTGGATTAAGTTGCGTTATATTTCGTAATTGATGCTTATGAAGTTCCCACGGAGACGTAGAGGCCAACTCGCCAGTTATGTTTTCTAATATTACCGCCGAGATGATAGGTTGTGTTATGTTAGGTCATATTTCGTCATTGATGTTTATGAAGGTCAAACGGAGACGTAGAGGCCAACTCGCCAGTAATGCTGTCAAATATTACCGCCGAGATGATAGGTTGTGTTAGGTTAGGTTATATTACGTTATTGATGTATATAAAGCTCCCACGGAGACGTAGAGGCCAACTCGCCAGGAATGTTGTCAAATATTACCGCCGAGATGATAGGTTGGGTTAGGTTAGGTTATATTACGTTATTGATGTATATAAAGCTCCCACGGAGACGTAGAGGCCAACTCGCCAGGAATGTTATCAAATATTACCGCCGAAATGATAGGTTGGATTAAGTTGCGTTATATTTCGTAATTGATGCTTATGAAGTTCCCACGGAGACGTAGAGGCCAACTCGCCAGTTATGTTTTCTAATATTACCGCCGAGATGATAGGTTGTGTTATGTTAGGTCATATTTCGTCATTGATGTTTATGAAGGTCAAACGGAGACGTAGAGGCCAACTCGCCAGTAATGTTGTCAAATATTACCGCCGAGATGATAGGTTGTGTTAGGTTAGGTTATATTTCGTTACTGATGTTTATGAAGGTCAAACGGAGACGTAGCGGCCAACTCGCCAGTAATGTTGTCAAATATTACCGCCGAGATGACAGGTTGGGTTAGGTTAGTTTATATTTCGTTATTGATGTATATGAAGGTCCCATGGAGACGCAGAGGCCAACAAGCCACGAATGTGTTCAAATATTACCGCCGAGATGTTAGGTTGGGTTAGGTTAGGTTATATTACGTTATAGATGTATATAAAGTTCCCACGGGGACGTAGAGGCCAACAAGCCAGGAATGTCTTCAAATATTACCGCCGAGATGTTAGGTTGGGTTAGGTTAGGTTATATAACGTTATTGGTGTATATAAAGGTCCCACGGAGACGTAGAGGCCAACTCGCCAGGAATGTTGTCAAATATTACCGCCGAGATGTTAGGTTGGGTTAGGTTAGGTTATATTTCGTTACTGATGTTTATGAAGGTCAAACGGAGACGTAGAGGCCAACTCGCCAGTAATGTTGTCAAATATTACCGCCGAGATGATAGGTTGTGTTAGGTTAGGTTATATTTCGTTACTGATATTTATGAAGGTCAAACGGAGACGTAGCGGCCAACTCGCCAGTAATGTTATCAAATATTACCGCCGAAATGATAGGTTGGATTAAGTTGCGTTATATTTCGTTATTGATGCTTATGAAGTTCCCAATAAAGACATAGAGGCCAACTCGCCAGGAATGATGTCAAATATTACCGCCGAGATGTTAGTTTGGGTTAGGTTAGGTTATATTACGTTATAGATGTATATAACGGTCCCGCGGAGACGTAGAGGCCAACAAGCCAGGAATGTGTTCAAATATTACCGCCGAGATGTTAGGTTGGGTTAGGTTAGGTTATATTACGTTATAGATGTATATAAAGTTCCCACGGAGGCGTAGAGGCCAACAAGACAGGAATGTGTTCAAATATTACCGCCGAGATGTTAGGTTGGGTTAGGTTAGGTTATATTACGTTATAGATGTATATAAAGTTCCCACGGGGACGTAGAGGCCAACAAGCCAGGAATGTCTTCAAATATTACCGCCGAGATGTTAGGTTGGGTTAGGTTAAGTTATATAACGTTATTGGTGTATATAAAGGTCCCACGGAGACGTAGAGGCCAACTCGCCAGGAATGTTGTCAAATATTACCGCCGAGATGATAGGTTGTGTTAGGTTAGGTTATATTTCGTTACTGATGTTTATGAAGGTCAAACGGAGACGTAGCAGCCAACTCGCCAGTAATGTTGTCAAATATTACCGCCGAGATGACAGGTTGGGTTAGGTTAGTTTATATTTCGTTATTGATGTATATGAAGGTCCCACGGAGACGCAGAGGCCAACAAGCCAGGAATGTGTTCAAATATTACCGCCGAGATGTTAGGTTGGGTTAGGTTAGGTTATATTACGTTATAGATGTATATAAAGTTCCCACGGGGACGTAGAGGCCAACAAGCCAGGAATGTCTTCAAATATTACCGCCGAGATGTTAGGTTGGGTTAGGTTAGGTTATATAACGTTATTGGTGTATATAAAGGTCCCACGGAGACGTAGAGGCCAACTCGCCCGGAATGTTGTCAAATATCACCGCCGAGATGTTAGGTTGGGTTAGGTTAGGTTATATTTCGTTACTGATGTTTATGAAGGTCAAACGGAGACGTAGAGGCCAACTCGCCAGTAATGTTGTCAAATATTACCGCCGAGATGATAGGTTGTGTTAGGTTAGGTTATATTTCGTTACTGATGTTTATGACGGTCAAACGGAGAGGTAGCGGCCAACTCGCCAGTAATGTTGTCAAATATTACCGCCGAGATGAAAGGTTGGGTTAGGTTAGGTTATATTACGTTATTGATGCTTATGAAGATCAAACGGAGACGTAGAGCCCAACTCGCCAGGAATGATGTCAAATATTACCGCCGAGAGGTTAGTTTGGGGTAGGTTAGGTTATATTACGTTATAGTTGTATATAAAGGTCCCACGGAGACGTAGAGGCCAACAAGCCAGGAATGTGTTCAAATATTACCGCCGAGATGTTAGGTTGGGATAGGTTAGGTTATATTACGTTATTGATGTATATACATATCCCACGGGGACGTAGAGGCCAACAACCCAGGAATGTGTTCAAATATTGCGGCCGAGATGTTAGGTTGGGTTAGGTTAGGTTATATTACGTTATTGATGTATATAAAGGTCCCACGGAGACGGAGAAGCCAACTCGCCAGGAATGTTTTCAAGTATTACCGCCGAGATGTTAGGTTGGGTTAGGTTAGGTTATATTACGTTATAGATGTATATAAAGGTCCCACGGAGACGTAGAGGCCAACTCGCCAGGAATGTTGTCAAATATTACCGCCGAGATGAAAGGTTGGGTTAGGTTAGGTTATATTACGTTATTGATGTTTATGAAGATCAAACGGAGACGTAGAGCCCAACTCGCCAGGAATGATGTCAAATAATACCGCCGAGATGTTAGTTTGGGTTAGGTTAGGTTATATTATGTTATAGATGTATATAACGGTCCCACGGAGACGTAGAGGCCAACTCGCCAGAAATCTTGTCAAATATTACCGCCGAGATGATAGGTTGGGTTAGGTTAGGTTATATTACGTTATTGATGTATATAAAGCTCCCACGGAGACGTAGAGGCCAACTCGCCAGGAATGTTATCAAATATTACCGCCGAAATGATAGGTTGGATTAAGTTGCGTTATATTTCGTAATTGATGCTTATGAAGTTCCCACGGAGACGTAGAGGCCAACTCGCCAGTTATGTTTTCTAATATTACCGCCGAGATGATAGGTTGTGTTATGTTAGGTCATATTTCGTCATTGATGTTTATGAAGGTCAAACGGAGACGTAGAGGCCAACTCGCCAGTAATGCTGTCAAATATTACCGCCGAGATGATAGGTTGTGTTAGGTTAGGTTATATTACGTTATTGATGTATATAAAGCTCCCACGGAGACGTAGAGGCCAACTCGCCAGGAATGTTGTCAAATATTACCGCCGAGATGATAGGTTGGGTTAGGTTAGGTTATATTACGTTATTGATGTATATAAAGCTCCCACGGAGACGTAGAGGCCAACTCGCCAGGAATGTTATCAAATATTACCGCCGAAATGATAGGTTGGATTAAGTTGCGTTATATTTCGTAATTGATGCTTATGAAGTTCCCACGGAGACGTAGAGGCCAACTCGCCAGTTATGTTTTCTAATATTACCGCCGAGATGATAGGTTGTGTTATGTTAGGTCATATTTCGTCATTGATGTTTATGAAGGTCAAACGGAGACGTAGAGGCCAACTCGCCAGTAATGTTGTCAAATATTACCGCCGAGATGATAGGTTGTGTTAGGTTAGGTTATATTTCGTTACTGATGTTTATGAAGGTCAAACGGAGACGTAGCGGCCAACTCGCCAGTAATGTTGTCAAATATTACCGCCGAGATGACAGGTTGGGTTAGGTTAGTTTATATTTCGTTATTGATGTATATGAAGGTCCCATGGAGACGCAGAGGCCAACAAGCCACGAATGTGTTCAAATATTACCGCCGAGATGTTAGGTTGGGTTAGGTTAGGTTATATTACGTTATAGATGTATATAAAGTTCCCACGGGGACGTAGAGGCCAACAAGCCAGGAATGTCTTCAAATATTACCGCCGAGATGTTAGGTTGGGTTAGGTTAGGTTATATAACGTTATTGGTGTATATAAAGGTCCCACGGAGACGTAGAGGCCAACTCGCCAGGAATGTTGTCAAATATTACCGCCGAGATGTTAGGTTGGGTTAGGTTAGGTTATATTTCGTTACTGATGTTTATGAAGGTCAAACGGAGACGTAGAGGCCAACTCGCCAGTAATGTTGTCAAATATTACCGCCGAGATGATAGGTTGTGTTAGGTTAGGTTATATTTCGTTACTGATATTTATGAAGGTCAAACGGAGACGTAGCGGCCAACTCGCCAGTAATGTTATCAAATATTACCGCCGAAATGATAGGTTGGATTAAGTTGCGTTATATTTCGTTATTGATGCTTATGAAGTTCCCAATAAAGACATAGAGGCCAACTCGCCAGGAATGATGTCAAATATTACCGCCGAGATGTTAGTTTGGGTTAGGTTAGGTTATATTACGTTATAGATGTATATAACGGTCCCGCGGAGACGTAGAGGCCAACAAGCCAGGAATGTGTTCAAATATTACCGCCGAGATGTTAGGTTGGGTTAGGTTAGGTTATATTACGTTATAGATGTATATAAAGTTCCCACGGAGGCGTAGAGGCCAACAAGACAGGAATGTGTTCAAATATTACCGCCGAGATGTTAGGTTGGGTTAGGTTAGGTTATATTACGTTATAGATGTATATAAAGTTCCCACGGGGACGTAGAGGCCAACAAGCCAGGAATGTCTTCAAATATTACCGCCGAGATGTTAGGTTGGGTTAGGTTAAGTTATATAACGTTATTGGTGTATATAAAGGTCCCACGGAGACGTAGAGGCCAACTCGCCAGGAATGTTGTCAAATATTACCGCCGAGATGATAGGTTGTGTTAGGTTAGGTTATATTTCGTTACTGATGTTTATGAAGGTCAAACGGAGACGTAGCAGCCAACTCGCCAGTAATGTTGTCAAATATTACCGCCGAGATGACAGGTTGGGTTAGGTTAGTTTATATTTCGTTATTGATGTATATGAAGGTCCCACGGAGACGCAGAGGCCAACAAGCCAGGAATGTGTTCAAATATTACCGCCGAGATGTTAGGTTGGGTTAGGTTAGGTTATATTACGTTATAGATGTATATAAAGTTCCCACGGGGACGTAGAGGCCAACAAGCCAGGAATGTCTTCAAATATTACCGCCGAGATGTTAGGTTGGGTTAGGTTAGGTTATATAACGTTATTGGTGTATATAAAGGTCCCACGGAGACGTAGAGGCCAACTCGCCCGGAATGTTGTCAAATATCACCGCCGAGATGTTAGGTTGGGTTAGGTTAGGTTATATTTCGTTACTGATGTTTATGAAGGTCAAACGGAGACGTAGAGGCCAACTCGCCAGTAATGTTGTCAAATATTACCGCCGAGATGATAGGTTGTGTTAGGTTAGGTTATATTTCGTTACTGATGTTTATGACGGTCAAACGGAGACGTAGCGGCCAACTCGCCAGTAATGTTGTCAAATATTACCGCCGAGATGAAAGGTTGGGTTAGGTTAGGTTATATTACGTTATTGATGTATATAAAGCTCCCACGGAGACGTAGAGGCCAACTCGCCAGGAATGTTGTCAAATATTACCGCCGAGATGATAGGTTGGGTTAGGTTAGGTTATATTACGTTATTGATGTATATAAAGCTCCCACGGAGACGTAGAGGCCAACTCGCCAGGAATGTTATCAAATATTACCGCCGAAATGATAGGTTGGATTAAGTTGCGTTATATTTCGTAATTGATGCTTATGAAGTTCCCACGGAGACGTAGAGGCCAACTCGCCAGTTATGTTTTCTAATATTACCGCCGAGATGATAGGTTGTGTTATGTTAGGTCATATTTCGTCATTGATGTTTATGAAGGTCAAACGGAGACGTAGAGGCCAACTCGCCAGTAATGTTGTCAAATATTACCGCCGAGATGATAGGTTGTGTTAGGTTAGGTTATATTTCGTTACTGATGTTTATGAAGGTCAAACGGAGACGTAGCGGCCAACTCGCCAGTAATGTTGTCAAATATTACCGCCGAGATGACAGGTTGGGTTAGGTTAGTTTATATTTCGTTATTGATGTATATGAAGGTCCCATGGAGACGCAGAGGCCAACAAGCCACGAATGTGTTCAAATATTACCGCCGAGATGTTAGGTTGGGTTAGGTTAGGTTATATTACGTTATAGATGTATATAAAGTTCCCACGGGGACGTAGAGGCCAACAAGCCAGGAATGTCTTCAAATATTACCGCCGAGATGTTAGGTTGGGTTAGGTTAGGTTATATAACGTTATTGGTGTATATAAAGGTCCCACGGAGACGTAGAGGCCAACTCGCCAGGAATGTTGTCAAATATTACCGCCGAGATGTTAGGTTGGGTTAGGTTAGGTTATATTTCGTTACTGATGTTTATGAAGGTCAAACGGAGACGTAGAGGCCAACTCGCCAGTAATGTTGTCAAATATTACCGCCGAGATGATAGGTTGTGTTAGGTTAGGTTATATTTCGTTACTGATATTTATGAAGGTCAAACGGAGACGTAGCGGCCAACTCGCCAGTAATGTTATCAAATATTACCGCCGAAATGATAGGTTGGATTAAGTTGCGTTATATTTCGTTATTGATGCTTATGAAGTTCCCAATAAAGACATAGAGGCCAACTCGCCAGGAATGATGTCAAATATTACCGCCGAGATGTTAGTTTGGGTTAGGTTAGGTTATATTACGTTATAGATGTATATAACGGTCCCGCGGAGACGTAGAGGCCAACAAGCCAGGAATGTGTTCAAATATTACCGCCGAGATGTTAGGTTGGGTTAGGTTAGGTTATATTACGTTATAGATGTATATAAAGTTCCCACGGAGGCGTAGAGGCCAACAAGACAGGAATGTGTTCAAATATTACCGCCGAGATGTTAGGTTGGGTTAGGTTAGGTTATATTACGTTATAGATGTATATAAAGTTCCCACGGGGACGTAGAGGCCAACAAGCCAGGAATGTCTTCAAATATTACCGCCGAGATGTTAGGTTGGGTTAGGTTAAGTTATATAACGTTATTGGTGTATATAAAGGTCCCACGGAGACGTAGAGGCCAACTCGCCAGGAATGTTGTCAAATATTACCGCCGAGATGATAGGTTGTGTTAGGTTAGGTTATATTTCGTTACTGATGTTTATGAAGGTCAAACGGAGACGTAGCGGCCAACTCGCCAGTAATGTTGTCAAATATTACCGCCGAGATGACAGGTTGGGTTAGGTTAGTTTATATTTCGTTATTGATGTATATGAAGGTCCCACGGAGACGCAGAGGCCAACAAGCCAGGAATGTGTTCAAATATTACCGCCGAGATGTTAGGTTGGGTTAGGTTAGGTTATATTACGTTATAGATGTATATAAAGTTCCCACGGGGACGTAGAGGCCAACAAGCCAGGAATGTCTTCAAATATTACCGCCGAGATGTTAGGTTGGGTTAGGTTAGGTTATATAACGTTATTGGTGTATATAAAGGTCCCACGGAGACGTAGAGGCCAACTCGCCCGGAATGTTGTCAAATATCACCGCCGAGATGTTAGGTTGGGTTAGGTTAGGTTATATTTCGTTACTGATGTTTATGAAGGTCAAACGGAGACGTAGAGGCCAACTCGCCAGTAATGTTGTCAAATATTACCGCCGAGATGATAGGTTGTGTTAGGTTAGGTTATATTTCGTTACTGATGTTTATGACGGTCAAACGGAGACGTAGCGGCCAACTCGCCAGTAATGTTGTCAAATATTACCGCCGAGATGAAAGGTTGGGTTAGGTTAGGTTATATTACGTTATTGATGTATATAAAGCTCCCACGGAGACGTAGAGGCCAACTCGCCAGGAATGTTATCAAATATTACCGCCGAAATGATAGGTTGGATTAAGTTGCGTTATATTTCGTTATTGATGCTTATGAAGTTCCCAATAAAGACATAGAGGCCAACTCGCCAGGAATGATGTCAAATATTACCGCCGAGATGTTAGTTTGGGTTAGGTTAGGTTATATTACGTTGTAGATGTATATAACGGTCCCACGGAGACGTAGAAGCCAACAAGCCAGGAATGTCTTCAAATATTACCGCCGAGATGTTAGGTTGGGTTAGGTTAGGTTATATTACGTTATAGATGTATATAAAGATCCCACGGAGGCGTAGAGGCCAACAAGACAGGAATGTGTTCAAATATTACCGCCGAGATGTTAGGTTGGGTTAGGTTAGGTTATATTACGTTATAGATGTATATAAAGTTCCCACGGAGACGTAGAGGCCAACAAGCCAGGAATGTGTTCAAATATTACCGCCGAGGTGTTAGGTTGGGTTAGGGTAGGTTATATTACGTTATTGATGTATATAAAGGTCCCACGGAGACGGAGAAGCCAACTCGCCAGGAATGTTTTCAAGTATTACCGCCCAGATGTTAGGTTGGGTTAGGTTAGGTTATATTACGTTATAGATGTATATAAAGGTCCCACGGAGACGTAGAGGCCAACTCGAAAGTAATGTTGTCAAATATTACCGCCGAGATGATAGGTTGGGTTAGGTTAGGTTATATTTCGTTATTGATGTATATGAAGGTCCCACGGAGACGTAGAGGCCAACTCGCCAGGAATGTTGTCAAATATTACCGCCGAGATGATAGGTTGGGTTAGGTTAGGTTATATTACGTTATAGATGTATTTAAAGGTCCCGCGGAGACGTAGAGGCCAACAAGCCAGGAATGTGATCAAATATTACCGCCGACATGATAGGTTGGGTTAGGTTAGGTTATATTACGTTATTGATGCTTATGAAGATCAAACGGAGACGTAGAGCCCAACTCGCCAGGAATGATGTCAAATATTACCGCCGAGAGGTTAGTTTGGGTTAGGTTAGGTTATATTACGTTATAGATGTATATAAAGGTCCCACGGAGACGTAGAGGCCAACAAGCCAGGAATGTGTTCAAATATTACCGCCGAGATGTTAGGTTGGGATAGGTTAGGTTATATTACGTTATAGATGTATATAACGTTCCCACGGAGGCGTAGAGGCCAACAAGCCAGGAATGTGTTCAAATATTACCGCCGAGATGTTAGATTGGGTTAGGTTAGGTTATATTACGTTATTGATGTATATACATATCCCACGGGGACGTAGAGGCCAACAAGCCAGGAATGTGTTCAAATGTTACCGCCGAGGTGTTAGGTTGGGTTAGGTTAGGTTATATTACGTTATTGATGTATATAAAGGTCCCACGGAGACGGAGAAGCCAACTCGCCAGGAATGTTTTCAAGTATTACCGCCGAGATGTTAGGTTGGGTTAGGTTAGGTTATATTACGTTATAGATGTATATAAAGGCCCCACGGAGACGTAGAGGCCAACTCGCCAGGAATGTTGTCAAATATTTCCGCCGAGATGAAAGGTTGGGTTAGGTTAGGTTATATTACCTTATTGATGTTTATGAAGATCAAACGGAGACGTAGAGCCCAACTCGCCAGTAATGTTGTCAAATATTACCGCCGAGATGATAGGTTGTGTTAGGTTAGGTTATATTTCGTTACTGATGTTTATGAAGGTCAAACGGAGACGTAGCGGCCAACTCGCCAGTTATGTTTTCTAATATTACCGCCGAGATGATAGGTTGTGTTATGTTAGGTCATATTTCGTCATTGATGTTTATGAAGGTCAAACGGAGACGTAGAGGCCAACTCGCCAGTAATGTTGTCAAATATTACCGCCGAGATGATAGGTTGTGTTAGGTTAGGTTATATTTCGTTACTGATGTTTATGAAGGTCAAACGGAGACGTAGCGGCCAACTCGCCAGTAATGTTGTCAAATATTACCGCCGAGATGACAGGTTGGGTTAGGTTAGTTTATATTTCGTTATTGATGTATATGAAGGTCCCACGGAGACGCAGAGGCCAACAAGCCAGGAATGTGTTCAAATATTACCGCCGAGATGTTAGGTTGGGTTAGGTTAGGTTATATTACGTTATAGATGTATATAAAGTTCCCACGGGGACGTAGAGGCCAACAAGCCAGGAATGTCTTCAACTATTACCGCCGAGATGTTAGGTTGGGTTAGGTTAGGTTATATAACGTTATTGGTGTATATAAAGGTCCCACGGAGACGTAGAGGCCAACTCGCCAGGAATGTTGTCAAATATTACCGCCGAGATGTTAGGTTGGGTTAGGTTAGGTTATATTTCGTTACTGATGTTTATGAACGTCAAACGGAGACGTAGAGGCCAACTCGCCAGTAATGTTGTCAAATATTACCGCCGAGATGATAGGTTGTGTTAGGTTAGGTTATATTTCGTTACTGATGTTTATGAAGGTCAAACGGAGACGTAGCGGCCAACTCGCCAGTAATGTTGTCAAATATTACCGCCGAGATGACAGGTTGGGTTAGGTTAGGTTATATTTCGTTATTGATGTATATGAAGGTCCCACGGAGACGTAGAGGCCAACTCGCCAGGAATGTTGTCAAATATTACCGCCGAGATGAAAGGTTGGGTTAGGTTAGGTTATATTACGTTATTGATGTATATAAAGCTCCCACGCAGACGTAGAGGCCAACTCGCCAGGAACGTTATCAAATATTACCGCCGAAATGATAGGTTGGATTAAGTTGCGTTATATTTCGTTATTGATGCTTATGAAGTTCCCAATAAAGACATAGAGGCCAACTCGCCAGGAATGATGTCAAATATTACCTCCGAGATGTTAGTTTGGGTTAGGTTAGGTTATATTACGTTACTGATGTTTATGAAGGTCAAACGGAGACGTAGCGGCCAACTCGCCAGTAATGTTGTCAAATATTACCGCCGAGATGACAGGTTGGGTTAGGTTAGTTTATATTTCGTTATTGATGTATATGAAGGTCCCACGGAGACGCAGAGGCCAACAAGCCAGGAATGTGTTCAAATATTACCGCCGAGATGTTAGGTTGGGTTAGGTTAGGTTATATTACGTTATAGATGTATATAAAGTTCCCACGGAGGCGTAGAGGCCAACAAGACAGGAATGTGTTCAAATATTACCGCCGAGATGTTAGGTTGGGTTAGGTTAGGTTATATTACGTTATAGATGTATATAAATTTCCCACGGAGACGTAGAGGCCAACAAGCCAGGAATGTGTTCAAATATTACCGCCGAGGTGTTAGGTTGGGTTAGGGTAGGTTATATTACGTTATTGTTGTATATAAAGGTCCCACGGAGACGGAGAAGCCAACTCGCCAGGAATGTTTTCAAGTATTACCGCCCAGATGTTAGGTTGGGTTAGGTTAGGTTATATTACGTTATAGATGTATATAATGGTCCCACGGAGACGTAGAGGCCAACTCGCCAGTAATGTTGTCAAATATTACCGCCGAGATGATAGGTTGGATTAAGTTGCGTTATATTTCGTTATTGATGCTTATGAAGTTCCCAATAAAGACATAGAGGCCAACTCGCCAGGAATGATGTCAAATATTACCGCCGAGATGTTAGTTTGGGTTAGGTTAGGTTATATTACGTTATAGATGTATATAACGGTCCCACGGAGACGTAGAGGCCAACAAGCCAGGAATGTGTTCAAATATTACCGCCGAGATGTTAGGTTGGTTTAGGCTAGGCTATATTACGTTATAGATGTATATAAAGTTCCCACGGAGGCGTAGAGGCCAACAAGATAGGAATGTGTTCAAATATTACCGCCGAGATGTTAGGTTGGGTTAGGTTAGGTTATATTACGATATAGATGTATATAAAGTTCCCACGGAGACGTAGAGGCCAACAAGCCAGGGATGTGTTCAAATATTACCGCCGAAGTGTTAGGTTGGGTTAGGGTAGGTTTTATTACGTTATTGATGTATATAAAGGTCCCACGGAGACGGAGAAGCCAACTCGCCAGGAATGTTTTCAAGTATTACCGCCCAGATGTTAGGTTGGGTTAGGTTAGGTTATATTACGTTATAGATGTATATAAAGGTCCCACGGAGACGTAGACGCCAACTCGCCAGTAATGTTGTCAAATATTACCGCCGAGATGATAGGTTGGGTTAGGTTAGGTTATATTTCGTTATTGATGTATATGAAGGTCCCACGGAGACGTAGAGGCCAACTCGCCAGGAATGTTGTCAAATATTACCGCCGAGATGATAGGTTGGGTTAGGTTATGTTATATTACGTTATAGATGTATTTAAAGGTCCCGCGGAGACGTAGAGGCCAACAAGCCAGGAATGTGATCAAATATTACCGTCGACATGATAGGTTGGGTTAGGTTAGGTTATATTACGTTATTGATGCTTATGAAGATCAAACGGAGACGTAGAGCCCAACTCGCCAGGAATGATGTCAAATATTACCGCCGAGAGGTTAGTTTCGGTTAGGTTAGGTTATATTACGTTATTGATGTATATACATATCCCACGGGGACGTAGAGGCCAACAAGCCAGGAATGTGTTCAAATATTACCGCCGAGGTGTTAGGTTGGGTTAGGTTAGGTTATATTACGTTATTGATGTACATAAAGGTCCCACGGAGACGGAGAAGCCAACTCGCCAGGAATGTTTTCAAGTATTACCGCCGCGATGTTAGGTTGGGTTAGGTTAGGTTATATTACGTTATAGATGTATATAAAGGTCCCACGGAGACGTAGAGGCCAACTGGCCAGGAATGTTGTCAAATATTACCGCCGACATGATAGGTTGGGTTAGGTTAGGTTATATTACGTTATTGATGCTTATGAAGATCAAACGGAGACGTAGAGCCCAACTCGCCAGGAATGATGTCAAATATTACCGCCGAGAGGTTAGTTTGGGTTAGGCTAGGTTATATTACGTTATAGATGTATATAAAGGTCCCACGGAGACGTAGAGGCCAACAAGCCAGGAATGTGTTCAAATATTACCGCCGAGATGTTAGGTTGGGATAGGTTAGGTTATATTACGTTATAGATGTATATAAAGTTCCCACGGAGACGTAGAGCCCAACTCGCCAGGAATGATGTCAAATATTACCGCCGAGATGACAGGTTGGGTTAGGTTAGGTTATATTTCGTTATTGATGTATATGAAGGTCCCACGGAGACGTAGAGGCCAACTCGCCAGGAATGATGTCAAATATTACCGCCGAGATGAAAGGTTGGGTTAGGTTAGGTTATATTACGTTATTGATGTATATAAAGCTCCCACGGAGACGTAGAGGCCAACTCGCCAGGAACGTTATCAAATATTACCGCCGAAATGGTAGGTTGGATTAAGTTGCGTTATATTTCGTTATTGATGCTTATGAAGTTCCCAATAAAGACATAGAGGCCAACTCGCCAGGAATGATGTCAAATATTACCGCCGAGATGTTAGTTTGGGTTAGGTTAGGTTATATTACGTTATAGATGTATATAACGGTCCCACGGAGACGTAGGGGCCAACAAGCCAGGAATGTGTTCAAATATTACCGCCGAGATGTTAGGTTGGGTTAGGTTAGGTTATATTACGTTATAGATGTATATAAAGTTCCCACGGAGGCGTAGAGGCCAACAAGACAGGAATGTGTTCAAATATTACCGCCGAGATGTTAGGTTGGGTTAGGTTAGGTTATATAACGTTATTGGTGTATATAAAGGTCCCACGGAGACGTAGAGGCCAACTCGCCAGGAATGTTGTCAAATATTACCGCCGAGATGTTAGGTTGGGTTAGGTTAGGTTATATTTCGTTACTGATGTTTATGAACGTCAAACGGAGACGTAGAGGCCAACTCGCCAGTAATGTTATCAAATATTACCGCCGAGATGATAGGTTGTGTTAGGTTAGGTTATATTTCGTTACTGATGTTTATGAAGGTCAAACGGAGACGTAGCGGCCAATTCGCCAGTAATGTTGTCAAATATTACCGCCGAGATGACAGGTTGGGTTAGGTTAGGTTATATTTCGTTATTGATGTATATGAAGGTCCCACGGAGACGTAGAGGCCAACTCGCCAGGAATGTTGTCAAATATTACCGCCGAGATGAAAGGTTGGGTTAGGTTAGGTTATATTACGTTATTGATGTATATAAAGCTCCCACGGAGACGTAGAGGCCAACTCGCCAGGAACGTTTTCAAATATTACCGCCGAAATGATAGGTTGGATTAAGTTGCGTTATATTTTGTTATTGATGCTTATGAAGTTCCCAATAAAGACATAGAGGCCAACTCGCCAGGAATGATGTCAAATATTACCGCCGAGATGTTAGTTTGGGTTAGGTTAGGTTATATTACGTTATAGATGTATATAACGGTCCCACGGAGACGTAGAGGCCAACAAGCCAGGAATGTGTTCAAATATTACCGCCGAGATGTTAGGTTGGGTTAGGTTAGGTTATATTACGTTATAGATGTATATAAAGTTCCCACGGAGGCGTAGAGGCCAACAAGACAGGAATGTGTTCAAATATTACCGCCGAGATGTTAGGTTGGGTTAGGTTAGGTTATATTACGTTATAGATGTATATAAAGTTCCCACGGGGACGTAGAGGCCAACAAGCCAGGAATGTCTTCAAATATTACCGCCGAGATGTTAGGTTGGGTTAGGTTAGGTTATATTACGTTATAGATGTATATAAAGTTCCCACGGGGACGTAGAGGCCAACAAGCCAGGAATGTCTTCAAATATTACCGCCGAGATGTTAGGTTGGGTTAGGTTAGGTTATATAACATTATTGGTGTATATAAAGGTCCCACGGAGACGTAGAGGCCAACTCGCCAGGAACGTTATCAAATATTACCGCCGAAATGATAGGTTGGATTAAGTTGCGTTATATTTCGTTATTGATGCTTATGAAGTTCCCAATAAAGACGTAGAGGCCAACAAGCCAGGAATGTGTTCAAATATTACCGCCGAGATGTTAGGTTGGGTTAGGTTAGGTTATATTACGTTATAGATGTATATAACGGTCCCACGGAGACGTAGGGGCCAACAAGCCAGGAATGTGTTCAAATATTACCGCCGAGATGTTAGGTTGGGTTAGGTTAGGTTATATTACGTTATAGATGTATATAAAGTTCCCACGGAGGCGTAGAGGCCAACAAGACAGGAATGTGTTCAAATATTACCGCCGAGATGTTAGGTTGGGTTAGGTTAGGTTATATAAAGTTATTGGTGTATATAAAGGTCCCACGGAGACGTAGAGGCCAACTCGCCAGGAACGTTATCAAATATTACCGCCGAAACGGTAGGTTGGATTAAGTTGCGTTATATTTCGTTATTGATGCTTATGAAGTTCCCAATAAAGACATAGAGGCCAACTCGCCAGGAATGATGTCAAATATTACCGCCGAGATGTTAGTTTGGGTTAGGTTAGGTTATATTACGTTATAGATGTATATAACGTTCCCACGGAGACGTAGAGGCCAACAAGCCAGGAATGTGTTCAAATATTACCGCCGAGATGTTAGGTTGGGTTAGGTCAGGTTATATTACGTTATAGATGTATATAAAGTTCCCACGGAGGCGTAGGGGCCAACAAGACAGGAATGTGTTCAAATATTACCGCCGAGATGTTAGGTTGGGTTAGGTTAGGTTATATTACGTTATAGATGTATATAAAGTTCCCACGGGGACGTAGAGGCCAACAAGCCAGGAATGTCTTCAAATATTACCGCCGAGATGTTAGGTTGGGTTAGGTTAGGTTATATAACGTTATTGGTGTATATAAAGGTCCCACGGAGACGTAGAGGCCAACTCGCCAGTAATGTTGTCAAATATTACCGCCGAGATGATAGGTTGTGTTAGGTTAGGTTATATTTCGTTACTGATGTTTATGAAGGTCAAACGGAGACGTAGCGGCCAACTCGCCAGTAATGTTGTCAAATATTACCGCCGAGATGACAGGTTGGGTTAGGTTAGGTTATATTTCGTTATTGATGCTTATGAAGTTCCCAATAAAGACATAGAGGCCAACTCGCCAGGAATGATGTCAAATATTACCGCCGAGATGTTAGTTTGGGTTAGGTTAGGTTATATTACGTTATAGATGTATATAACGGTCCCACGGAGACGTAGGGGCCAACAAGCCAGGAATGTGTTCAAATATTACCGCCGAGATGTTAGGTTGGGTTAGGTTAGGTTATATTACGTTATAGATGTATATAAAGTTCCCACGGAGGCGTAGAGGCCAACAAGACAGGAATGTGTTCAAATATTACCGCCGAGATGTTAGGTTGGGTTAGGTTAGGTTATATAACGTTATTGGTGTATATAAAGGTCCCACGGAGACGTAGAGGCCAACTCGCCAGGAATGTTGTCAAATATTACCGCCGAGATGTTAGGTTGGGTTAGGTTAGGTTATATTTCGTTACTGATGTTTATGAACGTCAAACGGAGACGTAGAGGCCAACTCGCCAGTAATGTTATCAAATATTACCGCCGAGATGATAGGTTGTGTTAGGTTAGGTTATATTTCGTTACTGATGTTTATGAAGGTCAAACGGAGACGTAGCGGCCAATTCGCCAGTAATGTTGTCAAATATTACCGCCGAGATGACAGGTTGGGTTAGGTTAGGTTATATTTCGTTATTGATGTATATGAAGGTCCCACGGAGACGTAGAGGCCAACTCGCCAGGAATGTTGTCAAATATTACCGCCGAGATGAAAGGTTGGGTTAGGTTAGGTTATATTACGTTATTGATGTATATAAAGCTCCCACGGAGACGTAGAGGCCAACTCGCCAGGAACGTTTTCAAATATTACCGCCGAAATGATAGGTTGGATTAAGTTGCGTTATATTTTGTTATTGATGCTTATGAAGTTCCCAATAAAGACATAGAGGCCAACTCGCCAGGAATGATGTCAAATATTACCGCCGAGATGTTAGTTTGGGTTAGGTTAGGTTATATTACGTTATAGATGTATATAACGGTCCCACGGAGACGTAGAGGCCAACAAGCCAGGAATGTGTTCAAATATTACCGCCGAGATGTTAGGTTGGGTTAGGTTAGGTTATATTACGTTATAGATGTATATAAAGTTCCCACGGAGGCGTAGAGGCCAACAAGACAGGAATGTGTTCAAATATTACCGCCGAGATGTTAGGTTGGGTTAGGTTAGGTTATATTACGTTATAGATGTATATAAAGTTCCCACGGGGACGTAGAGGCCAACAAGCCAGGAATGTCTTCAAATATTACCGCCGAGATGTTAGGTTGGGTTAGGTTAGGTTATATTACGTTATAGATGTATATAAAGTTCCCACGGGGACGTAGAGGCCAACAAGCCAGGAATGTCTTCAAATATTACCGCCGAGATGTTAGGTTGGGTTAGGTTAGGTTATATAACATTATTGGTGTATATAAAGGTCCCACGGAGACGTAGAGGCCAACTCGCCAGGAACGTTATCAAATATTACCGCCGAAATGATAGGTTGGATTAAGTTGCGTTATATTTCGTTATTGATGCTTATGAAGTTCCCAATAAAGACGTAGAGGCCAACAAGCCAGGAATGTGTTCAAATATTACCGCCGAGATGTTAGGTTGGGTTAGGTTAGGTTATATTACGTTATAGATGTATATAACGGTCCCACGGAGACGTAGGGGCCAACAAGCCAGGAATGTGTTCAAATATTACCGCCGAGATGTTAGGTTGGGTTAGGTTAGGTTATATTACGTTATAGATGTATATAAAGTTCCCACGGAGGCGTAGAGGCCAACAAGACAGGAATGTGTTCAAATATTACCGCCGAGATGTTAGGTTGGGTTAGGTTAGGTTATATAAAGTTATTGGTGTATATAAAGGTCCCACGGAGACGTAGAGGCCAACTCGCCAGGAATGTTGTCAAATATTACCGCCGAGATGTTAGGTTGGGTTAGGTTAGGTTATATTTCGTTACTGATGTTTATGAACGTCAAACGGAGACGTAGAGGCCAACTCGCCAGTAATGTTGTCAAATATTACCGCCGAGATGATAGGTTGTGTTAGGTTAGGTTATATTTCGTTACTGATGTTTATGAAGGTCAAACGGAGACGTAGCGGCCAATTCGCCAGTAATGTTGTCAAATATTACCGCCGAGATGACAGGTTGGGTTAGGTTAGGTTATATTACGTTATTGATGTATATAAAGCTCCCACGGAGACGTAGAGGCCAACTCGCCAGGAACGTTATCAAATATTACCGCCGAAACGGTAGGTTGGATTAAGTTGCGTTATATTTCGTTATTGATGCTTATGAAGTTCCCAATAAAGACATAGAGGCCAACTCGCCAGGAATGATGTCAAATATTACCGCCGAGATGTTAGTTTGGGTTAGGTTAGGTTATATTACGTTATAGATGTATATAACGTTCCCACGGAGACGTAGAGGCCAACAAGCCAGGAATGTGTTCAAATATTACCGCCGAGATGTTAGGTTGGGTTAGGTCAGGTTATATTACGTTATAGATGTATATAAAGTTCCCACGGAGGCGTAGGGGCCAACAAGACAGGAATGTGTTCAAATATTACCGCCGAGATGTTAGGTTGGGTTAGGTTAGGTTATATTACGTTATAGATGTATATAAAGTTCCCACGGGGACGTAGAGGCCAACAAGCCAGGAATGTCTTCAAATATTACCGCCGAGATGTTAGGTTGGGTTAGGTTAGGTTATATAACGTTATTGGTGTATATAAAGGTCCCACGGAGACGTAGAGGCCAACTCGCCAGGAATGTTGTCAAATATTACCGCCGAGATGTTAGGTTGGGTTAGGTTAGGTTATATTTCGTTACTGATGTTTATGAAGGTCAAACGGAGACGTAGAGGCCAACTCGCCAGTAATGTTGTCAAATATTACCGCCGAGATGATAGGTTGTGTTAGGTTAGGTTATATTTCGTTACTGATGTTTATGAAGGTCAAACGGAGACGTAGCGGCCAACTCGCCAGTAATGTTGTCAAATATTACCGCCGAGATGTTAGGTTGGGTTAGGTTAGGTTATATTTCGTTACTGATGTTTATAAACGTCAAACGGAGACGTAGAGGCCAACTCGCCAGTAATGTTGTCAAATATTACCGCTGAGATGATAGGTTGTGTTAGGTTAGGTTATATTTCGTTACTGATGTTTATGAAGGTCAAACGGAGACGTAGCGGCCAATTCGCCAGTAATGTTGTCAAATATTACCGCCCAGAAGACAGGTTGGGTTAGGTTAGGTTACATTTCGTTATTGATGTATATGAAGGTCCCACGGAGACGTAGAGGCCAACTCGCCAGGAATGTTGTCAAATATTACCGCCGAGATGAAAGGTTGGGTTAGGTTAGGTTATATTACGTTATTGATGTATATAAAGCTCCCACGGAGACGTAGAGGCCAACTCGCCAGGAACGTTTTCAAATATTACCGCCGAAATGATAGGTTGGATTAAGTTGCGTTATATTTTGTTATTGATGCTTATGAAGTTCCCAATAAAGACATAGAGGCCAACTCGCCAGGAATGATGTCAAATATTACCGCCGAGATGTTAGTTTGGGTTAGGTTAGGTTATATTACGTTATAGATGTATATAACGGTCCCACGGAGACGTAGAGGCCAACAAGCCAGGAATGTGTTCAAATATTACCGCCGAGATGTTAGGTTGGGTTAGGTTAGGTTATATTACGTTATAGATGTATATAAAGTTCCCACGGAGGCGTAGAGGCCAACAAGACAGGAATGTGTTCAAATATTACCGCCGAGATGTTAGGTTGGGTTAGGTTAGGTTATATTACGTTATAGATGTATATAAAGTTCCCACGGGGACGTAGAGGCCAACAAGCCAGGAATGTCTTCAAATATTACCGCCGAGATGTTAGGTTGGGTTAGGTTAGGTTATATTACGTTATAGATGTATATAAAGTTCCCACGGGGACGTAGAGGCCAACAAGCCAGGAATGTCTTCAAATATTACCGCCGAGATGTTAGGTTGGGTTAGGTTAGGTTATATAACATTATTGGTGTATATAAAGGTCCCACGGAGACGTAGAGGCCAACTCGCCAGGAACGTTATCAAATATTACCGCCGAAATGATAGGTTGGATTAAGTTGCGTTATATTTCGTTATTGATGCTTATGAAGTTCCCAATAAAGACGTAGAGGCCAACAAGCCAGGAATGTGTTCAAATATTACCGCCGAGATGTTAGGTTGGGTTAGGTTAGGTTATATTACGTTATAGATGTATATAACGGTCCCACGGAGACGTAGGGGCCAACAAGCCAGGAATGTGTTCAAATATTACCGCCGAGATGTTAGGTTGGGTTAGGTTAGGTTATATTACGTTATAGATGTATATAAAGTTCCCACGGAGGCGTAGAGGCCAACAAGACAGGAATGTGTTCAAATATTACCGCCGAGATGTTAGGTTGGGTTAGGTTAGGTTATATAACGTTATTGGTGTATATAAAGGTCCCACGGAGACGTAGAGGCCAACTCGCCAGGAATGTTGTCAAATATTACCGCCGAGATGTTAGGTTGGGTTAGGTTAGGTTATATTTCGTTACTGATGTTTATGAACGTCAAACGGAGACGTAGAGGCCAACTCGCCAGTAATGTTGTCAAATATTACCGCCGAGATGATAGGTTGTGTTAGGTTAGGTTATATTTCGTTACTGATGTTTATGAAGGTCAAACGGAGACGTAGCGGCCAATTCGCCAGTAATGTTGTCAAATATTACCGCCGAGATGACAGGTTGGGTTAGGTTAGGTTATATTACGTTATTGATGTATATAAAGCTCCCACGGAGACGTAGAGGCCAACTCGCCAGGAACGTTATCAAATATTACCGCCGAAATGGTAGGTTGGATTAAGTTGCGTTATATTTCGTTATTGATGCTTATGAAGTTCCCAATAAAGACATAGAGGCCAACTCGCCAGGAATGATGTCAAATATTACCGCCGAGATGTTAGTTTGGGTTAGGTTAGGTTATATTACGTTATAGATGTATATAACGTTCCCACGGAGACGTAGAGGCCAACAGCCAGGAATGTGTTCAAATATTACCGCCGAGATGTTAGGTTGGGTTAGGTCAGGTTATATTACGTTATAGATGTATATAAAGTTCCCACGGAGGCGTAGGGGCCAACAAGACAGGAATGTGTTCAAATATTACCGCCGAGATGTTAGGTTGGGTTAGGTTAGGTTATATTACGTTATAGATGTATATAAAGTTCCCACGGGGACGTAGAGGCCAACAAGCCAGGAATGTCTTCAAATATTACCGCCGAGATGTTAGGTTGGGTTAGGTTAGGTTATATAACGTTATTGGTGTATATAAAGGTCCCACGGAGACGTAGAGGCCAACTCGCCAGGAATGTTGTCAAATATTACCGCCGAGATGTTAGGTTGGGTTAGGTTAGGTTATATTTCGTTACTGATGTTTATGAAGGTCAAACGGAGACGTAGAGGCCAACTCGCCAGTAATGTTGTCAAATATTACCGCCGAGATGATAGGTTGTGTTAGGTTAGGTTATATTTCGTTACTGATGTTTATGAAGGTCAAACGGAGACGTAGCGGCCAACTCGCCAGTAATGTTGTCAAATATTACCGCCGAGATGTTAGGTTGGGTTAGGTTAGGTTATATTTCGTTACTGATGTTTATAAACGTCAAACGGAGACGTAGAGGCCAACTCGCCAGTAATGTTGTCAAATATTACCGCCGAGATGATAGGTTGTGTTAGGTTAGGTTATATTTCGTTACTGATGTTTATGAAGGTCAAACGGAGACGTAGCGGCCAATTCGCCAGTAATGTTGTCAAATATTACCGCCGAGATGACAGGTTGGGTTAGGTTAGGTTATATTTCGTTATTGATGTATATGAAGGTCCCACGGAGACGTAGAGGCCAACTCGCCAGGAATGTTGTCAAATATTACCGCCGAGATGAAAGGTTGGGTTAGGTTAGGTTATATTACGTTATTGATGTATATAAAGCTCCCACGGAGACGTAGAGGCCAACTCGCCAGGAACGTTTTCAAATATTACCGCCGAAATGATAGGTTGGATTAAGTTGCGTTATATTTTGTTATTGATGCTTATGAAGTTCCCAATAAAGACATAGAGGCCAACTCGCCAGGAATGATGTCAAATATTACCGCCGAGATGTTAGTTTGGGTTAGGTTAGGTTATATTACGTTATAGATGTATATAACGGTCCCACGGAGACGTAGAGGCCAACAAGCCAGGAATGTGTTCAAATATTACCGCCGAGATGTTAGGTTGGGTTAGGTTAGGTTATATTACGTTATAGATGTATATAAAGTTCCCACGGAGGCGTAGAGGCCAACAAGACAGGAATGTGTTCAAATATTACCGCCGAGATGTTAGGTTGGGTTAGGTTAGGTTATATTACGTTATAGATGTATATAAAGTTCCCACGGGGACGTAGAGGCCAACAAGCCAGGAATGTCTTCAAATATTACCGCCGAGATGTTAGGTTGGGTTAGGTTAGGTTATATTACGTTATAGATGTATATAAAGTTCCCACGGGGACGTAGAGGCCAACAAGCCAGGAATGTCTTCAAATATTACCGCCGAGATGTTAGGTTGGGTTAGGTTAGGTTATATAACATTATTGGTGTATATAAAGGTCCCACGGAGACGTAGAGGCCAACTCGCCAGGAACGTTATCAAATATTACCGCCGAAATGATAGGTTGGATTAAGTTGCGTTATATTTCGTTATTGATGCTTATGAAGTTCCCAATAAAGACGTAGAGGCCAACAAGCCAGGAATGTGTTCAAATATTACCGCCGAGATGTTAGGTTGGGTTAGGTTAGGTTATATTACGTTATAGATGTATATAACGGTCCCACGGAGACGTAGGGGCCAACAAGCCAGGAATGTGTTCAAATATTACCGCCGAGATGTTAGGTTGGGTTAGGTTAGGTTATATTACGTTATAGATGTATATAAAGTTCCCACGGAGGCGTAGAGGCCAACAAGACAGGAATGTGTTCAAATATTACCGCCGAGATGTTAGGTTGGGTTAGGTTAGGTTATATAACGTTATTGGTGTATATAAAGGTCCCACGGAGACGTAGAGGCCAACTCGCCAGGAATGTTGTCAAATATTACCGCCGAGATGTTAGGTTGGGTTAGGTTAGGTTATATTTCGTTACTGATGTTTATGAACGTCAAACGGAGACGTAGAGGCCAACTCGCCAGGTATGTTTTCTAATATTACCGCCGAGATGATAGGTTGTGTTATGTTAGGTTATATTTCGTCATTGATGTTTATGAAGGTCAAACGGAGACGTAGCGGCCAACTCGCCAGTAATGTTGTCAAATATTACCGCCGAGATGACAGGTTGGGTTAGGTTAGGTTATATTTCGTTATTGATGTATATGAAGGTCCCACGGAGACGTAGAGGCCAACTCGCCAGGAATGTTGTCAAATATTACCGCCGAGATGAAAGGTTGGGTTAGGTTAGGTTATATTACGTTATTGATGTATATAAAGCTCCCACGCAGACGTAGAGGCCAACTCGCCAGGAACGTTATCAAATATTACCGCCGAAATGATAGGTTGGATTAAGTTGCGTTATATTTCGTTATTGATGCTTATGAAGTTCCCAATAAAGACATAGAGGCCAACTCGCCAGGAATGATGTCAAATATTACCGCCGAGATGTTAGTTTGGGTTAGGTTAGGTTATATTACGTTATAGATGTATATAACGGTCCCACGGGGACGTAGAGGCCAACAAGCCAGGAATGTCTTCAAATATTACCGCCGAGATGTTAGGTTGGGTTAGGTTAGGTTATATAACATTATTGGTGTATATAAAGGTCCCACGGAGACGTAGAGGCCAACTCGCCAGGAATGTTGTCAAATATTACCGCCGAGATGAAGGGTTGGGTTAGGTTATGTTATATTACGTTATTGATGTATATAAAGCTCCCACGGAGACGTAGAGGCCAACTCGCCAGGAACGTTTTCAAATATTACCGCCGAAATGATAGGTTGGATTAAGTTGCGTTATATTTTGTTATTGATGCTTATGAAGTTCCCAATAAAGACATAGAGGCCAACTCGCCAGGAATGATGTCAAATATTACCGCCGAGATGTTAGTTTGTGTTAGGTTAGGTTATATTACGTTATAGATGTATATAACGGTCCCACGGAGACGTAGAGGCCAACAAGCCAGGAATGTGTTCAAATATTACCGCCGAGATGTTAGGTTGGGTTAGGTTAGGTTATATTACGTTATAGATGTATATAAAGTTCCCACGGAGGCGTAGAGGCCAACAAGACAGGAATGTGTTCAAATATTACCGCCGAGATGTTAGGTTGGGTTAGGTTAGGTTATATTACGTTATAGATGTATATAAAGTTCCCACGGGGACGTAGAGGCCAACAAGCCAGGAATGTCTTCAAATATTACCGCCGAGATGTTAGGTTGGGTTAGGTTAGGTTATATAACGTTATTGGTGTATATAAAGGTCCCACGGAGACGTAGAGGCCAACTCGCCAGGAATGTTGTCAAATATTACCGCCGAGATGTTAGGTTGGGTTAGGTTAGGTTATATTACGTTACTGATGTTTATGAAGGTCAAACGGAGACGTAGAGGCCAACTCGCCAGTAATGTTGTCAAATATTACCGCCGAGATGATAGGTTGTGTTAGGTTAGGTTATATTTCGTTACTGATGTTTATGAAGGTCAAACGGAGACGTAGCGGCCAACTCGCCAGTAATGTTGTCAAATATTACCGCCGAGATGACAGGTTGGGTTAGGTTAGGTTATATAACATTATTGGTGTATATAAAGGTCCCACGGAGACGTAGAGGCCAACTCGCCAGGAATGTTGTCAAATATTACCGCCGAGATGAAAGGTTGGGTTAGGTTAGGTTATATTACGTTATTGATGTATATAAAGCTCCCACGGAGACGTAGAGGCCAACTCACCAGGAACGTTATCAAATATTACCGCCGAAATGATAGGTTGGATTAAGTTGCGTTATATTTTGTTATTGATGCTTATGAAGTTCCCAATAAAGACATAGAGGCCAACTCGCCAGGAATGATGTCAAATATTACCGCCGAGATGTTAGTTTGTGTTAGGTTAGGTTATATTACGTTATAGATGTATATAACGGTCCCACGGAGACGTAGAGGCCAACAAGCCAGGAATGTGTTCAAATATTACCGCCGAGATGTTAGGTTGGGTTAGGTTAGGTTATATTACGTTATAGATGTATATAAAGTTCCCACGGAGGCGTAGAGGCCAACAAGACAGGAATGTGTTCAAATATTACCGCCGAGATGTTAGGTTGGGTTAGGTTAGGTTATATTACGTTATAGATGTATATAAAGTTCCCACGGGGACGTAGAGGCCAACAAGCCAGGAATGTCTTCAAATATTACCGCCGAGATGTTAGGTTGGGTTAGGTTAGGTTATATAACGTTATTGGTGTATATAAAGGTCCCACGGAGACGTAGAGGCCAACTCGCCAGGAATGTTGTCAAATATTACCGCCGAGATGTTAGGTTGGGTTAGGTTAGGTTATATTACGTTACTGATGTTTATGAAGGTCAAACGGAGACGTAGAGGCCAACTCGCCAGTAATGTTGTCAAATATTACCGCCGAGATGATAGGTTGTGTTAGGTTAGGTTATATTTCGTTACTGATGTTTATGAAGGTCAAACGGAGACGTAGCGGCCAACTCGCCAGTAATGTTGTCAAATATTACCGCCGAGATGACAGGTTGGGTTAGGTTAGGTTATATTTCGTTATTGATGTATATGAAGGTCCCACGGAGACGTAGAGGCCAACTCGCCAGGAATGTTGTCAAATATTACCGCCGAGATGAAAGGTTGGGTTAGGTTAGGTTATATTACGTTATTGATGTATATAAAGCTCCCACGGAGACGTAGAGGCCAACTCACCAGGAACGTTATCAAATATTACCGCCGAAATGATAGGTTGGATTAAGTTGCGTTATATTTCGTTATTGATGCTTATGAAGTTCCCAATAAAGACGTAGAGGCCAACAAGCCAGGAATGTGTTCAAATATTACCGCCGAGATGTTAGGTTGGGTTAGGTTAGGTTATATTACGTTATAGATGTATATAAAGTTCCCACGGAGGCGTAGAGGCCAACAAGACAGGAATGTGTTCAAATATTACCGCCGAAATGTTAGGTTGGGTTAGGTTAGGTTATATTACGTTATAGATGTATATAAAGTTCCCACGGGGACGTAGAGGCCAACAAGCCAGGAATGTCTTCAAATATTACCGCCGAGATGTTAGGTTGGGTTAGGTTAGGTTATATAACATTATTGGTGTATATAAAGGTCCCACGGAGACGTAGAGGCCAACTCGCCAGTAATGTTGTCAAATATTACCGCCGAGATGATAGGTTGTGTTAGGTTAGGTTATATTTCGTTACTGATGTTTATGAAGGTCAAACGGAGACGTAGCGGCCAACTCGCCAGTAATGTTGTCAAATATTACCGCCGAGATGACAGGTTGGGTTAGGTTAGGTTATATTTCGTTATTGGTGTATATGAAGGTCCCACGGAGACGTAGAGGCCAACTCGCCAGGAATGTTGTCAAATATTACCGCCGAGATGAAAGGTTGGGTTAGGTTAGGTTATATTACGTTATTGATGTATATAAAGCTCCCACGCAGACGTAGAGGCCAACTCGCCAGGAACGTTATCAAATATTACCGCCGAAATGATAGGTTGGATTAAGTTGCGTTATATTTCGTTATTGATGCTTATGAAGTTCCCAATAAAGACATAGAGGCCAACTCGCCAGGAATGATGTCAAATATTACCGCCGAGATGTTAGTTTGGGTTAGGTTAGGTTATATTACGTTATAGATGTATATAACGGTCCCACGGAGACGTAGAGGCCAACAAGCCAGGAATGTGTTCAAATATTACCGCCGAGATGTTAGTTTGGGTTAGGTTAGGTTATATTACGTTATTGATGTACATAAAGGTCCCACGGAGACGGAGAAGCCAACTCGCCAGGAATGTTTTCAAGTATTACCGCCGCGATGTTAGGTTGGGTTAGGTTAGGTTATATTACGTTATAGATGTATATAAAGGTCCCACGGAGACGTAGAGGCCAACTGGCCAGGAATGTTGTCAAATATTACCGCCGACATGATAGGTTGGGTTAGGTTAGGTTATATTACGTTATTGATGCTTATGAAGATCAAACGGAGACGTAGAGCCCAACTCGCCAGGAATGATGTCAAATATTACCGCCGAGAGGTTAGTTTGGGTTAGGCTAGGTTATATTACGTTATAGATGTATATAAAGGTCCCACGGAGACGTAGAGGCCAACAAGCCAGGAATGTGTTCAAATATTACCGCCGAGATGTTAGGTTGGGATAGGTTAGGTTATATTACGTTATAGATGTATATAAAGTTCCCACGGAGACGTAGAGCCCAACTCGCCAGGAATGATGTCAAATATTACCGCCGAGATGTTAGTTTGGGTTAGGTTAGGTTATATTACGTTATAGATGTATATAACGGTCCCACGGAGACGTAGAGGCCAACTCGCCAGAAATGTTGTCAAATATTACCGCCGAGATGATAGGTTGGGTTAGGTTAGGTTATATTACGTTATTGATGTATATAAAGCTCCCACGGAGACGTAGAGGCCAACTCGCCAGGAATGTTATCAAATATTACCGCCGAAATGATAGGTTGGATTAAGTTGCGTTATATTTCGTAATTGATGTTTATGAAGGTCAAACGGAGACGTAGAGGCCAACTCGCAAGTAATGTTGTCAAATATTACCGCCGAGATGATAGGTTGTGTTAGGTTAGGTTATATAACGTTATTGGTGTATATAAAGGTCCCACGGAGACGTAGAGGCCAACTCGCCAGGAATGTTGTCAAATATTACCGCCGAGATGAAAGGTTGGGTTAGGTTAGGTTATATTACGTTATTGATGTTTATGAAGATCAAACGGAGCCGTAGAGCCCAACTCGCCAGTAATGTTGTCAAATATTACCGCCGAGATGATAGGTTGTGTTAGGTTAGGTTATATTTCGTTACTGATGTTTATGAAGGTCAAACGGAGACGTAGCGGCCAACTCGCCAGTAATGTTGTCAAATATTACCGCCGAGATGACAGGTTGGGTTAGGTTAGTTTATATTTCGTTATTGATGTATATGAAGGTCCCACGGAGACGCAGAGGCCAACAAGCCAGGAATGTGTTCAAATATTACCGCCGAGATGTTAGGTTGGGTTAGGTTAGGTTATATTACGTTATAGATGTATATAAAGTTCCCACGGGGACGTAGAGGCCAACAAGCCAGGAATGTCTTCAAATATTACCGCCGAGATGTTAGGTTGGGTTAGGTTAGGTTATATAACGTTATTGGTGTATATAAAGGTCCCACGGAGACGCAGAGGCCAACTCGCCAGGAATGTTGTCAAATATTACCGCCGAGATGTTAGGTTGGGTTAGGTTAGGTTATATTTCGTTACTGATGTTTATGAAGGTCAAACGGAGACGTAGAGGCCAACTCGCCAGTAATGTTGTCAAATATTACCGCCGAGATGATAGGTTGTGTGAGGTTAGGTTATATTTCGTTACTGATGTTTATGACGGTCAAACGGAGACGTAGCGGCCAACTCGCCAGTAATGTTGTCAAATATTACCGCCGAGATGACAGGTTGGGTTAGGTTAGGTTATATTTCGTTATTGATGTATATGAAGGTCCCACGGAGTCGTAGAGGCCAACTCGCCAGGAATGTTGTCGAATATTACCGCCGAGATGAAAGGTTGGGTTAGGTTAGGTTATATTACGTTATTGATGTATATAAAGCTCCCACGGAGACGTAGAGGCCAACTCGCCAGGAATGTTATCAAATATTACCGCCGAAATGATAGGTTGGATTAAGTTGCGTTATATTTCGTTATTGATGCTTATGAAGTTCCCAATAAAGACATAGAGGCCAACTCGCCAGGAATGATGTCAAATATTACCGCCGAGATGTTAGTTTGGGTTAGGTTAGGCTATATTACGTTATAGATGTATATAACGGTCCCACGGAGACGTAGAGGCCAACTCGCCAGAAATGTTGTCAAATATTACCGCCGAGATGATAGGTTGGGTTAGGTTAGGTTATATTACGTTATACATGTATATAAAGTTCCCACGGAGGCGTAGAGGCCAACAAGATAGGAATGTGTCCAAATATTACCGCCGAGATGTTAGGTTGGGTTGGGTTATGTTATATTACGTTATAGATGTATATAAAGTTCCCACGGAGACGTAGAGGCCAACAAGCCAGGAATGTGTTCAAATATTACCGCCGAGGTGTTAGGTTGGGTTAGGGTAGGTTATATTACGTTATTGATGTACATAAAGGTCCCACGGAGACGGAGAAGCCAACTCGCCAGTAATGTTTTCAAGTATTACCGCCCAGATGTTAGGTTGGGTTAGGTTAGGTTATATTACGTTATAGATGTATATAAAGGTCCCACGGAGACGTAGAGGCCAACTCGCCAGTAATGTTGTCAAATATTACCGCCGAGATGATAGGTTGGGTTAGGTTAGGTTATATTTCGTTATTGATGTATATGAAGGTCCCACGGAGACGTAGAGGCCAACTCGCCAGGAATGTTGTCAAATATTACCGCCGAGATGATAGGTTGGGTTAGGTTAGGTTATATTACGTTATAGATGTATTTAAAGGTCCCGCGGAGACGTAGAGGCCAACAAGCCAGGAATGTGATCAAATATTACCGCCGACATGATAGGTTGGGTTAGGTTAGGTTATATTACGTTATTGATGCTTATGAAGATCAAACGGAGACGTAGAGCCCAACTCGCCAGGAATGATGTCAAATATTACCGCCGAGAGGTTAGTTTGGGTTAGGTTAGGTTATATTACGTTATAGATGTATATAAAGGTCCCACGGAGACGTAGAGGCCAACAAGCCAGGAATGTGTTCAAATATTACCGCCGAGATGTTAGGTTGGGATAGGTTAGGTTATATTACGTTATAGATGTATATAACGTTCCTACGGAGGCGTAGAGGCCAACAAGCCAGGAATGTGTTCAAATATTACCGCCGAGATGTTAGATTGGGTTAGGTTAGGTTATCTTACGTTATTGATGTATATACATATCCCACGGGGACGTAGAGGCCAACTCGCAAGTAATGTTGTCAAATATTACCGCCGAGATGATAGGTTGTGTTAGGTTAGGTTATATAACGTTATTGGTGTATATAAAGGTCCCACGGAGACGTAGAGGCCAACTCGCCAGGAATGTTGTCAAATATTACCGCCGAGATGAAAGGTTGGGTTAGGTTAGGTTATATTACGTTATTGATGTTTATGAAGATCAAACGGAGCCGTAGAGCCCAACTCGCCAGTAATGTTGTCAAATATTACCGCCGAGATGATAGGTTGTGTTAGGTTAGGTTATATTTCGTTACTGATGTTTATGAAGGTCAAACGGAGACGTAGCGGCCAACTCGCCAGTAATGTTGTCAAATATTACCGCCGAGATGACAGGTTGGGTTAGGTTAGTTTATATTTCGTTATTGATGTATATGAAGGTCCCACGGAGACGCAGAGGCCAACAAGCCAGGAATGTGTTCAAATATTACCGCCGAGATGTTAGGTTGGGTTAGGTTAGGTTATATTACGTTATAGATGTATATAAAGTTCCCACGGGGACGTAGAGGCCAACAAGCCAGGAATGTCTTCAAATATTACCGCCGAGATGTTAGGTTGGGTTAGGTTAGGTTATATAACGTTATTGGTGTATATAAAGTTCCCACGGGGACGTAGAGGCCAACAAGCCAGGAATGTCTTCAAATATTACCGCCGAGATGTTAGGTTGGGTTAGGTTAGGTTATATAACGTTATTGGTGTATATAAAGGTCCCACGGAGACGTAGAGGCCAACTCGCCAGGAATGTTGTCAAATATTACCGCCGAGATGTTAGGTTGGGTTAGGTTAGGTTATATTACGTTACTGATGTTTATGAAGGTCAAACGGAGACGTAGAGGCCAACTCGCCAGTAATGTTGTCAAATATTACCGCCGAGATGATAGGTTGTGTTAGGTTAGGTTATATTTCGTTACTGATGTTTATGAAGGTCAAACGGAGACGTAGCGGCCAACTCGCCAGTAATGTTGTCAAATATTACCGCCGAGATGACAGGTTGGGTTAGGTTAGGTTATATTTCGTTATTGATGTATATGAAGGTCCCACGGAGACGTAGAGGCCAACTCGCCAGGAATGTTGTCAAATATTACCGCCGAGATGAAAGGTTGGGTTAGGTTAGGTTATATTACGTTATTGATGTATATAAAGCTCCCACGGAGACGTAGAGGCCAACTCACCAGGAACGTTATCAAATATTACCGCCGAAATGATAGGTTGGATTAAGTTGCGTTATATTTCGTTATTGATGCTTATGAAGTTCCCAATAAAGACGTAGAGGCCAACAAGCCAGGAATGTGTTCAAATATTACCGCCGAGATGTTAGGTTGGGTTAGGTTAGGTTATATTACGTTATAGATGTATATAAAGTTCCCACGGAGGCGTAGAGGCCAACAAGACAGGAATGTGTTCAAATATTACCGCCGAAATGTTAGGTTGGGTTAGGTTAGGTTATATTACGTTATAGATGTATATAAAGTTCCCACGGGGACGTAGAGGCCAACAAGCCAGGAATGTCTTCAAATATTACCGCCGAGATGTTAGGTTGGGTTAGGTTAGGTTATATAACATTATTGGTGTATATAAAGGTCCCACGGAGACGTAGAGGCCAACTCGCCAGTAATGTTGTCAAATATTACCGCCGAGATGATAGGTTGTGTTAGGTTAGGTTATATTTCGTTACTGATGTTTATGAAGGTCAAACGGAGACGTAGCGGCCAACTCGCCAGTAATGTTGTCAAATATTACCGCCGAGATGACAGGTTGGGTTAGGTTAGGTTATATTTCGTTATTGGTGTATATGAAGGTCCCACGGAGACGTAGAGGCCAACTCGCCAGGAATGTTGTCAAATATTACCGCCGAGATGAAAGGTTGGGTTAGGTTAGGTTATATTACGTTATTGATGTATATAAAGCTCCCACGCAGACGTAGAGGCCAACTCGCCAGGAACGTTATCAAATATTACCGCCGAAATGATAGGTTGGATTAAGTTGCGTTATATTTCGTTATTGATGCTTATGAAGTTCCCAATAAAGACATAGAGGCCAACTCGCCAGGAATGATGTCAAATATTACCGCCGAGATGTTAGTTTGGGTTAGGTTAGGTTATATTACGTTATAGATGTATATAACGGTCCCACGGAGACGTAGAGGCCAACAAGCCAGGAATGTGTTCAAATATTACCGCCGAGATGTTAGTTTGGGTTAGGTTAGGTTATATTACGTTATTGATGTACATAAAGGTCCCACGGAGACGGAGAAGCCAACTCGCCAGGAATGTTTTCAAGTATTACCGCCGCGATGTTAGGTTGGGTTAGGTTAGGTTATATTACGTTATAGATGTATATAAAGGTCCCACGGAGACGTAGAGGCCAACTGGCCAGGAATGTTGTCAAATATTACCGCCGACATGATAGGTTGGGTTAGGTTAGGTTATATTACGTTATTGATGCTTATGAAGATCAAACGGAGACGTAGAGCCCAACTCGCCAGGAATGATGTCAAATATTACCGCCGAGAGGTTAGTTTGGGTTAGGCTAGGTTATATTACGTTATAGATGTATATAAAGGTCCCACGGAGACGTAGAGGCCAACAAGCCAGGAATGTGTTCAAATATTACCGCCGAGATGTTAGGTTGGGATAGGTTAGGTTATATTACGTTATAGATGTATATAAAGTTCCCACGGAGACGTAGAGCCCAACTCGCCAGGAATGATGTCAAATATTACCGCCGAGATGTTAGTTTGGGTTAGGTTAGGTTATATTACGTTATAGATGTATATAACGGTCCCACGGAGACGTAGAGGCCAACTCGCCAGAAATGTTGTCAAATATTACCGCCGAGATGATAGGTTGGGTTAGGTTAGGTTATATTACGTTATTGATGTATATAAAGCTCCCACGGAGACGTAGAGGCCAACTCGCCAGGAATGTTATCAAATATTACCGCCGAAATGATAGGTTGGATTAAGTTGCGTTATATTTCGTAATTGATGTTTATGAAGGTCAAACGGAGACGTAGAGGCCAACTCGCAAGTAATGTTGTCAAATATTACCGCCGAGATGATAGGTTGTGTTAGGTTAGGTTATATAACGTTATTGGTGTATATAAAGGTCCCACGGAGACGTAGAGGCCAACTCGCCAGGAATGTTGTCAAATATTACCGCCGAGATGAAAGGTTGGGTTAGGTTAGGTTATATTACGTTATTGATGTTTATGAAGATCAAACGGAGCCGTAGAGCCCAACTCGCCAGTAATGTTGTCAAATATTACCGCCGAGATGATAGGTTGTGTTAGGTTAGGTTATATTTCGTTACTGATGTTTATGAAGGTCAAACGGAGACGTAGCGGCCAACTCGCCAGTAATGTTGTCAAATATTACCGCCGAGATGACAGGTTGGGTTAGGTTAGTTTATATTTCGTTATTGATGTATATGAAGGTCCCACGGAGACGCAGAGGCCAACAAGCCAGGAATGTGTTCAAATATTACCGCCGAGATGTTAGGTTGGGTTAGGTTAGGTTATATTACGTTATAGATGTATATAAAGTTCCCACGGGGACGTAGAGGCCAACAAGCCAGGAATGTCTTCAAATATTACCGCCGAGATGTTAGGTTGGGTTAGGTTAGGTTATATAACGTTATTGGTGTATATAAAGGTCCCACGGAGACGCAGAGGCCAACTCGCCAGGAATGTTGTCAAATATTACCGCCGAGATGTTAGGTTGGGTTAGGTTAGGTTATATTTCGTTACTGATGTTTATGAAGGTCAAACGGAGACGTAGAGGCCAACTCGCCAGTAATGTTGTCAAATATTACCGCCGAGATGATAGGTTGTGTGAGGTTAGGTTATATTTCGTTACTGATGTTTATGACGGTCAAACGGAGACGTAGCGGCCAACTCGCCAGTAATGTTGTCAAATATTACCGCCGAGATGACAGGTTGGGTTAGGTTAGGTTATATTTCGTTATTGATGTATATGAAGGTCCCACGGAGTCGTAGAGGCCAACTCGCCAGGAATGTTGTCGAATATTACCGCCGAGATGAAAGGTTGGGTTAGGTTAGGTTATATTACGTTATTGATGTATATAAAGCTCCCACGGAGACGTAGAGGCCAACTCGCCAGGAATGTTATCAAATATTACCGCCGAAATGATAGGTTGGATTAAGTTGCGTTATATTTCGTTATTGATGCTTATGAAGTTCCCAATAAAGACATAGAGGCCAACTCGCCAGGAATGATGTCAAATATTACCGCCGAGATGTTAGTTTGGGTTAGGTTAGGCTATATTACGTTATAGATGTATATAACGGTCCCACGGAGACGTAGAGGCCAACTCGCCAGAAATGTTGTCAAATATTACCGCCGAGATGATAGGTTGGGTTAGGTTAGGTTATATTACGTTATACATGTATATAAAGTTCCCACGGAGGCGTAGAGGCCAACAAGATAGGAATGTGTCCAAATATTACCGCCGAGATGTTAGGTTGGGTTGGGTTATGTTATATTACGTTATAGATGTATATAAAGTTCCCACGGAGACGTAGAGGCCAACAAGCCAGGAATGTGTTCAAATATTACCGCCGAGGTGTTAGGTTGGGTTAGGGTAGGTTATATTACGTTATTGATGTACATAAAGGTCCCACGGAGACGGAGAAGCCAACTCGCCAGTAATGTTTTCAAGTATTACCGCCCAGATGTTAGGTTGGGTTAGGTTAGGTTATATTACGTTATAGATGTATATAAAGGTCCCACGGAGACGTAGAGGCCAACTCGCCAGTAATGTTGTCAAATATTACCGCCGAGATGATAGGTTGGGTTAGGTTAGGTTATATTTCGTTATTGATGTATATGAAGGTCCCACGGAGACGTAGAGGCCAACTCGCCAGGAATGTTGTCAAATATTACCGCCGAGATGATAGGTTGGGTTAGGTTAGGTTATATTACGTTATAGATGTATTTAAAGGTCCCGCGGAGACGTAGAGGCCAACAAGCCAGGAATGTGATCAAATATTACCGCCGACATGATAGGTTGGGTTAGGTTAGGTTATATTACGTTATTGATGCTTATGAAGATCAAACGGAGACGTAGAGCCCAACTCGCCAGGAATGATGTCAAATATTACCGCCGAGAGGTTAGTTTGGGTTAGGTTAGGTTATATTACGTTATAGATGTATATAAAGGTCCCACGGAGACGTAGAGGCCAACAAGCCAGGAATGTGTTCAAATATTACCGCCGAGATGTTAGGTTGGGATAGGTTAGGTTATATTACGTTATAGATGTATATAACGTTCCTACGGAGGCGTAGAGGCCAACAAGCCAGGAATGTGTTCAAATATTACCGCCGAGATGTTAGATTGGGTTAGGTTAGGTTATCTTACGTTATTGATGTATATACATATCCCACGGGGACGTAGAGGCCAACTCGCAAGTAATGTTGTCAAATATTACCGCCGAGATGATAGGTTGTGTTAGGTTAGGTTATATAACGTTATTGGTGTATATAAAGGTCCCACGGAGACGTAGAGGCCAACTCGCCAGGAATGTTGTCAAATATTACCGCCGAGATGAAAGGTTGGGTTAGGTTAGGTTATATTACGTTATTGATGTTTATGAAGATCAAACGGAGCCGTAGAGCCCAACTCGCCAGTAATGTTGTCAAATATTACCGCCGAGATGATAGGTTGTGTTAGGTTAGGTTATATTTCGTTACTGATGTTTATGAAGGTCAAACGGAGACGTAGCGGCCAACTCGCCAGTAATGTTGTCAAATATTACCGCCGAGATGACAGGTTGGGTTAGGTTAGTTTATATTTCGTTATTGATGTATATGAAGGTCCCACGGAGACGCAGAGGCCAACAAGCCAGGAATGTGTTCAAATATTACCGCCGAGATGTTAGGTTGGGTTAGGTTAGGTTATATTACGTTATAGATGTATATAAAGTTCCCACGGGGACGTAGAGGCCAACAAGCCAGGAATGTCTTCAAATATTACCGCCGAGATGTTAGGTTGGGTTAGGTTAGGTTATATAACGTTATTGGTGTATATAAAGGTCCCACGGAGACGCAGAGGCCAACTCGCCAGGAATGTTGTCAAATATTACCGCCGAGATGTTAGGTTGGGTTAGGTTAGGTTATATTTCGTTACTGATGTTTATGAAGGTCAAACGGAGACGTAGAGGCCAACTCGCCAGTAATGTTGTCAAATATTACCGCCGAGATGATAGGTTGTGTGAGGTTAGGTTATATTTCGTTACTGATGTTTATGACGGTCAAACGGAGACGTAGCGGCCAACTCGCCAGTAATGTTGTCAAATATTACCGCCGAGATGACAGGTTGGGTTAGGTTAGGTTATATTTCGTTATTGATGTATATGAAGGTCCCACGGAGTCGTAGAGGCCAACTCGCCAGGAATGTTGTCGAATATTACCGCCGAGATGAAAGGTTGGGTTAGGTTAGGTTATATTACGTTATTGATGTATATAAAGCTCCCACGGAGACGTAGAGGCCAACTCGCCAGGAATGTTATCAAATATTACCGCCGAAATGATAGGTTGGATTAAGTTGCGTTATATTTCGTTATTGATGCTTATGAAGTTCCCAATAAAGACGTAGAGGCCAACAAGCCAGGAATGTGTTCAAATATTACCGCCGAGATGTTAGGTTGGGTTAGGTTAGGTTATATTACGTTATAGATGTATATAACGGTCCCACGGAGACGTAGGGGCCAACAAGCCAGGAATGTGTTCAAATATTACCGCCGAGATGATAGGTTGGGTTAGGTTAGGTTATATTACGTTATACATGTATATAAAGTTCCCACGGAGGCGTAGAGGCCAACAAGATAGGAATGTGTCCAAATATTACCGCCGAGATGTTAGGTTGGGTTGGGTTATGTTATATTACGTTATAGATGTATATAAAGTTCCCACGGAGACGTAGAGGCCAACAAGCCAGGAATGTGTTCAAATATTACCGCCGAGGTGTTAGGTTGGGTTAGGGTAGGTTATATTACGTTATTGATGTACATAAAGGTCCCACGGAGACGGAGAAGCCAACTCGCCAGTAATGTTTTCAAGTATTACCGCCCAGATGTTAGGTTGGGTTAGGTTAGGTTATATTACGTTATAGATGTATATAAAGGTCCCACGGAGACGTAGAGGCCAACTCGCCAGTAATGTTGTCAAATATTACCGCCGAGATGATAGGTTGGGTTAGGTTAGGTTATATTTCGTTATTGATGTATATGAAGGTCCCACGGAGACGTAGAGGCCAACTCGCCAGGAATGTTGTCAAATATTACCGCCGAGATGATAGGTTGGGTTAGGTTAGGTTATATTACGTTATAGATGTATTTAAAGGTCCCGCGGAGACGTAGAGGCCAACAAGCCAGGAATGTGATCAAATATTACCGCCGACATGATAGGTTGGGTTAGGTTAGGTTATATTACGTTATTGATGCTTATGAAGATCAAACGGAGACGTAGAGCCCAACTCGCCAGGAATGATGTCAAATATTACCGCCGAGAGGTTAGTTTGGGTTAGGTTAGGTTATATTACGTTATAGATGTATATAAAGGTCCCACGGAGACGTAGAGGCCAACAAGCCAGGAATATGTTCAAATATTACCGCCGAGATGTTAGGTTGGGATAGGTTAGGTTATATTACGTTATAGATGTATATAACGTTCCTACGGAGGCGTAGAGGCCAACAAGCCAGGAATGTGTTCAAATATTACCGCCGAGATGTTAGATTGGGTTAGGTTAGGTTATCTTACGTTATTGATGTATATACATATCCCACGGGGACGTAGAGGCCAACAAGCCAGGAATGTGTTCAAATATTACCGCCGAGGTGTTAGGTTGGGTTAGGTTAGGTTATATTACGTTATTGATGTATATAAAGGTCCCACGGAGACGGAGAGGCCAACTCGCCAGGAATGTTGTCAAATATTACCGCCGAGATGTTAGGTTGGGTTAGGTTAGGTTATATTTCGTTACTGATGTTTATGAAGGTCAAACGGAGACGCAGAGGCCAACTCGCCAGTAATGTTGTCAAATATTACCGCCGAGATGATAGGTTGTGTTAGGTTAGGTTATATTTCGTTACTGATGTTTATGAAGGTCAAACGGAGACGTAGCGGCCAACTCGCCAGTAATGTTGTCAAATATTACGGCCGAGATGACAGGTTGGGTTAGGTTAGGTTATATTTCGTTATTGATGTATATGAAGGTCCCACGGAGACGTAGAGGCCAACTCGCCATGAATGTTTTCAAATATTACCGCCGAGATGTTAGGTTGGGTTAGGTTAGGTTATATTACGTTATAGATGTATATAAAGGTCCCACGGAAACGTAGAGGCCAACAAGCCAGGAATGTGTTCAAATATTACCGCTGAGATGATAGGTTGGGTTAGGTTAGGTTATATTACGTTATAGATGTATATAAAGTTCCCACGGAGACGTAGAGGCCAACAAGCCAGGAATGTGTTCAAATATTACCGCCGAGGTGTTAGGTTGGGTTAGGGTAGGTTATATTACGTTATTGATGTATATAAAGGTCCCACGGAGACGGAGAAGCCAACTCGCCAGGAATGTTTTCAAGTATTACCGCCCAGATGTTAGGTTGGGTTAGGTTAGGTTATATTACGTTATAGATGTATATAAAGGTCCCACGGAGACGTAGAGGCCAACTCGCCAGTAATGTTGTCAAATATTACCGCCGAGATGATAGGTTGGGTTAGGTTAGGTTATATTACGTTATTGATGTTTATGAAGATCAAACGGAGACGTAGAGCCCAACTCGCCAGGAATGATGTCAAATATTACCGCCGAGATGTTAGTTTGGGTTAGGTTAGGTTATATTACGTTATAGATGTATATAACGGTCCCACGGAGACGTAGAGGCCAACTCGCCAGAAATGTTGTCAAATATTACCGCCGAGATGATAGGTTGGGTTAGGTTAGGTTATATTACGTTATTGATGTATATAAAGCTCCCATGGAGACGTAGAGGCCAACTCGCCAGGAATGTTATAAAATATTACCGCCGAAATGATAGGTTGGATTAAGTTGCGTTATATTTCGTAATTGATGCTTATGAAGTTCCCACGGAGACGTAGAGGCCAACTCGCCAGGTATGTTTTCTAATATTACCGCCGAGATGATAGGTTGTGTTATGTTAGGTTATATTTCGTAACTGATGTTTATGAAGGTCAAACGGAGACGTAGAGGCCAACTCGCTAGTAATGTTGTCAAATATTACCGCCGAGATGATAGGTTGGGTTAGGTTAGGTTATATTACGTTATAGATGTATATAAAGTTCCCACGGGGACGTAGAGGCCAACAAGCCAGGAATGTCTCCAAATATTACCGCCGAGATGTTAGGTTGGGTTAGGTTAGGTTATATAACGTTATTGGTGTATATAAAGGTCCCACGGAGACGTAGAGGCCAACTCGCCAGGAATGTTGTCAAATATTACCGCCGAGATGTTAGGTTGGGTTAGGTTAGGTTATATTTCTTTACTGATGTTTATGAAGGTCAAACGGAGACGTAGCGGCCAACTCGCCAGTAATGTTGTCAAATATTACCGCCGAGATGACAGGTTGGGTTAGGTTAGGTTATATTTCGTTATTGATGTATATGAAGGTCCCACGGAGACGTAGAGGCCAACTCGCCAGGAATGTTGTCAAATATTACCGCCGAGATGAAAGGTTGGGTTAGGTTAGGTTATATTACGTTATTGATGTATATAAAGCTCCCACGGAGACGTAGAGGCCAACTCGACAGGAACGTTTTCAAATATTACCGCCGAAATGATAGGTTGGATTAAGTTGCGTTATATTTTGTTATTGATGCTTATGAAGTTCCCAATAAAGACATAGAGGCCAACTCGCCAGGAATGATGTCAAATATTACCGCCGAGATGTTAGTTTGGGTTAGGTTAGGTTATATTACGTTATAGATGTATATAACGGTCCCACGGAGACGTAGATGCCAACAAGCCAGGAATGTGTTCAAATATTACCGCCGAGATGTTAGGTTCGGTTAGGTTAGGTTATATTACGTTATAGATGTATATAAAGTTCCCACGGAGGCGTAGAAGCCAACAAGACAGGAATGTGTTCAAATATTACCGCCGAGATGTTAGGTTGTGTTAGGTTAGGTTATATTACGTTATAGATGTATATAAAGTTCCCACGGGGACGTAGAGGCCAACAAGCCAGGAATGTCTTCAAATATTACCGCCGAGATGTTAGGTTGGGTTAGGTTAGGTTATATAACGTTATTGGTGTATATAAAGGTCCCACGGAGACGTAGAGGCCAACTCGCCAGGAATGTTGTCAAATATTACCGCCGAGATGTTAGGTTGGGTTAGGTTAGGTTATATTACGTTACTGATGTTTATGAAGGTCAAACGGAGACGTAGAGGCCAACTCGCCAGTAATGTTGTCAAATATTACCGCCGAGATGATAGGTTGTTTTAGGTTAGGTTATATTTCGTTACTGATGTTTATGAAGGTCAAACGGAGACGTAGCGGCCAACTCGCCAGTAATGTTGTCAAATATTACCGCCGAGATGACAGGTTGGGTTAGGTTAGGTTATATTTCGTTATTGATGTATATGAAGGTCCCACGGAGACGTAGAGGCCAACTCGCCAGGAATGTTGTCAAATATTACCGCCGAGATGAAAGGTTGGGTTAGGTTAGGTTACATTACGTTATTGATGTATATAAAGCTCCCACGCAGACGTAGAGGCCAACTCGCCAGGAACGTTATCAAATATTACCGCCGAAATGATAGGTTGGATTAAGTTGCGTTATATTTCGTTATTGATGCTTATGAAGTTCCCAATAAAGACATAGAGGCCAACTCGCCAGGAATGATGTCAAATATTACCGCCGAGATGTTAGTTTGGGTTAGGTTAGGTTATATTACGTTATAGATGTATATAACGGTCCCACGGAGACGTAGAGGCCAACAAGCCAGGAATGTGTTCAAATATTACCGCCGAGATGTTAGGTTGGGGTAGGTTAGGTTATATTACGTTATAGATGTATATAAAGTTCCCACGGAGGCGTAGAGGCCAACAAGACAGGAATGTGTTCAAATATTACCGCCGAGATGTTAGGTTGGGTTAGGTTAGGTTATATTACGTTATAGATGTATATAAAGTTCCCACGGGGACGTAGAGGCCAACAAGCCAGGAATGTCTTCAAATATTACCGCCGAGATGTTAGGTTGGGTTAGGTTAGGTTATATTACGTTATAGATGTATATAAAGTTCCCACGGGGACGTAGAGGCCAACAAGCCAGGAATGTCTTCAAATATTACCGCCGAGATGTTAGGTTGGGTTAGGTTAGGTTATATAACATTATTGGTGTATATAAAGGTCCCACGGAGACGTAGAGGCCAACTCGCCAGGAACGTTATCAAATATTACCGCCGAAATGATAGGTTGGATTAAGTTGCGTTATATTTCGTTATTGATGCTTATGAAGTTCCCAATAAAGACGTAGAGGCCAACAAGCCAGGAATGTGTTCAAATATTACCGCCGAGATGTTAGGTTGGGTTAGGTTAGGTTATATTACGTTATAGATGTATATAAAGTTCCCACGGAGGCGTAGAGGCCAACAAGACAGGAATGTGTTCAAATATTACCGCCGAGATGTTAGGTTGGGTTAGGTTAGGTTATATAACGTTACTGGTGTATATAAAGGTCCCACGGAGACGTAGAGGCCAACTCGCCAGGAATGTTGTCAAATATTACCGCCGAGATGTTAGGTTGGGTTAGGTTAGGTTATATTTCGTTACTGATGTTTATGAAGGTCAAACGGAGACGTAGAGGCCAACTCGCCAGTAATGTTGTCAAATATTACCGCCGAGATGATAGGTTGTGTTAGGTTAGGTTATATTTCGTTACTGATGTTTATGAAGGTCAAACGGAGACGTAGCGGCCAACTAGCCAGTAATGTTGTCAAATATTACCGCCGAGATGACAGGTTGGGTTAGGTTAGGTTATATTTCGTTATTGATGTATATGAAGGTCCCACGGAGAGGTAGAGGCCAACTCGCCAGGAATGTTGTCAAATATTACCGCCGAGATGAAAGGTTGGGTTAGGTTAGGTTATATTACGTTATTGATGTATATAAAGCTCCCACGCAGACGTAGAGGCCAACTCGCCAGGAACGTTATCAAATATTACCGCCGAAATGATAGGTTGGATTAAGTTGCGTTATATTTCGTTATTGATGCTTATGAAGTTCCCAATAAAGACATAGAGGCCAACTCGCCAGGAATGATGTCAAATATTACCGCCGAGATGTTAGTTTGGGTTAGGTTAGGTTATATTACGTTATAGATGTATATAACGGTCCCACGGAGACGTAGAGGCCAACAAGCCAGGAATGTGTTCAAATATTACCACCGAGATGTTAGGTTGGGTTAGGTTAGGTTATATTACGTTATAGATGTATATAAAGTTCCCACGGAGGCGTAGAGGCCAACAAGACAGGAATGTGTTCAAATATTACCGCCGAGATGTTAGGTTTGGTTAGTTTAGGTTATATTACGTTATAGATGTATATGAAGTTCCCACGGGGACGTAGAGGCCAACAAGCCAGGAATGTCTTCAAATATTACCGCCGAGATGTTAGGTTGGGTTAGGTTAGGTTATATAACGTTATTGGTGTATATAAAGGTCCCACGGAGACGTAGAGGCCAACTCGCCAGGAATGTTGTCAAATATTACCGCCGAGATGTTAGGTTGGGTTAGGTTAGGTTATATTTCGTTACTGATGTTTATGAAGGTCAAACGGAGACGTAGAGGCCAACTCGCCAGTAATGTTGTCAAATATTACCGCCGAGATGATAGGTTGTGTTAGGTTAGGTTATATTTCGTTACTGATGTTTTTGAAGGCCAAACGGAGACGTAGCGGCCAACTCGCCAGTAATGTTGTCAAATATTACCGCCGAGATGACAGGTTGGGTTAGGTTAGGTTATATAACATTATTGGTGTATATAAAGGTCCCACGGAGACGTAGAGGCCAACTCGCCAGTAATGTTGTCAAATATTACCGCCGAGATGATAGGTTGTGTTAGGTTAGGTTATATTTCGTTACTGATGTTTATGAAGGTCAAACGGAGACGTAGCGGCCATCTCGCCAGTAATGTTGTCAAATATTACCGCCGAGATGACAGGTTGGGTTAGGTTAGGTTATATTTCGTTATTGATGTATATGAAGGTCCCACGGAGACGTAGAGGCCAACTCGCCAGGAATGTTGTCAAATATTACCGCCGAGATGAAAGGTTGGGTTAGGTTAGGTTACATTACGTTATTGATGTATATAAAGCTCCCACGCAGACGTAGAGGCCAACTCGCCAGGAACGTTATCAAATATTACCGCCGAAATGATAGGTTGGATTAAGTTGCGTTATATTTCGTTATTGATGCTTATGAAGTTCCCAATAAAGACATAGAGGCCAACTCGCCAGGAATGGTGTCAAATATTACCGCCGAGATGATAGGTTGGGTTAGGTTAGGTTATATTTCTTTATTGATGTATATGAAGTTCTCACGGAGACGTAGAGGCCAACTCGCCAGGAACGTTATCAAATATTACCGCCGAAATGATAGGTTGGATTAAGTTGCGTTATATTTCGTTATTGATGCTTATGAAGTTCCCAATAAAGACATAGAGGCTAACTCGCCAGGAATGATGTCAAATATTACCGCCGAGATGTTAGTTTGGGTTAGGTTAGGTTATATTACGTTATAGATGTATATAACGGTCCCACGGAGACGTAGAGGCCAACAAGCCAGGAATGTGTTCAAATATTACCGCCGAGATGTTAGGTTGGGTTAGGTTAGGTTATATTACGTTATAGATGTATATAAAGTTCCCACGGAGGCGTAGAGGCCAACAAGACAGGAATGTGTTCAAATATTACCGCCGAGATGTTAGGTTGGGTTAGGTTAGGTTATATTACGTTATAGATGTATATAAAGTTCCCACGGGGACGTAGAGGCCAACAATCCAGGAATGTCTTCAAATATTACCGCCGAGATGAAGGGTTGGGTTAGGTTAGGTTATATTACGTTATTGATGTATATAAAGCTCCCACGGAGACGTAGAGGCCAACTCGCCAGGAACGTTATCAAATATTACCGCCGAAATGATAGGTTTAATTAAGTTGCGTTATATTTCGTTATTGATGCTTATGAAGTTCCCAATAAAGACATAGAGGCCAACTCGCCAGGAATGATGTCAAATATTACCGCCGAGATGTTAGTTTGGGTTAGGTTAGGTTATATTACGATATAGATGTATATAACGCTCCCACGGAGACGTAGAGGCCAACAAGCCAAGAATGTGTTCAAATATTACCGCCGGGATGTTAGGTTGGGTTAGGTTAGGTTATATTACGTTATAGATGTATATAAAGTTCCCACGGAGGCGTAGAGGCCAACAAGACAGGAATGTGTTCAAATATTACCGCCGAGATGTTAGGTTGGGTTAGGTTAGGTTATATTACGTTATAGATGTATATAAAGTTCCCACGGGGACGTAGAGGCCAACAAGCCAGGAATGTCTTCAAATATTACCGCCGAGATGTTAGGTTGGATTAGGTTAGGTTATATAACGTTATTGGTGTATATAAAGGTCCCACGGAGACGTAGAGGCCAACTCGCCAGGAATGTTGTCAAATATTACCGCCGAGATGATAGGTTGTGTTAGGTTAGGTTATATTTCGTTACTGATGTTTATGAAGGCCAAACGGAGACGTAGCGGCCAACTCGCCAGTAATGTTGTCAAATATTACCGCCGAGATGACAGGTTGGGTTAGGTTAGGTTATATAACATTATTGGTGTATATAAAGGTCCCACGGAGACGTAGAGGCCAACTCGCCAGTAATGTTGTCAAATATTACCGCCGAGATGATAGGTTGTGTTAGGTTAGGTTATATTTCGTTACTGATGTTTATGAAGGTCAAACGGAGACGTAGCGGCCATCTCGCCAGTAATGTTGTCAAATATTACCGCCGAGATGACAGGTTGGGTTAGGTTAGGTTATATTTCGTTATTGATGTATATGAAGGTCCCACGGAGACGTAGAGGCCAACTCGCCAGGAATGTTGTCAAATATTACCGCCGAGATGAAAGGTTGGGTTAGGTTAGGTTACATTACGTTATTGATGTATATAAAGCTCCCACGCAGACGTAGAGGCCAACTCGCCAGGAACGTTATCAAATATTACCGCCGAAATGATAGGTTGGATTAAGTTGCGTTATATTTCGTTATTGATGCTTATGAAGTTCCCAATAAAGACATAGAGGCCAACTCGCCAGGAATGGTGTCAAATATTACCGCCGAGATGATAGGTTGGGTTAGGTTAGGTTATATTTCTTTATTGATGTATATGAAGTTCTCACGGAGACGTAGAGGCCAACTCGCCAGGAACGTTATCAAATATTACCGCCGAAATAATAGGTTGGATTAAGTTGCGTTATATTTCGTTATTGATGCTTATGAAGTTCCCAATAAAGACATAGAGGCTAACTCGCCAGGAATGATGTCAAATATTACCGCCGAGATGTTAGTTTGGGTTAGGTTAGGTTATATTACGTTATAGATGTATATAACGGTCCCACGGAGACGTAGAGGCCAACAAGCCAGGAATGTGTTCAAATATTACCGCCGAGATGTTAGGTTGGGTTAGGTTAGGTTATATTACGTTATAGATGTATATAAAGTTCCCACGGAGGCGTAGAGGCCAACAAGACAGGAATGTGTTCAAATATTACCGCCGAGATGTTAGGTTGGGTTAGGTTAGGTTATATTACGTTATAGATGTATATAAAGTTCCCACGGGGACGTAGAGGCCAACAATCCAGGAATGTCTTCAAATATTACCGCCGAGATGAAGGGTTGGGTTAGGTTAGGTTATATTACGTTATTGATGTATATAAAGCTCCCACGGAGACGTAGAGGCCAACTCGCCAGGAACGTTATCAAATATTACCGCCGAAATGATAGGTTTAATTAAGTTGCGTTATATTTCGTTATTGATGCTTATGAAGTTCCCAATAAAGACATAGAGGCCAACTCGCCAGGAATGATGTCAAATATTACCGCCGAGATGTTAGTTTGGGTTAGGTTAGGTTATATTACGATATAGATGTATATAACGCTCCCACGGAGACGTAGAGGCCAACAAGCCAAGAATGTGTTCAAATATTACCGCCGGGATGTTAGGTTGGGTTAGGTTAGGTTATATTACGTTATAGATGTATATAAAGTTCCCACGGAGGCGTAGAGGCCAACAAGACAGGAATGTGTTCAAATATTACCGCCGAGATGTTTGGTTGGGTTAGGTTAGGTTATATTACGTTATAGATGTATATAAAGTTCCCACGGGGACGTAGAGGCCAACAAGCCAGGAATGTCTTCAAATATTACCGCCGAGATGTTAGGTTGGATTAGGTTAGGTTATATAACGTTATTGGTGTATATAAAGGTCCCACGGAGACGTAGAGGCCAACTCGCCAGGAATGTTGTCAAATATTACCGCCGAGATGTTAGGTTGGGTTAGGTTAGGTTATATTTCGTTACTGATGTTTATGAAGGTCAAACGGAGACGTAGAGGCCAACTCGCCAGTAATGTTGTCAAATATTACCGCCGAGATGATAGGTTGTGTTAGGTTAGGTTATATTTCGTTACTGATGTTTATGAAGGTCAAACGGAGACGTAGCGGCCAACTCGCCAGTAATGTTGTCAAATATTACCGCCGAGATGAAAGGTTGGGTTAGGTTAGGTTATATTACGTTATTGATGTATATAAAGCTCCCACGGAGACGTAGAGGCCAACTCACCAGGAACGTTATCAAATATTACCGCCGAAATGATAGGTTGGATTAAGTTGCGTTATATTTCGTTATTGATGCTTATGAAGTTCCCAAAAAAGACGTAGAGGAAAACAAGCCAGGAATGTGTTCAAATATTACCGCCGAGATGTTAGTTTGGGTTAGGTTAGGTTATATTACGTTATAGATGTATATAACGGTCCCACGGAGACGTAGAGGCCAACAAGCCAGGAATGTGTTTAAATATTACCGCCGAGATGTTAGGTTGGGTTAGGTTAGGTTATATTACGTTATAGATGTATATAAAGTTCCCACGGAGGCGTAGAGGCCAACAAGACAGGAATGTGTTCAAATATTACCGCCGAGATGTTAGGTTGGGTTAGGTTAGGTTATATTTCGTTACTGATGTTTATGAAGGTCAAACGGAGACGTAGAGGCCAACTCGCCAGTAATGTTGTCAAATATTACCGCCGAGATGACAGGTTGGGTTAGGTTAGGTTATATTTCGTTATTGATGTATATGAAGGTCCCACGGAGACGTAGAGGCCAACTCGCCAGGAATGTTGTCAAATATTACCGCCGAGATGAAAGGTTGGGTTAGGTTAGGTTATATTACGTTATTGATGTATATAAAGCTCCCACGCAGACGTAGAGGCCAACTCGCCAGGAACGTTATCAAATATTACCGCCGAAATGATAGGTTGGATTAAGTTGCGTTATATTTCGTTATTGATGCTTATGAAGTTCCCAATAAAGACATAGAGGCTAACTCGCCAGGAATGATGTCAAATATTACCGCCGAGATGTTAGTTTGGGTTAGGTTAGGTTATATTACGTTATAGATGTATATAACGGTCCCACGGAGACGTAGAGGCCAACAAGCCAGGAATGTGTTCAAATATTACCGCCGAGATGTTAGGTTGGGTTAGGTTAGGTTATATTACGTTATAGATGTATATAAAGTTCCCACGGAGGCGTAGAGGCCAACAAGACAGGAATGTGTTCAAATATTACCGCCGAGATTTTAGGTTGGGTTAGGTTAGGTTATATTACGTTATAGATGTATATAAAGTTCCCACGGGGACGTAGAGGCCAACAATCCAGGAATGTCTTCAAATATTACCGCCGAGATGAAGGGTTGGGTTAGGTTAGGTTATATTACGTTATTGATGTATATAAAGCTCCCACGGGGACGTAGAGGCCAACTCGCCAGGAACGTTATCAAATATTACCGCCGAAATGATAGGTTTAATTAAGTTGCGTTATATTTCGTTATTGATGCTTATGAAGTTCCCAATAAAGACATAGAGGCCAACTCGCCAGGAATGATGTCAAATATTACCGCCGAGATGTTAGTTTGGGTTAGGTTAGGTTATATTACGATATAGATGTATATAACGCTCCCACGGAGACGTAGATGCCAACAAGCCAAGAATGTGTTCAAATATTACCGCCGGGATGTTAGGTTGGGTTAGGTTAGGTTATATTACGTTATAGATGTATATAAAGTTCCCACGGAGGCGTAGAGGCCAACAAGACAGGAATGTGTTCAAATATTACCGCCGAGATGTTAGGTTGGGTTAGGTTAGGTTATATTACGTTATAGATGTATATAAAGTTCCCACGGGGACGTAGAGGCCAACAAGCCAGGAATGTCTTCAAATATTACCGCCGAGATGTTAGGTTGGATTAGGTTAGGTTATATAACGTTATTGGTGTATATAAAGGTCCCACGGAGACGTAGAGGCCAACTCGCCAGGAATGTTGTCAAATATTACCGCCGAGATGTTAGGTTGGGTTAGGTTAGGTTATATTTCGTTACTGATGTTTATGAAGGTCAAACGGAGACGTAGAGGCCAACTCGCCAGTAATGTTGTCAAATATTACCGCCGAGATGATAGGTTGTGTTAGGTTAGGTTATATTTCGTTACTGATGTTTATGAAGGTCAAACGGAGACGTAGCGGCCAACTCGCCAGTAATGTTGTCAAATATTACCGCCGAGATGAAAGGTTGGGTTAGGTTAGGTTATATTACGTTATTGATGTATATAAAGCTCCCACGGAGACGTAGAGGCCAACTCACCAGGAACGTTATCAAATATTACCGCCGAAATGATAGGTTGGATTAAGTTGCGTTATATTTCGTTATTGATGCTTATGAAGTTCCCAAAAAAGACGTAGAGGAAAACAAGCCAGGAATGTGTTCAAATATTACCGCCGAGATGTTAGTTTGGGTTAGGTTAGGTTATATTACGTTATAGATGTATATAACGGTCCCACGGAGACGTAGAGGCCAACAAGCCAGGAATGTGTTTAAATATTACCGCCGAGATGTTAGGTTGGGTTAGGTTAGGTTATATTACGTTATAGATGTATATAAAGTTCCCACGGAGGCGTAGAGGCCAACAAGACAGGAATGTGTTCAAATATTACCGCCGAGATGTTAGGTTGGGTTAGGTTAGGTTATATTACGTTATAGATGTATATAAAGTTCCCACGGGGACGTAGAGGCCAACAAGCCAGGAATGTCTTCAAATATTACCGCCGAGATGTTAGGTTGGATTAGGTTAGGTTATATAACGTTATTGGTGTATATAAAGGTCCCACGGAGACGTAGAGGCCAACTCGCCAGGAATGTTGTCAAATATTACCGCCGAGATGTTAGGTTGGGTTAGGTTAGGTTATATTTCGTTACTGATGTTTATGAAGGTCAAACGGAGACGTAGAGGCCAACTCGCCAGTAATGTTGTCAAATATTACCGCCGAGATGATAGGTTGTGTTAGGTTAGGTTATATTTCGTTACTGATGTTTATGAAGGTCAAACGGAGACGTAGCGGCCAACTCGCCAGTAATGTTGTCAAATATTACCGCCGAGATGAAAGGTTGGGTTAGGTTAGGTTATATTACGTTATTGATGTATATAAAGCTCCCACGGAGACGTAGAGGCCAACTCACCAGGAACGTTATCAAATATTACCGCCGAAATGATAGGTTGGATTAAGTTGCGTTACATTTCGTTATTGATGCTTATGAAGTTCCCAAAAAAGACGTAGAGGAAAACAAGCCAGGAATGTGTTCAAATATTACCGCCGAGATGTTAGTTTGGGTTAGGTTAGGTTATATTACGTTATAGATGTATATAACGGTCCCACGGAGACGTAGAGGCCAACAAGCCAGGAATGTGTTTAAATATTACCGCCGAGATGTTAGGTTGGGTTAGGTTAGGTTATATTACGTTATAGATGTATATAAAGTTCCCACGGAGGCGTAGAGGCCAACAAGACAGGAATGTGTTCAAATATTACCGCCGAGATGTTAGGTTGGGTTAGGTTAGGTTATATTACGTTATAGATGTATATAAAGTTCCCACGGGGACGTAGAGGCCAACAAGACAGGAATGTGTTCAAATATTACCGCCGAGATGTTAGATTGGGTTAGGTTAGGTTATATTACATTATTGATGTATATATATATCCCACGGGGACGTAGAGGCCAACAAGCCAGGAATGTGTTCAAATATTACCGCCGAGATGTTAGGTTGGGTTAGGTTAGGTTATATTACGTTATAGATGTATATAAAGATCCCACGGAGACGTAGAGGCCAACTAGCCATGAATGTTTTCAAGTATTACCGCCGAGATGTTAGGTTGGGTTAGGTTATGTTATATTACGTTATAGATGTATATAAAGTTCCCACGGAGACGTAGAGGCCAACAAGCGAGGAATGTGTTCAAATATTACCGCCGAGGTGTTAGGTTGGGTTAGGGTAGGTTATATTACGTTATTGATGTATATAAAGGTCCCACGGAGACGTAGAGCCCAACTCGCCAGGAATGATGTCAAATATTACCGCCGAGATGTTAGTTTGGGTTAGGTTAGGTTATATTACGTTATAGATGTATATAAAGTTCCCACGGAGACGTAGATGCCAACAAGCCAGGAATGTCTTCAAATATTACCGCCGAGATGACAGGTTGGGTTAGGTTAGGTTATATTTCGTTATTGATGTATATGAAGGTCCCACGGAGACGTAGAGGTCAACTCGCCAGGAATGTTGTCAAATATTACCGCCGAGATGTTAGGTTGGGTTAGGTTAGGTTATATTTCGTTACTGATGTTTATGAAGGTCAAACGGAGACGTAGAGGCCAACTCGCCAGTAATGTTGTCAAATATTACCGCCGAGATGATAGGTTGTGTTAGGATAGGTTATATTTCGTTACTGATGTTTATGAAGGTCAAACGGAGACGTAGCGGCCAACTCGCCAGTAATGTTGTCAAATATTACCGCCGAGATGACAGGTTGGGTTAGGTTAGGTTATATTTCGTTATTGATGTATATGAAGGTCCCACGGAGACGTAGAGGCCAACTCGCCAGGAATGTTGTCAAATATTACCGCCGAGATGTTAGGTTGGGTTAGGTTAGGTTATATTTCGTTACTGATGTTTATGAAGGTCAAACGGAGACGTAGAGGCCAACTCGCCAGTAATGTTGTCAAATATTACCGCCGAGATGACAGGTTGGGTTAGGTTAGGTTATATTTCGTTATTGATGTATATGAAGGTCCCACGGAGACGTAGAGGCCAACTCGCCAGGAATGTTGTCAAATATTACCGCCGAGATGAAAGGTTGGGTTAGGTTAGGTTATATTACGTTATTGATGTATATAAAGCTCCCACGCAGACGTAGAGGCCAACTCGCCAGGAACGTTATCAAATATTACCGCCGAAATGATAGGTTGGATTAAGTTGCGTTATATTTCGTTATTGATGCTTATGAAGTTCCCAATAAAGACATAGAGGCTAACTCGCCAGGAATGATGTCAAATATTACCGCCGAGATGTTAGTTTGGGTTAGGTTAGGTTATATTACGTTATAGATGTATATAACGGTCCCACGGAGACGTAGAGGCCAACAAGCCAGGAATGTGTTCAAATATTACCGCCGAGATGTTAGGTTGGGTTAGGTTAGGTTATATTACGTTATAGATGTATATAAAGTTCCCACGGAGGCGTAGAGGCCAACAAGACAGGAATGTGTTCAAATATTACCGCCGAGATGTTAGGTTGGGTTAGGTTAGGTTATATTACGTTATAGATGTATATAAAGTTCCCACGGGGACGTAGAGGCCAACAATCCAGGAATGTCTTCAAATATTACCGCCGAGATGAAGGGTTGGGTTAGGTTAGGTTATATTACGTTATTGATGTATATAAAGCTCCCACGGAGACGTAGAGGCCAACTCGCCAGTAATGTTGTCAAATATTACCGCCGAGATGATAGGTTGTGTTAGGTTAGGTTATATTTCGTTACTGATGTTTATGAAGGTCAAACGGAGACGTAGCGGCCAACTCGCCAGTAATGTTGTCAAATATTACCGCCGAGATGAAAGGTTGGGTTAGGTTAGGTTATATTACGTTATTGATGTATATAAAGCTCCCACGGAGACGTAGAGGCCAACTCACCAGGAACGTTATCAAATATTACCGCCGAAATGATAGGTTGGATTAAGTTGCGTTATATTTCGTTATTGATGCTTATGAAGTTCCCAAAAAAGACGTAGAGGAAAACAAGCCAGGAATGTGTTCAAATATTACCGCCGAGATGTTAGTTTGGGTTAGGTTAGGTTATATTACGTTATAGATGTATATAACGGTCCCACGGAGACGTAGAGGCCAACAAGCCAGGAATGTGTTTAAATATTACCGCCGAGATGTTAGGTTGGGTTAGGTTAGGTTATATTACGTTATAGATGTATATAAAGTTCCCACGGAGGCGTAGAGGCCAACAAGACAGGAATGTGTTCAAATATTACCGCCGAGATGTTAGGTTGGGTTAGGTTAGGTTATATTACGTTATAGATGTATATAAAGTTCCCACGGGGACGTAGAGGCCAACAAGACAGGAATGTGTTCAAATATTACCGCCGAGATGTTAGATTGGGTTAGGTTAGGTTATATTACGTTATTGATGTATATATATATCCCACGGGGACGTAGAGGCCAACAAGCCAGGAATGTGTTCAAATATTACCGCCGAGATGTTAGGTTGGGTTAGGTTAGGTTATATTACGTTATAGATGTATATAAAGATCCCACGGAGACGTAGAGGCCAACTAGCCATGAATGTTTTCAAGTATTACCGCCGAGATGTTAGGTTGGGTTAGGTTATGTTATATTACGTTATAGATGTATATAAAGTTCCCACGGAGACGTAGAGGCCAACAAGCGAGGAATGTGTTCAAATATTACCGCCGAGGTGTTAGGTTGGGTTAGGGTAGGTTATATTACGTTATTGATGTATATAAAGGTCCCACGGAGACGTAGAGCCCAACTCGCCAGGAATGATGTCAAATATTACTGCCGAGATGTTAGTTTGGGTTAGGTTAGGTTATATTACGTTATAGATGTATATAAAGTTCCCACGGAGACGTAGATGCCAACAAGCCAGGAATGTCTTCATATATTACCGCCGAGATGACAGGTTGGGTTAGGTTAGGTTATATTTCGTTATTGATGTATATGAAGGTCCCACGGAGACGTAGAGGCCAACTCGCCAGGAATGTTGTCAAATATTACCGCCGAGATGTTAGGTTGGGTTAGGTTAGGTTATATTTCGTTACTGATGTTTATGAAGGTCAAACGGAGACGTAGAGGCCAACTCGCCAGTAATGTTGTCAAATATTACCGCCGAGATGACAGGTTGGGTTAGGTTAGGTTATATTTCGTTATTGATGTATATGAAGGTCCCACGGAGACGTAGAGGCCAACTCGCCAGGAATGTTGTCAAATATTACCGCCGAGATGAAAGGTTGGGTTAGGTTAGGTTATATTACGTTATTGATGTATATAAAGCTCCCACGGAGACGTAGAGGCCAACTCGCCAGGAACGTTATCAAATATTACCGCCGAAATGATAGGTTGGATTAAGTTGCGTTATATTTCGTTATTGATGCTTATGAAGTTCCCAATAAAGACATAGAGGCTAACTCGCCAGGAATGATGTCAAATATTACCGCCGAAATGTTAGTTTGGGTTAGGTTAGGTTATGTTACGTTATAGATGTATATAACGGTCCCACGGAGACGTAGAGGCCAACAAGCCAGGAATGTGTTCAAATATTACCGCCGAGATGTTAGGTTGGGTTAGGTTAGGTTATATTACGTTATAAATGTATATAAAGTTCCCACGGAGGCGTAGAGGCCAACAAGACAGGAATGTGTTCAAATATCACCGCCGAGATGTTAGGTTGGGTTAGGTTAGGTTATATTACGTTATAGATGTATATAAAGTTCCCACGGGTACGTAGAGGCCAACAAGCCAGGAATGTCTTCAAATATTACCGCCGAGATGTTAGGTTGGGTTAGGTTAGGTTATATAACGTTCTTGGTGTATATAAAGGTCCCACGGAGACGTAGAGGCCAACTCGCCAGGAATGTTGCCAAATATTACCGCCGAGATGTTAGGTTGGGTTAGGTTAGGTTATATTTCGTTACTGATGTTTATGAAGGTCAAACGGAGACGTAGAGGCCAACTCGCCAGTAATGTTGTCAAATATTACCGCCGAGATGATAGGTTGTGTTAGGTTAGGTTATATTTCGTTACTGATGTTTATGAAGGTCAAACGGAGACGTAGCGGCCAACTCGCCAGTAATGTTGTCAAATATTACCGCCGAGATGACAGGTTGGGTTAGGTTAAGTTATATTTCGTTATTGATGTATATGAAGGTCCCACGGAGACGTAGAGGCCAACTCGCCAGGAATGTTGTCAAATATTACCGCCGAGATGAAAGGTTGGGTTAGGTTAGGTTATATTACGTTATTGATGTATATAAAGCTCCCACGGAGACGTAGAGGCCAACTCACCAGGAACGTTATCAAATATTACCGCCGAAATGATAGGTTGGATTAAGTTGCGTTATATTTCGTTATTGATGCTTATGAAGTTCCCAAAAAAGACGTAGAGGAAAACAAGCCAGGAATGTGTTCAAATATTACCGCCGAGATGTTAGTTTGGGTTAGGTTAGGTTATATTACGTTATAGATGTATATAATGTTCCCACGGAGACGTAGAGGCCAACAAGCCAGGAATGTGATCAAATATTACCGCCGACATGATAGGTTGGGTTAGGTTAGGTTATATTACTTTATTGATATATATGAAGCTCAAACCGAGACGTAGAGGCCAGCTCGCCAGGAATGTTGTCAAATATTACCGCCGAGATGTTAGGTTGGGTTAAGTTAGGTTATATTACGTTATTAATGTATATAAATGTCCCACGGTGACGTAGAGGCCAACTCGCTAGGAATGTTGTCAAGTATTACCGCCGAGATGATAGGTTGGGTTAGGTTAAGTTATATTTCTTTATTGATGTATATGAAGTTCTCACGGAGACGTAGAGGCCAACTCGCCATGAATGTTTTCAAGTATTACCGCCGAGATGTTAGGTTGGGTTAGGTTAGGTTATATTACGTTATAGATGTATATAAAGGTCCCACGGAGACGTAGAGGCCAACACGTCTGGTATGTTTTCAAATATAACCGCCGAGATGTTAGGTTGGTTTAGGTTATGTTATATTACGTTATAGATGTATATAAAGTTCCCACGGAGACGTAGATGCCAACTCGCCAGGAATGTTGTCAAATATTACCGCCGAGATGATAGGTTGGGTTCGGTTAGGTTATATTACGTTATTGATGCTTATGAAGATCAAACGGAGACGTAGAGCCCAACTCGCCAGGAATGATGTCAAATATTACCGCCGAGAGGTTAGTTTGGGTTAGGTTAGGTTATATCAGGTTATAGATGTATATAAAGCTCCCACGGAGACGTAGAGGCCAACTCGCCAGGAATGTTATCAAATATTACCGCCGAAATGATAGGTTGGATTAAGTTGCGTTATATTTCGTTATTGATGCTTATGAAGTTCCCACGGAGACGTAGAGGCCAACTCGCCAGGTATGTTTTCTAGTATTACCGCCGTGATGATAGGTTGTGTTATGTTAGGTTATATTTCGTCATTGATGTTTATGAAGGTCAAACGGAGACGTAGAGCCCAACTCGCCAGGAATGATGTCAAATATTACCGCCGAGAGGTTAGTTTGGGTTAGGTTAGGTTATATCAGGTTATAGATGTATATAAAGCTCCCACGGAGACGTAGAGGCCAACTCGCCAGGAATGTTATCAAATATTACCGCCGAAATGATAGGTTGGATTAAGTTGCGTTATATTTCGTTATTGATGCTTATGAAGTTCCCACGGATACGTAGAGGCCAACTCGCCAGGTATGTTTTCTAATATTACCGCCGTGATGATAGGTTGTGTTATGTTAGGTTATATTTCGTCATTGATGTTTATGAAGGTCAAACGGAGACGTAGAGGCCAACTCGCCAGTAATGTTGTCAAATATTACCTCCGAGATGTTAGGTTGGGTTGGGTTAGGTTATATTTCGATATTGATGTATATGAAGGTCCCACGGAGACGTAGAGGCCAACTCGCTAGGAATGTTGTCAAATATTACCGCCGAGATGATAGGTTGGGTTCGGTTAGGTTATATTACGTTATTGATGCTTATGAAGATCAAACGGAGACGTAGAGCCCAACTCGCCAGGAATGATGTCAAATATTACCGCCGAGAGGTTAGTTTGGGTTAGGTTAGGTTATATTAGGTTATAGATGTATATAAAGTTCCCACGGAGACGTAGAGGCCAACAAGCCAGGAATGTGTTCAAATATTACCGCCGAGATGTTAGGTTGATTTAGGTCATGTTATATTACGTTATAGATGTATATAAAGTTCCCACGGAGACGTAGGGGCCAACAAGCCAGGAATGTGATCAAATATTACCGCCGACATGATAGGTTGGGTTAGGTTAGGTTATATTACTTTATTGATATATATGAAGCTCAAACCGAGACGTAGAGGCCAGCTCGCCAGGAATGTTGTCAAATATTACCGCCGAGATGTTAGGTTGGGTTAGGTTAGGTTATATTACGTTATTAATGTATATAAATGTCCCACGGTGACGTAGAGGCCAACTCGCTAGGAATGTTGTCAAATATTACCGCCGAGATGATAGGTTGGGTTAGGTTAGGTTATATTTCGTTATTGATGTATATGAAGGTCCCACGGAGACGTAGAGGCCAACTCGCCAGGAATGTTGTCAAATATTACCGCCGAGATGATAGGTTGGGTTAGGTTATGTTATATTTCTTTATTGATGTATATGAAGTTCTCACGGAGACGTAGAGGCCAACTCGCCAGGAATGTGTTCAAATATTACCGCCGAGATGTTAGGTTGGGTTTGGGTAGGTTATATTACGTTATTGATGTATATAAAGGTCCCACGGAGACGGAGAAGCCAACTCGCCAGGAATGTTGTCAAACGTTAGCGCCGAGATGATAGGTTGGGTTAGGTTATGTTATATTACGTTATAGATGTATATAACGGTCCCACGGAGACGTAGAGGCCAACAAGCCAGGAATGTTGTCAAATATTACCGCCGAGATGATAGGTTGGGTTCGGTTAGGTTATATTACGTTATTGATGCTTATGAAGATCAAACGGAGACGTAGAGCCCAACTCGCCAGGAATGATGTCAAATATTACCGCCGAGAGGTTTGTTTGGGTTAGGTTAGGTTATATCAGGTTATAGATGTATATAAAGCTCCCACGGAGACGTAGAGCCCAACTCGCCAGGAATGTTATCAAATATTACCGCCGAAATGATAGGTTGGATTAAGTTGCGTTATATTTCGTTATTGATGCTTATGAAGTTCCCACGGAGACGTAGAGGCCAACTCGCCAGGAATGTTATCAAATATTACCGCCGAAATGATAGGATGGATTAAGTTGCGTTATATTTCGTTATTGATGCTTATGAAGTTCCCACGGAGACGTAGAGGCCAACTCGCCAGGCATGTTTTCTAATATTACCGCCGTGATGATAGGTTGTGTTATGTTAGGTTATATTTCGTCATTGATGTTTATGAAGGTCAAACGGAGACGTAGAGGCCAACTCGCCAGTAATGTTGTCAAATATTACCGCCGAGATGATAGGTTGTGTTAGGTTAGGTTATATTTCGTTACTGATGTTTATGAAGGTCAAACGGAGACGTAGAGGCCAACTCGCCAGTAATGTTGTCAAATATTACCTCCGTTATGTTAGGTTGGGTTGGGTTAGGTTATATTTCGATATTGATGTATATGAAGGTCCCACGGAGACGTAGAGGCCAACTCGCCAGGAATGTTGTCAAATATTACCGCCCAGATGATAGGTTGGGTTCGGTTAGGTTATATTACGTTATTGATGCTTATGAAGATCAAACGGAGACGTAGAGCCCAACTCGCCAGGAATGATGTCAAATATTACCGCCGAGAGGTTAGTTTGGGTTAGGTTAGGTTATATTAGGTTATAGATGTATATAAAGTTCCCACGGAGACGTAGAGGCCAACAAGCCAGGAATGTGTTCAAATATTACCGCCGAGATGTTAGGTTGATTTAGGTCATGTTATATTACGTTATAGATGTATATAAAGTTCCCACGGAGACGTAGGGGCCAACTCGCCAGGAATGTTGTCAAATATTACCGCCGAGATGACAGGTTGGGTTAGGTTATGTTATATTTCTTTATTGATGTATATGAAGTTCTCACGGAGACGTAGAGGCCAACTCGCCAGGAATGTGTTCAAATATTACCGCCGAGATGTTAGGTTGGGTTTGGGTAGGTTATATTACGTTATTGATGTATATAAAGGTCCCACGGAGACGGAGAAGCCAACTCGCCAGGAATGTTGTCAAACGTTAGCGCCGAGATGATAGGTTGGGTTAGGTTAGGTTATATCACGTTACAGATGTATATAAAGTTCCCACGGAGACGTAGAGGCCAACTCGCCAGGAATGTTTTCAAATATTACCGCCGAGATGTTAGGCTGGGTTAGGTTAGGTTATATTACGTTATAGATGTATTTAAAGGTCCCGCGGAGACGTAGAGGCCAACAAGCCAGGAATGCATTCAAATATTACCGCCGAGATGTTAGGTTGGGTTAGGTTAGGTTATATTACGTTATAGATGTATATAAAGGTCCCACGGAGACGTAGAGGCCAACTCGCCAGTAATGTTGTCATATATTACCGCCGAGATGATAGGTTGTGTTAGGTTAGGTTATATTTCGTTACTGATGTTTATGAAGGTCAAACGGAGACGTAGCGGCCAACTCGCCAGGAATGTTGTCAAATATTACCGCCGAGATGACAGGTTGGGTTAGGTTAGGTTATATTTCGTTATTGATGTATATGAAGGTCCCACGGAGACGTAGAGGCCAACTCGCCAGGAATGTTGTCAAATATTACCGCCGAGATGAAAGGTTGGGTTAGGTTAGGTTATATTACGTTATTGATGTTTATGAAGATCAAACGGAGACGTAGAGCCCAACTCGCCAGGAATGATGTCAAATATTACCGCCGAGATGTTAGTTTGGGTTAGGTTATGTTATATTACGTTATAGATGTATATAACAGTCCCACGGAGACGTAGAGGCCAACAAGCCAGGAATGTGTTCAAATATTACCGCCGAGATGTTAGGTTGGGTTAGGTTAGGTTATATTAAGTTATTGATGTATATGAAGGTCCCACGGAGACGTAGAGGCCAACTCGCCAGGAATGTTGTCAAATATTACCGCCGAGATGATAGGTTGGGTTCGGTTAGGTTATATTACGTTATTGATGCTTATGAAGATCAAACGGAGACGTAGAGCCCAACTCGCCAGGAATGATGTCAAATATTACCGCCGAGAGGTTAGTTTGGGTTAGGTTAGGTTATATTACGTTATAGATGTATATAAAGTTCCCACGGAGACGTAGAGGCCAACAAGCCAGGAATGTGTTCAAATATTACCGCCGAGATGTTAGGTTGGTTTAGGTCATGTTATATTACGTTATAGATGTATATAAAGTTCCCACGGAGACGTAGAGGCCAACAAGCCAGGAATGTGATCAAATATTACCGCCGACATGATAGGTTGGGTTAGGTTAGGTTATATTACTTTATTGATATATATGAAGCTCAAACCGAGACGTAGAGTCCAGCTCGCCAGGAATGATGTCAAATATTACCGCCGAGAGGTTAGTTTGGGTTAGGTTAGGTTATATTAGGTTATAGATGTATATAAATGTCCCACGGTGACGTAGAGGCCAACAAGCCAGGAATGTGTTCAAATATTACCGCCGAGATGTTAGGTTGGTTTAGGTCACGTTATATTACGTTATAGATGTATATAAAGTTCCCACGGAGACGTAGAGGCCAACAAGCCAGGAATGTGATCAAATATTACCGCCGACATGATAGGTTGGGTTAGGTTAGGTTATATTACATTATTGATATATATGAAGCTCAAACCGAGACGTAGAGGCCAGCTCGCCAGGAATGTTGTCAAATATTACCGCCGAGATGTTAGGTTGGGTTAGGTTAGGTTATATTACGTTATTAATGTATATAAATGTCCCACGGTGACGTAGAGGCCAACTCGCCAGGAATGTTGTCAAATATTACCGCCGAGATGATAGGTTGGGTTAGGTTAAGTTATATTTCTTTATTGATGTATATGAAGTTCTCACGGAGACGTAGAGGCCAACTCGCCAGGAATGTTGTCAAACGTTAGCGCCGAGATGATAGGTTGGGTTAGGTTAGGTTATATTACGTTATAGATGCATATAAAGTTCCCACGGAGACGTAGAGGCCAACTCGCCAGGAATGTTTTCAAATATTACCGCCGAGATGTTAGGCTGGGTTAGGTTAGGTTATATTACGTTATAGATGTATATAAAGGTCCCACGGAGACGTAGAGGCCAACAAGCCAGGAATGTGTTCAAATATTACCGCCGAGATGTTAGATTGGGTTAGGTTAGGTTATATTAAGTTATTGATGTATATATATATATCCCACGGGGACGTAGAGGCCAACAAGCCAGGAATGTGTTCAAATATTACCGCCGAGATGTTAGGTTGGGTTAGGTTATGTTATATTACGTTATAGATGTATATAAAGTTCCCACGGAGACGTAGAGGCCAACAAGCCAGGAATGTGTTCAAATATTACCGCCGAGGTGTTAGGTTGGGTTAGGGTAGGTTATATTACGTTATTGATGTATATAAAGGTCCCACGGAGACGGAGAAGCAAACTCGCCAGGAATGTTTTCAAGTATTACCGCCGAGATGATAGGTTGTGTTAGGTTAGGTTATATTTCGTTACTGATGTTTATGAAGGTCAAACGGAGACGTAGCGGCCAACTCGCCAGTAATGTTGTCAAATATTACCGCCGAGATGACAGGTTGGGTTAGGTTAGGTTATATTTTGTTATTGATGTATATGAAGGTCCCACGGAGACGTAGAGGCCAACTCGCCAGGAATGTTGTCAAATATTACCGCCGAGATGAAAGGTTGGGTTAGGTTAGGTTATATTACGTTATTGATGTTTATGAAGATCAAACGGAGACGTAGAGCCCAACTCGCCAGGAATGATGTCAAATATTACCGCCGAGATGTTAGTTTGGGTTAGGTTAGGTTATATTACGTTATAGATGTATATAACAGTCCCACGGAGACGTAGAGGCCAACAAGCCAGGAATGTGTTCAAATATTACCGCCGAGATGTTAGGTTGGGTTAGGTTAGGTTATATTAAGTTATTGGTGTATATAAAGGTCCCACGGAGACGTAGAGGCCAACAAGCCAGGAATGTGTTCAAATATTACCGCCGAGATGTTAGGTTGGGTTAGGTTAGGTTATATTACGTTATAGATGTATATAAAGTTCCCACGGAGGCGTAGACGCCAACAAGACAGGAATGTGTTCAAATATTACCGCCGAGATGTTAGATTGGGTTAGGTTAGGTTATATTATGTTATTGATGTATATATATATATATCCCACGCGGACAAAGAGGCCAACAAGCCAGGAATGTGTTCAAATATTACCGCCGAGATGTTAGGTTGGGTTAGGTTAGGTTATATTACGTTATAGATGTATATAAAGATCCCACGGAGACGTAGAGGCCAACACGTCTGGTATGTTTTCAAATATTACCGCCGAGATGATAGGTTGTGTTAGGTTAGGTTATATTTCGTTACTGATGTTTATGAAGGTCAAACGGAGACGTAGAGTGTTGTCAAATATTACCGCCGAGATGTTAGGTTGGGTTAGGTTAAGTTATATTACGTTATTGATGTTTATGAAGATCAAACGGAGACGTAGAGCCCAACTCGCCAGGAATGATGTCAAATATTACCGCCGAGAGGTTAGTTTGGGTTAGGTTAGGTTATATTACGTTATAGATGTATATAAAGTTCCCACGGAGACGTAGAGGCCAACTCGCCAGGAATGTTGTCAAATATTACCGCCGAGATGATAGGTTGGGTTCGGTTAGGTTATATTACGTTATTGATGTATATATATATATCCCACGGGGACGTAGAGGCCAACAAGCCAGGAATGTGTTCAAATATTACCGCCGAGATGTTAGGTTGGGTTAGGTTATGTTATATTACGTTATAGATGTATATAAAGTTCCCACGGAGACGTAGAGGCCAACAAGCCAGGAATGTGTTCAAATATTACCGCCGAGGTGTTAGGTTGGGTTAGGGTAGGTTATATTACGTTATTGATGTATATAAAGGTCCCACGGAGACGTAGAGGCCAACTCGCCAGGAATGTTTTCAAATATTACCGCCGAGATGTTAGGCTGGGTTAGGTTAGGTTATATTACGTTATAGATGTATTTAAAGGTCCCGCGGAGACGTAGAGGCCAACAATCCAGGAATGCATTCAAATATTACCGCCGAGATGTTAGGTTAGGTTAGGTTAGGTTATATTACGTTATAGATGTATTTAAAGGTCCCACGGAGACGTAGAGGCCAACTCGCCAGTAATGTTGTCAAATATTACCGCCGAGATGATAGGTTGGGTTAGGTTAGCTTAAATTTCGTTATTGATGTATATGAAGGTCCCACGGAGACGTAGAGGCCAACTCGCCAGTAATGTTGTCAAATATTACCGCCGAGATGATAGGTTGTGTTAGGTTAGGTTATATTTCGTTACTGATGTTTATGAAGGTCAAACGGAGACGTAGCGGCCAACTCGCCAGTAATGTTGTCAAATATTACCGCCGAGATGACAGGTTGGGTTAGGTTAGGTTATATTTTGTTATTGATGTATATGAAGGTCCCACGGAGACGTAGAGGCCAACTCGCCAGGAATGTTGTCAAATATTACCGCCGAGATGAAAGGTTGGGTTAGGTTAGGTTATATTACGTTATTGATGTTTATGAAGATCAAACGGAGACGTAGAGCCCAACTCGCCAGGAATGATGTCAAATATTACCGCCGAGATGTTAGTTTGGGTTAGGTTAGGTTATATTACGTTATAGATGTATATAACAGTCCCACGGAGACGTAGAGGCCAACAAGCCAGGAATGTGTTCAAATATTACCGCCGAGATGTTAGGTTGGGTTAGGTTAGGTTATATTAAGTTATTGGTGTATATAAAGGTCCCACGGAGACGTAGAGGCCAACAAGCCAGGAATGTGTTCAAATATTACCGCCGAGATGTTAGGTTGGGTTAGGTTAGGTTATATTACGTTATAGATGTATATAAAGTTCCCACGGAGGCGTAGACGCCAACAAGACAGGAATGTGTTCAAATATTACCGCCGAGATGTTAGATTGGGTTAGGTTAGGTTATATTATGTTATTGATGTATATATATATATATATCCCACGCGGACAAAGAGGCCAACAAGCCAGGAATGTGTTCAAATATTACCGCCGAGATGTTAGGTTGGGTTAGGTTAGGTTATATTACGTTATAGATGTATATAAAGATCCCACGGAGACGTAGAGGCCAACACGTCTGGTATGTTTTCAAATATTACCGCCGAGATGATAGGTTGTGTTAGGTTAGGTTATATTTCGTTACTGATGTTTATGAAGGTCAAACGGAGACGTAGAGTGTTGTCAAATATTACCGCCGAGATGTTAGGTTGGGTTAGGTTAGGTTATATTACGTTATTGATGTTTATGAAGATCAAACGGAGACGTAGAGCCCAACTCGCCAGGAATGATGTCAAATATTACCGCCGAGAGGTTAGTTTGGGTTAGGTTAGGTTATATTACGTTATAGATGTATATAAAGTTCCCACGGAGACGTAGAGGCCAACTCGCCAGTAATGTTGTCAAATATTACCGCCGAGATGATAGGTTGGGTTAGGTTAGGTTAAATTTCGTTATTGATGTATATGAAGGTCCCACGGAGACGTAGAGGCCAACTCGCCAGTAATGTTGTCATATATTACCGCCGAGATGATAGGTTGTGTTAGGTTAGGTTATGTTTCGTTACTGATGTTTATGAAGGTCAAACGGAGACGTAGCGGCCAACTCGCCAGGAATGTTGTCAAATATTACCGCCGAGATGACAGGTTGGGTTAGGTTAGGTTATATTTCGTTATTGATGTATATGAAGGTCCCACGGAGACGTAGAGGCCAACTCGCCAGGAATGTTGTCAAATATTACCGCCGAGATGAAAGGTTGTGTTAGGTTAGGTTATATTACGTTATTGATGTTTATGAAGATCAAACGGAGACGTAGAGCCCAACTCGCCAGGAATGATGTCAAATATTACCGCCGAGATGTTAGTTTGGGTTAGGTTAGGTTATATTACGTTATAGATGTATATAACGGTCCCACGGAGACGTAGAGGCCAACAAGCCAGGAATGTGTTCAAATATTACCGCCGAGATGTTAGGTTGGGTTAGGTTAGGTTATATTAAGTTATTGATGTATATGAAGGTCCCACGGAGACGTAGAGGCCAACTCGCCAGGAATGTTGTCAAATATTACCGCCGAGATGATAGGTTGGGTTCGGTTAGGTTATATTACGTTATTGATGTATATATATATATCCCACGGGGACGTAGAGGCCAACAAGCCAGGAATGTGTTCAAATATTACCGCCGAGATGTTAGGTTGGGTTAGGTTATGTTATATTACGTTATAGATGTATATAAAGTTCCCACGGAGACGTAGAGGCCAACAAGCCAGGAATGTGTTCAAATATTACCGCCGAGGTGTTAGGTTGGGTTAGGGTAGGTTATATTACGTTATTGATGTATATAAAGGTCCCACGGAGACGGAGAAGCAAACTCGCCAGGAATGTTTTCAAGTATTACCGCCGAGATGTTAGGTTGGGTTAGGTTAGGTTATATTACGTTATAGATGTATATAAAGTTCCCACGGAGACGTAGAGGCCAACTCGCCATGAATGTTGTCAAATATTACCGCCGAGATGATAGGTTGGGTTAGGTTAGGTTATATTTCTTTATTGATGTATATGAAGTTCTCACGGAGACGTAGAGGCCAACTCGCCAGGAATGTGTTCAAATATTACCGCCGAGATGTTAGGTTGGGTTAGGGTAGGTTATATTACGTTATTGATGTATATAAAGTTCCCACGGAGGCGTAGAGGCCAACAAGACAGGAATGTGTTCAAATATTACCGCCGAGATGTTAGGTTGGGTTAGGTTAGGTTATATTACGTTATAGATGTATATAAAGTTCCCACGGAGACGTAGAGGCCAACTCGCCAGGAATGTTTTCAAATATTACCGCCGAGATGTTAGGCTGGGTTAGGTTAGGTTATATTACGTTATAGATGTATTTAAAGGTCCCGCGGAGACGTAGAGGCCAACAATCCAGGAATGCATTCAAATATTACCGCCGAGATGTTAGGTTAGGTTAGGTTAGGTTATATTACGTTATAGATGTATTTAAAGGTCCCACGGAGACGTAGAGGCCAACTCGCCAGTAATGTTGTCAAATATTACCGCCGAGATGATAGGTTGGGTTAGGTTAGCTTAAATTTCGTTATTGATGTATATGAAGGTCCCACGGAGACGTAGAGGCCAACTCGCCAGTAATGTTGTCAAATATTACCGCCGAGATGATAGGTTGTGTTAGGTTAGGTTATATTTCGTTACTGATGTTTATGAAGGTCAAACGGAGACGTAGCGGCCAACTCGCCAGTAATGTTGTCAAATATTACCGCCGAGATGACAGGTTGGGTTAGGTTAGGTTATATTTTGTTATTGATGTATATGAAGGTCCCACGGAGACGTAGAGGCCAACTCGCCAGGAATGTTGTCAAATATTACCGCCGAGATGAAAGGTTGGGTTAGGTTAGGTTATATTACGTTATTGATGTTTATGAAGATCAAACGGAGACGTAGAGCCCAACTCGCCAGGAATAATGTCAAATATTACCGCCGAGATGTTAGTTTGGGTTAGGTTAGGTTATATTACGTTATAGATGTATATAACGGTCCCACGGAGACGTAGAGGCCAACAAGCCAGGAATGTGTTCAAATATTACCGCCGAGATGTTAGGTTGGGTTAGGTTAGGTTATATTAAGTTATTGATGTATATGAAGGTCCCACGGAGACGTAGAGGCCAACTCGCCAGGAATGTTGTCAAATATTACCGCCGAGATGTTAGTTTGGGTTAGGTTAGGTTATATTACGTTATAGATGTATATAACGGTCCCACGGAGACGTAGAGCCCAACTCGCCAGGAATGATGTCAAATATTACCGCCGAGATGTTAGTTTGGGTTAGGTTAGGTTATATTACGTTATAGATGTATATAACAGTCCCACGGAGACGTAGAGGCCAACAAGCCAGGAATGTGTTCAAATATTACCGCCGAGATGTTAGGTTGGGTTAGGTTAGGTTATATTAAGTTATTGGTGTATATAAAGGTCCCACGGAGACGTAGAGGCCAACAAGCCAGGAATGTGTTCAAATATTACCGCCGAGATGTTAGGTTGGGTTAGGTTAGGTTATATTACGTTATAGATGTATATAAAGTTCCCACGGAGGCGTAGACGCCAACAAGACAGGAATGTGTTCAAATATTACCGCCGAGATGTTAGATTGGGTTAGGTTAGGTTATATTATGTTATTGATGTATATATATATATATCCCACGCGGACAAAGAGGCCAACAAGCCAGGAATGTGTTCAAATATTACCGCCGAGATGTTAGGTTGGGTTAGGTTAGGTTATATTACGTTATAGATGTATATAAAGATCCCACGGAGACGTAGAGGCCAACACGTCTGGTATGTTTTCAAATATTACCGCCGAGATGATAGGTTGTGTTAGGTTAGGTTATATTTCGTTACTGATGTTTATGAAGGTCAAACGGAGACGTAGAGTGTTGTCAAATATTACCGCCGAGATGTTAGGTTGGGTTAGGTTAAGTTATATTACGTTATTGATGTTTATGAAGATCAAACGGAGACGTAGAGCCCAACTCGCCAGGAATGATGTCAAATATTACCGCCGAGAGGTTAGTTTGGGTTAGGTTAGGTTATATTACGTTATAGATGTATATAAAGTTCCCACGGAGACGTAGAGGCCAACTCGCCAGGAATGTTGTCAAATATTACCGCCGAGATGATAGGTTGGGTTCGGTTAGGTTATATTACGTTATTGATGTATATATATATATCCCACGGGGACGTAGAGGCCAACAAGCCAGGAATGTGTTCAAATATTACCGCCGAGATGTTAGGTTGGGTTAGGTTATGTTATATTACGTTATAGATGTATATAAAGTTCCCACGGAGACGTAGAGGCCAACAAGCCAGGAATGTGTTCAAATATTACCGCCGAGGTGTTAGGTTGGGTTAGGGTAGGTTATATTACGTTATTGATGTATATAAAGGTCCCACGGAGACGTAGAGGCCAACTCGCCAGGAATGTTTTCAAATATTACCGCCGAGATGTTAGGCTGGGTTAGGTTAGGTTATATTACGTTATAGATGTATTTAAAGGTCCCGCGGAGACGTAGAGGCCAACAATCCAGGAATGCATTCAAATATTACCGCCGAGATGTTAGGTTAGGTTAGGTTAGGTTATATTACGTTATAGATGTATTTAAAGGTCCCACGGAGACGTAGAGGCCAACTCGCCAGTAATGTTGTCAAATATTACCGCCGAGATGATAGGTTGGGTTAGGTTAGCTTAAATTTCGTTATTGATGTATATGAAGGTCCCACGGAGACGTAGAGGCCAACTCGCCAGTAATGTTGTCAAATATTACCGCCGAGATGATAGGTTGTGTTAGGTTAGGTTATATTTCGTTACTGATGTTTATGAAGGTCAAACGGAGACGTAGCGGCCAACTCGCCAGTAATGTTGTCAAATATTACCGCCGAGATGACAGGTTGGGTTAGGTTAGGTTATATTTTGTTATTGATGTATATGAAGGTCCCACGGAGACGTAGAGGCCAACTCGCCAGGAATGTTGTCAAATATTACCGCCGAGATGAAAGGTTGGGTTAGGTTAGGTTATATTACGTTATTGATGTTTATGAAGATCAAACGGAGACGTAGAGCCCAACTCGCCAGGAATGATGTCAAATATTACCGCCGAGATGTTAGTTTGGGTTAGGTTAGGTTATATTACGTTATAGATGTATATAACAGTCCCACGGAGACGTAGAGGCCAACAAGCCAGGAATGTGTTCAAATATTACCGCCGAGATGTTAGGTTGGGTTAGGTTAGGTTATATTAAGTTATTGGTGTATATAAAGGTCCCACGGAGACGTAGAGGCCAACAAGCCAGGAATGTGTTCAAATATTACCGCCGAGATGTTAGGTTGGGTTAGGTTAGGTTATATTACGTTATAGATGTATATAAAGTTCCCACGGAGGCGTAGACGCCAACAAGACAGGAATGTGTTCAAATATTACCGCCGAGATGTTAGATTGGGTTAGGTTAGGTTATATTATGTTATTGATGTATATATATATATATATCCCACGCGGACAAAGAGGCCAACAAGCCAGGAATGTGTTCAAATATTACCGCCGAGATGTTAGGTTGGGTTAGGTTAGGTTATATTACGTTATAGATGTATATAAAGATCCCACGGAGACGTAGAGGCCAACACGTCTGGTATGTTTTCAAATATTACCGCCGAGATGATAGGTTGTGTTAGGTTAGGTTATATTTCGTTACTGATGTTTATGAAGGTCAAACGGAGACGTAGAGTGTTGTCAAATATTACCGCCGAGATGTTAGGTTGGGTTAGGTTAGGTTATATTACGTTATTGATGTTTATGAAGATCAAACGGAGACGTAGAGCCCAACTCGCCAGGAATGATGTCAAATATTACCGCCGAGAGGTTAGTTTGGGTTAGGTTAGGTTATATTACGTTATAGATGTATATAAAGTTCCCACGGAGACGTAGAGGCCAACTCGCCAGTAATGTTGTCAAATATTACCGCCGAGATGATAGGTTGGGTTAGGTTAGGTTAAATTTCGTTATTGATGTATATGAAGGTCCCACGGAGACGTAGAGGCCAACTCGCCAGTAATGTTGTCATATATTACCGCCGAGATGATAGGTTGTGTTAGGTTAGGTTATGTTTCGTTACTGATGTTTATGAAGGTCAAACGGAGACGTAGCGGCCAACTCGCCAGGAATGTTGTCAAATATTACCGCCGAGATGACAGGTTGGGTTAGGTTAGGTTATATTTCGTTATTGATGTATATGAAGGTCCCACGGAGACGTAGAGGCCAACTCGCCAGGAATGTTGTCAAATATTACCGCCGAGATGAAAGGTTGTGTTAGGTTAGGTTATATTACGTTATTGATGTTTATGAAGATCAAACGGAGACGTAGAGCCCAACTCGCCAGGAATGATGTCAAATATTACCGCCGAGATGTTAGTTTGGGTTAGGTTAGGTTATATTACGTTATAGATGTATATAACGGTCCCACGGAGACGTAGAGGCCAACAAGCCAGGAATGTGTTCAAATATTACCGCCGAGATGTTAGGTTGGGTTAGGTTAGGTTATATTAAGTTATTGATGTATATGAAGGTCCCACGGAGACGTAGAGGCCAACTCGCCAGGAATGTTGTCAAATATTACCGCCGAGATGATAGGTTGGGTTCGGTTAGGTTATATTACGTTATTGATGTATATATATATATCCCACGGGGACGTAGAGGCCAACAAGCCAGGAATGTGTTCAAATATTACCGCCGAGATGTTAGGTTGGGTTAGGTTATGTTATATTACGTTATAGATGTATATAAAGTTCCCACGGAGACGTAGAGGCCAACAAGCCAGGAATGTGTTCAAATATTACCGCCGAGGTGTTAGGTTGGGTTAGGGTAGGTTATATTACGTTATTGATGTATATAAAGGTCCCACGGAGACGGAGAAGCAAACTCGCCAGGAATGTTTTCAAGTATTACCGCCGAGATGTTAGGTTGGGTTAGGTTAGGTTATATTACGTTATAGATGTATATAAAGTTCCCACGGAGACGTAGAGGCCAACTCGCCATGAATGTTGTCAAATATTACCGCCGAGATGATAGGTTGGGTTAGGTTAGGTTATATTTCTTTATTGATGTATATGAAGTTCTCACGGAGACGTAGAGGCCAACTCGCCAGGAATGTGTTCAAATATTACCGCCGAGATGTTAGGTTGGGTTAGGGTAGGTTATATTACGTTATTGATGTATATAAAGGTCCCACGGAGACGGAGAAGCCAACTCGCCAGGAATGTTGTCAAACGTTAGCGCCGAGATGATAGGTTGGGTTAGGTTAGGTTATATTACGTTATAGATGTATATAAAGTTCCCACGGAGACGTAGAGGCCAACTCGCCAGGAATGTTTTCAAATATTACCGCCGAGATGTTAGGCTGGGTTAGGTTAGGTTATATTACGTTATAGATGTATTTAAAGGTCCCGCGGAGACGTAGAGGCCAACAATCCAGGAATGCATTCAAATATTACCGCCGAGATGTTAGGTTAGGTTAGGTTAGGTTATATTACGTTATAGATGTATTTAAAGGTCCCACGGAGACGTAGAGGCCAACTCGCCAGTAATGTTGTCAAATATTACCGCCGAGATGATAGGTTGGGTTAGGTTAGCTTAAATTTCGTTATTGATGTATATGAAGGTCCCACGGAGACGTAGAGGCCAACTCGCCAGTAATGTTGTCAAATATTACCGCCGAGATGATAGGTTGTGTTAGGTTAGGTTATATTTCGTTACTGATGTTTATGAAGGTCAAACGGAGACGTAGCGGCCAACTCGCCAGTAATGTTGTCAAATATTACCGCCGAGATGACAGGTTGGGTTAGGTTAGGTTATATTTTGTTATTGATGTATATGAAGGTCCCACGGAGACGTAGAGGCCAACTCGCCAGGAATGTTGTCAAATATTACCGCCGAGATGAAAGGTTGGGTTAGGTTAGGTTATATTACGTTATTGATGTTTATGAAGATCAAACGGAGACGTAGAGCCCAACTCGCCAGGAATAATGTCAAATATTACCGCCGAGATGTTAGTTTGGGTTAGGTTAGGTTATATTACGTTATAGATGTATATAACGGTCCCACGGAGACGTAGAGGCCAACAAGCCAGGAATGTGTTCAAATATTACCGCCGAGATGTTAGGTTGGGTTAGGTTAGGTTATATTAAGTTATTGATGTATATGAAGGTCCCACGGAGACGTAGAGGCCAACTCGCCAGGAATGTTGTCAAATATTACCGCCGAGATGATAGGTTGGGTTCGGTTAGGTTATATTACGTTATTGATGTATATATATATATCCCACGGGGACGTAGAGGCCAACAAGCCAGGAATGTGTTCAAATATTACCGCCGAGATGTTAGGTTGGGTTAGGTTATGTTATATTACGTTATAGATGTATATAAAGTTCCCACGGAGACGTAGAGGCCAACAAGCCAGGAATGTGTTCAAATATTACCGCCGAGGTGTTAGGTTGGGTTAGGGTAGGTTATATTACGTTATTGATGTATATAAAGGTCCCACGGAGACGGAGAAGCAAACTCGCCAGGAATGTTTTCAAGTATTACCGCCGAGATGTTAGGTTGGGTTAGGTTAGGTTATATTACGTTATAGATGTATATAAAGTTCCCACGGAGACGTAGAGGCCAACTCGCCATGTATGTTGTCAAATATTACCGCCGAGATGATAGGTTGGGTTAGGTTAGGTTATATTTCTTTATTGATGTATATGAAGTTCTCACGGAGACGTAGAGGCCAACTCGCCAGGAATGTGTTCAAATATTACCGCCGAGATGTTAGGTTGGGTTAGGGTAGGTTATATTACGTTATTGATGTATATAAAGGTCCCACGGAGACGGAGAAGCCAACTCGCCAGGAATGTTGTCAAACGTTAGCGCCGAGATGATAGGTTGGGTTAGGTTAGGTTATATTACGTTATAGATGTATATAAAGTTCCCACGGAGACGTAGAGGCCAACTCGCCAGGAATGTTTTCAAATATTACCGCCGAGATGTTAGGCTGGGTTAGGTTAGGTTATATTACGTTATAGATGTATTTAAAGGTCCCGCGGAGACGTAGAGGCCAACAAGCCAGGAATGCATTCAAATATTACCGCCGAGATGTTAGGTTAGGTTAGGTTAGGTTATATTACGTTATAGATGTATTTAAAGGTCCCACGGAGACGTAGAGGCCAACTCGCCAGTAATGTTGTCAAATATTACCGCCGAGATGATAGGTTGGGTTAGGTTAGCTTAAATTTCGTTATTGATGTATATGAAGGTCCCACGGAGACGTAGAGGCCAACTCGCCAGTAATGTTGTCAAATATTACCGCCGAGATGATAGGTTGTGTTAGGTTAGGTTATATTTCGTTACTGATGTTTATGAAGGTCAAACGGAGACGTAGCGGCCAACTCGCCAGTAATGTTGTCAAATATTACCGCCGAGATGACAGGTTGGGTTAGGTTAGGTTATATTTTGTTATTGATGTATATGAAGGTCCCACGGAGACGTAGAGGCCAACTCGCCAGGAATGTTGTCAAATATTACCGCCGAGATGAAAGGTTGGGTTAGGTTAGGTTATATTACGTTATTGATGTTTATGAAGATCAAACGGAGACGTAGAGCCCAACTCGCCAGGAATAATGTCAAATATTACCGCCGAGATGTTAGTTTGGGTTAGGTTAGGTTATATTACGTTATAGATGTATATAACGGTCCCACGGAGACGTAGAGGCCAACAAGCCAGGAATGTGTTCAAATATTACCGCCGAGATGTTAGGTTGGGTTAGGTTAGGTTATATTAAGTTATTGATGTATATGAAGGTCCCACGGAGACGTAGAGGCCAACTCGCCAGGAATGTTGTCAAATATTACCGCCGAGATGATAGGTTGGGTTCGGTTAGGTTATATTACGTTATTGATGTATATATATATATCCCACGGGGACGTAGAGGCCAACAAGCCAGGAATGTGTTCAAATATTACCGCCGAGATGTTAGGTTGGGTTAGGTTATGTTATATTACGTTATAGATGTATATAAAGTTCCCACGGAGACGTAGAGGCCAACAAGCCAGGAATGTGTTCAAATATTACCGCCGAGGTGTTAGGTTGGGTTAGGGTAGGTTATATTACGTTATTGATGTATATAAAGGTCCCACGGAGACGGAGAAGCAAACTCGCCAGGAATGTTTTCAAGTATTACCGCCGAGATGTTAGGTTGGGTTAGGTTAGGTTATATTACGTTATAGATGTATATAAAGTTCCCACGGAGACGTAGAGGCCAACTCGCCATGTATGTTGTCAAATATTACCGCCGAGATGATAGGTTGGGTTAGGTTAGGTTATATTTCTTTATTGATGTATATGAAGTTCTCACGGAGACGTAGAGGCCAACTCGCCAGGAATGTGTTCAAATATTACCGCCGAGATGTTAGGTTGGGTTAGGGTAGGTTATATTACGTTATTGATGTATATAAAGGTCCCACGGAGACGGAGAAGCCAACTCGCCAGGAATGTTGTCAAACGTTAGCGCCGAGATGATAGGTTGGGTTAGGTTAGGTTATATTACGTTATAGATGTATATAAAGTTCCCACGGAGACGTAGAGGCCAACTCGCCAGGAATGTTTTCAAATATTACCGCCGAGATGTTAGGCTGGGTTAGGTTAGGTTATATTACGTTATAGATGTATTTAAAGGTCCCGCGGAGACGTAGAGGCCAACAAGCCAGGAATGCATTCAAATATTACCGCCGAGATGTTAGGTTAGGTTAGGTTAGGTTATATTACGTTATAGATGTATTTAAAGGTCCCACGGAGACGTAGAGGCCAACTCGCCAGTAATGTTGTCAAATATTACCGCCGAGATGATAGGTTGGGTTAGGTTAGCTTAAATTTCGTTATTGATGTATATGAAGGTCCCACGGAGACGTAGAGGCCAACTCGCCAGTAATGTTGTCAAATATTACCGCCGAGATGATAGGTTGTGTTAGGTTAGGTTATATTTCGTTACTGATGTTTATGAAGGTCAAACGGAGACGTAGCGGCCAACTCGCCAGTAATGTTGTCAAATATTACCGCCGAGATGACAGGTTGGGTTAGGTTAGGTTATATTTTGTTATTGATGTATATGAAGGTCCCACGGAGACGTAGAGGCCAACTCGCCAGGAATGTTGTCAAATATTACCGCCGAGATGAAAGGTTGGGTTAGGTTAGGTTATATTACGTTATAGATGTATTTAAAGGTCCCGCGGAGACGTAGAGGCCAACAAGCCAGGAATGCATTCAAATATTACCGCCGAGATGTTAGGTTAGGTTAGGTTAGGTTATATTACGTTATAGATGTATATAAAGGTCCCACGGAGACGTAGAGGCCAACTCGCCAGTAATGTTGTCAAATATTACCGCCGAGATGATAGGTTGGGTTAGGTTAGCTTAAATTTCGTTATTGATGTATATGAAGGTCCCACGGAGACGTAGAGGCCAACTCGCCAGTAATGTTGTCAAATATTACCGCCGAGATGATAGGTTGTGTTAGGTTAGGTTATATTTCGTTACTGATGTTTATGAAGGTCAAACGGAGACGTAGCGGCCAACTCGCCAGGAATGTTGTCAAATATTACCGCCGAGATGACAGGTTGGGTTAGGTTAGGTTATATTTCGTTATTGATGTATATGAAGGTCCCACGGAGACGTAGAGGCCAACTCGCCAGGAATGTTGTCAAATATTACCGCCGAGATGAAAGGTTGTGTTAGGTTAGGTTATATTACGTTATTGATGTTTATGAAGATCAAACGGAGACGTAGAGCCCAACTCGCCAGGAATGATGTCAAATATTACCGCCGAGATGTTAGTTTGGGTTAGGTTAGGTTATATTACGTTATAGATGTATATAACGGTCCCACGGAGACGTAGAGGCCAACAAGCCAGGAATGTGTTCAAATATTACCGCCGAGATGTTAGGTTGGGTTAGGTTAGGTTATATTAAGTTATTGATGTATATGAAGGTCCCACGGAGACGTAGAGGCCAACTCGCCAGGAATGTTGTCAAATATTACCGCCGAGATGATAGGTTGGGTTCGGTTAGGTTATATTACGTTATTGATGCTTATGAAGATCAAACGGAGACGTAGAGCCCAACTCGCCAGGAATGATGTCAAATATTACCGCCGAGAGGTTAGTTTGGGTTAGGTTAGGTTATATTAGGTTATAGATGTATATAAAGTTCCCACGGAGACGTAGAGGCCAACAAGCCAGGAATGTGTTCAAATATTACCGCCGAGATGTTAGGTTGGTTTAGGTCATGTTATATTACGTTATAGATGTATATAAAGTTCCCACGGAGACGTAGAGGCTAACAAGCCAGGAATGTGATCAAATATTACCGCCGACATGATAGGTTGGGTTAGGTTAGGTTATATTACTTTATTGATATATATGAAGCTCAAACCGAGACGTAGAGGCCAGCTCGCCAGGAATGATGTCAAATATTACCGCCGAGAGGTTAGTTTGGGTTAGGTTAGGTTATATTAGGTTATAGATGTATATAAATGTCCCACGGTGACGTAGAGGCCAACAAGCCAGGAATGTGTTCAAATATTACCGCCGAGATGTTAGGTTGGTTTAGGTCACGTTATATTACGTTATAGATGTATATAAAGTTCCCACGGAGACGTAGAGGCCAACAAGCCAGGAGTGTGATCAAATATTACCGCCGACATGATAGGTTGGGTTAGGTTAGGTTATATTACTTTATTGATATATATGAAGCTCAAACCGAGACGTAGAGGCCAGCTCGCCAGGAATGTTGTCAAATATTACCGCCGAGATGTTAGGCTGGGTTAGGTTAGGTTATATTACGTTATAGATGTATTTAAAGGTCCCGCGGAGACGTAGAGGCCAACAAGCCAGGAATGCATTCAAATATTACCGCCGAGATGTTAGGTTAGGTTAGGTTAGGTTATATTACGTTATAGATGTATATAAAGGTCCCACGGAGACGTAGAGGCCAACTCGCCAGTAATGTTGTCAAATATTACCGCCGAGATGATAGGTTGGGTTAGGTTAGCTTAAATTTCGTTATTGATGTATATGAAGGTCCCACGGAGACGTAGAGGCCAACTCGCCAGTAATGTTGTCAAATATTACCGCCGAGATGATAGGTTGTGTTAGGTTAGGTTATATTTCGTTACTGATGTTTATGAAGGTCAAACGGAGACGTAGCGGCCAACTCGCCAGTAATGTTGTCAAATATTACCGCCGAGATGACAGGTTGGGTTAGGTTAGGTTATATTTTGTTATTGATGTATATGAAGGTCCCACGGAGACGTAGAGGCCAACTCGCCAGGAATGTTGTCAAATATTACCGCCGAGATGAAAGGTTGGGTTAGGTTAGGTTATATTACGTTATAGATGTATTTAAAGGTCCCGCGGAGACGTAGAGGCCAACAAGCCAGGAATGCATTCAAATATTACCGCCGAGATGTTAGGTTAGGTTAGGTTAGGTTATATTACGTTATAGATGTATATAAAGGTCCCACGGAGACGTAGAGGCCAACTCGCCAGTAATGTTGTCAAATATTACCGCCGAGATGATAGGTTGGGTTAGGTTAGCTTAAATTTCGTTATTGATGTATATGAAGGTCCCACGGAGACGTAGAGGCCAACTCGCCAGTAATGTTGTCAAATATTACCGCCGAGATGATAGGTTGTGTTAGGTTAGGTTATATTTCGTTACTGATGTTTATGAAGGTCAAACGGAGACGTAGCGGCCAACTCGCCAGGAATGTTGTCAAATATTACCGCCGAGATGACAGGTTGGGTTAGGTTAGGTTATATATCGTTATTGATGTATATGAAGGTCCCACGGAGACGTAGAGGCCAACTCGCCAGGAATGTTGTCAAATATTACCGCTGAGATGAAAGGTTGGGTTAGGTTAGGTTATATTACGTTATTGATGTTTATGAAGATCAAACGGAGACGTAGAGCCCAACTCGCCAGGAATGATGTCAAATATTACCGCCGAGATGTTAGTTTGGGTTAGGTTAGGTTATATTACGTTATAGATGTATATAACGGTCCCACGGAGACGTAGAGGCCAACAAGCCAGGAATGTGTTCAAATATTACCGCCGAGATGTTAGGTTGGGTTAGGTTAGGTTATATTAAGTTATTGATGTATATGAAGGTCCCACGGAGACGTAGAGGCCAACTCGCCAGGAATGTTGTCAAATATTACCGCCGAGATGATAGGTTGGGTTCGGTTAGGTTATATTACGTTATTGATGCTTATGAAGATCAAACGGAGACGTAGAGCCCAACTCGCCAGGAATGATGTCAAATATTACCGCCGAGAGGTTAGTTTGGGTTAGGTTAGGTTATATTAGGTTATAGATGTATATAAAGTTCCCACGGAGACGTAGAGGCCAACAAGCCAGGAATGTGTTCAAATATTACCGCCGAGATGTTAGGTTGGTTTAGGTCATGTTATATTACGTTATAGATGTATATAAAGTTCCCACGGAGACGTAGAGGCCAACAAGCCAGGAATGTGATCAAATATTACCGCCGACATGATAGGTTGGGTTAGGTTAGGTTATATTACTTTATTGATATATATGAAGCTCAAACCGAGACGTAGAGGCCAGCTCGCCAGGAATGATGTCAAATATTACCGCCGAGAGGTTAGTTTGGGTTAGGTTAGGTTATATTAGGTTATAGATGTATATAAATGTCCCACGGTGACGTAGAGGCCAACAAGCCAGGAATGTGTTCAAATATTACCGCCGAGATGTTAGGTTGGTTTAGGTCACGTTATATTACGTTATAGATGTATATAAAGTTCCCACGGAGACGTAGAGGCCAACAAGCCAGGAATGTGATCAAATATTACCGCCGACATGATAGGTTGGGTTAGGTTAGGTTATATTACTTTATTGATATATATGAAGCTCAAACCGAGACGTAGAGGCCAGCTCGCCAGGAATGTTGTCAAATATTACCGCCGAGATGTTAGGTTGGGTTAGGTTAGGTTATATTACGTTATTAATGTATATAAATGTCCCACGGTGACGTAGAGGCCAACTCGCCAGGAATGTTGTCAAATATTACCGCCGAGATGATAGGTTGGGTTCGGTTAGGTTATATTACGTTATTGATGTATATATATATATCCCACGGGGACGTAGAGGCCAACAAGCCAGGAATGTGTTCAAATATTACCGCCGAGATGTTAGGTTGGGTTAGGTTATGTTATATTACGTTATAGATGTATATAAAGTTCCCACGGAGACGTAGAGGCCAACAAGCCAGGAATGTGTTCAAATATTACCGCCGAGGTGTTAGGTTGGGTTAGGGTAGGTTATATTACGTTATTGATGTATATAAAGGTCCCACGGAGACGGAGAAGCAAACTCGCCAGGAATGTTTTCAAGTATTACCGCCGAGATGTTAGGTTGGGTTAGGTTAGGTTATATTACGTTATAGATGTATATAAAGTTCCCACGGAGACGTAGAGGCCAACTCGCCATGAATGTTGTCAAATATTACCGCCGAGATGATAGGTTGGGTTAGGTTAGGTTATATTTCTTTATTGATGTATATGAAGTTCTCACGGAGACGTAGAGGCCAACTCGCCAGGAATGTGTTCAAATATTACCGCCGAGATGTTAGGTTGGGTTAGGGTAGGTTATATTACGTTATTGATGTATATAAAGGTCCCACGGAGACGGAGAAGCCAACTCGCCAGGAATGTTGTCAAACGTTAGCGCCGAGATGATAGGTTGGGTTAGGTTAGGTTATATTACGTTATAGATGTATATAAAGTTCCCACGGAGACGTAGAGGCCAACTCGCCAGGAATGTTTTCAAATATTACCGCCGAGATGTTAGGCTGGGTTAGGTTAGGTTATATTACGTTATAGATGTATTTAAAGGTCCCGCGGAGACGTAGAGGCCAACAATCCAGGAATGCATTCAAATATTACCGCCGAGATGTTAGGTTAGGTTAGGTTAGGTTATATTACGTTATAGATGTATTTAAAGGTCCCACGGAGACGTAGAGGCCAACTCGCCAGTAATGTTGTCAAATATTACCGCCGAGATGATAGGTTGGGTTAGGTTAGCTTAAATTTCGTTATTGATGTATATGAAGGTCCCACGGAGACGTAGAGGCCAACTCGCCAGTAATGTTGTCAAATATTACCGCCGAGATGATAGGTTGTGTTAGGTTAGGTTATATTTCGTTACTGATGTTTATGAAGGTCAAACGGAGACGTAGCGGCCAACTCGCCAGTAATGTTGTCAAATATTACCGCCGAGATGACAGGTTGGGTTAGGTTAGGTTATATTTTGTTATTGATGTATATGAAGGTCCCACGGAGACGTAGAGGCCAACTCGCCAGGAATGTTGTCAAATATTACCGCCGAGATGAAAGGTTGGGTTAGGTTAGGTTATATTACGTTATTGATGTTTATGAAGATCAAACGGAGACGTAGAGCCCAACTCGCCAGGAATAATGTCAAATATTACCGCCGAGATGTTAGTTTGGGTTAGGTTAGGTTATATTACGTTATAGATGTATATAACGGTCCCACGGAGACGTAGAGGCCAACAAGCCAGGAATGTGTTCAAATATTACCGCCGAGATGTTAGGTTGGGTTAGGTTAGGTTATATTAAGTTATTGATGTATATGAAGGTCCCACGGAGACGTAGAGGCCAACTCGCCAGGAATGTTGTCAAATATTACCGCCGAGATGATAGGTTGGGTTCGGTTAGGTTATATTACGTTATTGATGTATATATATATATCCCACGGGGACGTAGAGGCCAACAAGCCAGGAATGTGTTCAAATATTACCGCCGAGATGTTAGGTTGGGTTAGGTTATGTTATATTACGTTATAGATGTATATAAAGTTCCCACGGAGACGTAGAGGCCAACAAGCCAGGAATGTGTTCAAATATTACCGCCGAGGTGTTAGGTTGGGTTAGGGTAGGTTATATTACGTTATTGATGTATATAAAGGTCCCACGGAGACGGAGAAGCAAACTCGCCAGGAATGTTTTCAAGTATTACCGCCGAGATGTTAGGTTGGGTTAGGTTAGGTTATATTACGTTATAGATGTATATAAAGTTCCCACGGAGACGTAGAGGCCAACTCGCCATGTATGTTGTCAAATATTACCGCCGAGATGATAGGTTGGGTTAGGTTAGGTTATATTTCTTTATTGATGTATATGAAGTTCTCACGGAGACGTAGAGGCCAACTCGCCAGGAATGTGTTCAAATATTACCGCCGAGATGTTAGGTTGGGTTAGGGTAGGTTATATTACGTTATTGATGTATATAAAGGTCCCACGGAGACGGAGAAGCCAACTCGCCAGGAATGTTGTCAAACGTTAGCGCCGAGATGATAGGTTGGGTTAGGTTAGGTTATATTACGTTATAGATGTATATAAAGTTCCCACGGAGACGTAGAGGCCAACTCGCCAGGAATGTTTTCAAATATTACCGCCGAGATGTTAGGCTGGGTTAGGTTAGGTTATATTACGTTATAGATGTATTTAAAGGTCCCGCGGAGACGTAGAGGCCAACAAGCCAGGAATGCATTCAAATATTACCGCCGAGATGTTAGGTTAGGTTAGGTTAGGTTATATTACGTTATAGATGTATTTAAAGGTCCCACGGAGACGTAGAGGCCAACTCGCCAGTAATGTTGTCAAATATTACCGCCGAGATGATAGGTTGGGTTAGGTTAGCTTAAATTTCGTTATTGATGTATATGAAGGTCCCACGGAGACGTAGAGGCCAACTCGCCAGTAATGTTGTCAAATATTACCGCCGAGATGATAGGTTGTGTTAGGTTAGGTTATATTTCGTTACTGATGTTTATGAAGGTCAAACGGAGACGTAGCGGCCAACTCGCCAGTAATGTTGTCAAATATTACCGCCGAGATGACAGGTTGGGTTAGGTTAGGTTATATTTTGTTATTGATGTATATGAAGGTCCCACGGAGACGTAGAGGCCAACTCGCCAGGAATGTTGTCAAATATTACCGCCGAGATGAAAGGTTGGGTTAGGTTAGGTTATATTACGTTATAGATGTATTTAAAGGTCCCGCGGAGACGTAGAGGCCAACAAGCCAGGAATGCATTCAAATATTACCGCCGAGATGTTAGGTTAGGTTAGGTTAGGTTATATTACGTTATAGATGTATATAAAGGTCCCACGGGGACGTAGAGGCCAACTCGCCAGTAATGTTGTCAAATATTACCGCCGAGATGATAGGTTGGGTTAGGTTAGCTTAAATTTCGTTATTGATGTATATGAAGGTCCCACGGAGACGTAGAGGCCAACTCGCCAGTAATGTTGTCAAATATTACCGCCGAGATGATAGGTTGTGTTACGTTAGGTTATATTTCGTTACTGATGTTTATGAAGGTCAAACGGAGACGTAGCGGCCAACTCGCCAGGAATGTTGTCAAATATTACCGCCGAGATGACAGGTTGGGTTAGGTTAGGTTATATTTCGTTATTGATGTATATGAAGGTCCCACGGAGACGTAGAGGCCAACTCGCCAGGAATGTTGTCAAATATTACCGCCGAGATGAAAGGTTGTGTTAGGTTAGGTTATATTACGTTATTGATGTTTATGAAGATCAAACGGAGACGTAGAGCCCAACTCGCCAGGAATGATGTCAAATATTACCGCCGAGATGTTAGTTTGGGTTAGGTTAGGTTATATTACGTTATAGATGTATATAACGGTCCCACGGAGACGTAGAGGCCAACAAGCCAGGAATGTGTTCAAATATTACCGCCGAGATGTTAGGTTGGGTTAGGTTAGGTTATATTAAGTTATTGATGTATATGAAGGTCCCACGGAGACGTAGAGGCCAACTCGCCAGGAATGTTGTCAAATATTACCGCCGAGATGATAGGTTGGGTTCGGTTAGGTTATATTACGTTATTGATGCTTATGAAGATCAAACGGAGACGTAGAGCCCAACTCGCCAGGAATGATGTCAAATATTACCGCCGAGAGGTTAGTTTGGGTTAGGTTAGGTTATATTAGGTTATAGATGTATATAAAGTTCCCACGGAGACGTAGAGGCCAACAAGCCAGGAATGTGTTCAAATATTACCGCCGAGATGTTAGGTTGGTTTAGGTCATGTTATATTACGTTATAGATGTATATAAAGTTCCCACGGAGACGTAGAGGCTAACAAGCCAGGAATGTGATCAAATATTACCGCCGACATGATAGGTTGGGTTAGGTTAGGTTATATTACTTTATTGATATATATGAAGCTCAAACCGAGACGTAGAGGCCAGCTCGCCAGGAATGATGTCAAATATTACCGCCGAGAGGTTAGTTTGGGTTAGGTTAGGTTATATTAGGTTATAGATGCATATAAATGTCCCACGGTGACGTAGAGGCCAACAAGCCAGGAATGTGTTCAAATATTACCGCCGAGATGTTAGGTTGGTTTAGGTCACGTTATATTACGTTATAGATGTATATAAAGTTCCCACGGAGACGTAGAGGCCAACAAGCCAGGAGTGTGATCAAATATTACCGCCGACATGATAGGTTGGGTTAGGTTAGGTTATATTACTTTATTGATATATATGAAGCTCAAACCGAGACGTAGAGGCCAGCTCGCCAGGAATGTTGTCAAATATTACCGCCGAGATGTTAGGCTGGGTTAGGTTAGGTTATATTACGTTATAGATGTATTTAAAGGTCCCGCGGAGACGTAGAGGCCAACAAGCCAGGAATGCATTCAAATATTACCGCCGAGATGTTAGGTTAGGTTAGGTTAGGTTATATTACGTTATAGATGTATATAAAGGTCCCACGGAGACGTAGAGGCCAACTCGCCAGTAATGTTGTCAAATATTACCGCCGAGATGATAGGTTGGGTTAGGTTAGCTTAAATTTCGTTATTGATGTATATGAAGGTCCCACGGAGACGTAGAGGCCAACTCGCCAGTAATGTTGTCAAATATTACCGCCGAGATGATAGGTTGTGTTAGGTTAGGTTATATTTCGTTACTGATGTTTATGAAGGTCAAACGGAGACGTAGCGGCCAACTCGCCAGTAATGTTGTCAAATATTACCGCCGAGATGACAGGTTGGGTTAGGTTAGGTTATATTTTGTTATTGATGTATATGAAGGTCCCACGGAGACGTAGAGGCCAACTCGCCAGGAATGTTGTCAAATATTACCGCCGAGATGAAAGGTTGGGTTAGGTTAGGTTATATTACGTTATAGATGTATTTAAAGGTCCCGCGGAGACGTAGAGGCCAACAAGCCAGGAATGCATTCAAATATTACCGCCGAGATGTTAGGTTAGGTTAGGTTAGGTTATATTACGTTATAGATGTATATAAAGGTCCCACGGAGACGTAGAGGCCAACTCGCCAGTAATGTTGTCAAATATTACCGCCGAGATGATAGGTTGGGTTAGGTTAGCTTAAATTTCGTTATTGATGTATATGAAGGTCCCACGGAGACGTAGAGGCCAACTCGCCAGTAATGTTGTCAAATATTACCGCCGAGATGATAGGTTGTGTTAGGTTAGGTTATATTTCGTTACTGATGTTTATGAAGGTCAAACGGAGACGTAGCGGCCAACTCGCCAGGAATGTTGTCAAATATTACCGCCGAGATGACAGGTTGGGTTAGGTTAGGTTATATTTCGTTATTGATGTATATGAAGGTCCCACGGAGACGTAGAGGCCAACTCGCCAGGAATGTTGTCAAATATTACCGCCGAGATGAAAGGTTGGGTTAGGTTAGGTTATATTACGTTATTGATGTTTATGAAGATCAAACGGAGACGTAGAGCCCAACTCGCCAGGAATGATGTCAAATATTACCGCCGAGATGTTAGTTTGGGTTAGGTTAGGTTATATTACGTTATAGATGTATATAACGGTCCCACGGAGACGTAGAGGCCAACAAGCCAGGAATGTGTTCAAATATTACCGCCGAGATGTTAGGTTGGGTTAGGTTAGGTTATATTAAGTTATTGATGTATATGAAGGTCCCACGGAGACGTAGAGGCCAACTCGCCAGGAATGTTGTCAAATATTACCGCCGAGATGATAGGTTGGGTTCGGTTAGGTTATATTACGTTATTGATGCTTATGAAGATCAAACGGAGACGTAGAGCCCAACTCGCCAGGAATGATGTCAAATATTACCGCCGAGAGGTTAGTTTGGGTTAGGTTAGGTTATATTAGGTTATAGATGTATATAAAGTTCCCACGGAGACGTAGAGGCCAACAAGCCAGGAATGTGTTCAAATATTACCGCCGAGATGTTAGGTTGGTTTAGGTCATGTTATATTACGTTATAGATGTATATAAAGTTCCCACGGAGACGTAGAGGCCAACAAGCCAGGAATGTGATCAAATATTACCGCCGACATGATAGGTTGGGTTAGGTTAGGTTATATTACTTTATTGATATATATGAAGCTCAAACCGAGACGTAGAGGCCAGCTCGCCAGGAATGTTGTCAAATATTACCGCCGAGATGTTAGGTTGGGTTAGGTTAGGTTATATTACGTTATTAATGTATATAAATGTCCCACGGTGACGTAGAGGCCAACTCGCCAGGAATGTTGTCAAATATTACCGCCGAGATGATAGGTTGGGTTAGGTTAAGTTATATTTCTTTATTGATGTATATGAAGTTCTCACGGAGACGTAGAGGCCAACTCGCCAGGAATGTTGTCAAACGTTAGCGCCGAGATGATAGGTTGGGTTAGGTTAGGTTATATTACGTTATAGATGCATATAAAGTTCCCACGGAGACGTAGAGGCCAACTCGCCAGGAATGTTTTCAAATATTACCGCCGAGATGTTAGGCTGGGTTAGGTTAGGTTATATTACGTTATAGATGTATATAAAGGTCCCACGGAGACGTAGAGACCAACAAGCCAGGAATGTGTTCAAATATTACCGCCGAGATGTTAGATTGGGTTAGGTTAGGTTATATTAAGTTATTGATGTATATATATATATCCCACGGGGACGTAGAGGCCAACAAGCCAGGAATGTGTTCAAATATTACCGCCGAGATGTTAGGTTGGGTTAGGTTATGTTATATTACGTTATAGATGTATATAAAGTTCCCACGGAGACGTAGAGGCCAACAAGCCAGGAATGTGTTCAAATATTACCGCCGAGGTGTTAGGTTGGGTTAGGGTAGGTTATATTACGTTATTGATATATATAAAGGTCCCACGGAGACGGAGAAGCAAACTCGCCAGGAATGTTTTCAAGTATTACCGCCGAGATGTTAGGTTGGGTTAGGTTAGGTTATATTACGTTATAGATGTATATAAAGTTCCCACGGAGACGTAGAGGCCAACTCGCCATGAATGTTGTCAAATATTACCGCCGAGATGATAGGTTGGGTTAGGTTAGGTTATATTTCTTTATTGATGTATATGAAGTTCTCACGGAGACGTAGAGGCCAACTCGCCAGGAATGTGTTCAAATATTACCGCCGAGATGTTAGGTTGAGTTAGGGTAGGTTATATTACGTTATTGATGTATATAAAGGTCCCACGGAGACGGAGAAGCCAACTCGCCAGGAATGTTGTCAAACGTTAGCGCCGAGATGATAGGTTGGGTTAGGTTAGGTTATATTACGTTATAGATGTATATAAAGTTCCCACGGAGACGAAGAGGCCAACTCGCCAGGAATGTTTTCAAATATTACCGCCGAGATGTTAGGCTGGGTTAGGTTAGGTTATATTACGTTATAGATGTATTTAAAGGTCCCGCGGAGACGTAGAGGCCAACAAGCCAGGAATGCATTCAAATATTACCGCCGAGATGTTAGGTTAGGTTAGGTTAGGTTATATTACGTTATAGATGTATATAAAGGTCCCACGGAGACGTAGAGGCCAACTCGCCAGTAATGTTGTCAAATATTACCGCCGAGATGATAGGTTGGCTTAGGTTAGCTTAAATTTCGTTATTGATGTATATGAAGGTCCCACGGAGACGTAGAGGCCAACTCGCCAGTAATGTTGTCAAATATTACCGCCGAGATGATAGGTTGTGTTAGGTTAGGTTATATTTCGTTACTGATGTTTATGAAGGTCAAACGGAGACGTAGCGGCCAACTCGCCAGTAATGTTGTCAAATATTACCGCCGAGATGACAGGTTGGGTTAGGTTAGGTTATATTTTGTTATTGATGTATATGAAGGTCCCACGGAGACGTAGAGGCCAACTCGCCAGGAATGTTGCCAAATATTACCGCCGAGATGAAAGGTTGGGTTAGGTTAGGTTATATTACGTTATTGATGTTTATGAAGATCAAACGGAGACGTAGAGCCCAACTCGCCAGGAATGATGTCAAATATTACCGCCGAGATGTTAGTTTGGGTTAGGTTAGGTTATATTACGTTATAGATGTATATAACGGTCCCACGGAGACGTAGAGGCCAACAAGCCAGGAATGTGTTCAAATATTACCGCCGAGATGTTAGGTTGGGTTAGGTTAGGTTATATTAAGTTATTGGTGTATATAAAGGTCCCACGGAGACGTAGAGGCCAACAAGCCAGGAATGTGTTCAAATATTACCGCCGAGATGTTAGGTTGGGTTAGGTTAGGTTATATTACGTTATAGATGTATATAAAGTTCCCACGGAGGCGTAGACGCCAACAAGACAGGAATGTGTTCAAATATTACCGCCGAGATGTTAGATTGGGTTAGGTTAGGTTATATTATGTTATTGATGTATATATATATATATATATATATATATCCCACGCGGACGTAGAGGCCAACAAGCCAGGAATGTGTTCAAATATTACCGCCGAGATGTTAGGTTGGGTTAGGTTAGGTTATATTACGTTATAGATGTATATAAAGATCCCACGGAGACGTAGAGGCCAACTCGCCATGAATGTTTTCAAGTATTACCGCCGAGATGTTAGGTTGGGTTAGGTTAGGTTATATTACGTTATAGATGTATATAAAGGTCCCACGGAGACGTAGAGGCCAACAAGCCAGGAATGCATTCAAATATTACCGCCGAGATGTTAGGTTAGGTTAGGTTAGGTTATATTACGTTATAGATGTATATAAAGGTCCCACGGAGACGTAGAGGCCAACTCGCCAGTAATGTTGTCAAATATTACCGCCGAGATGATAGGTTGGGTTAGGTTAGCTTAAATTTCGTTATTGATGTATATGAAGGTCCCACGGAGACGTAGAGGCCAACTCGCCAGTAATGTTGTCAAATATTACCGCCGAGATGATAGGTTGTGTTAGGTTAGGTTATATTTCGTTACTGATGTTTATGAAGGTCAAACGGAGACGTAGCGGCCAACTCGCCAGGAATGTTGTCAAATATTACCGCCGAGATGACAGGTTGGGTTAGGTTAGGTTATATTTCGTTATTGATGTATATGAAGGTCCCACGGAGACGTAGAGGCCAACTCGCCAGGAATGTTGTCAAATATTACCGCCGAGATGAAAGGTTGTGTTAGGTTAGGTTATATTACGTTATTGATGTTTATGAAGATCAAACGGAGACGTAGAGCCCAACTCGCCAGGAATGATGTCAAATATTACCGCCGAGATGTTAGTTTGGGTTAGGTTAGGTTATATTACGTTATAGATGTATATAACGGTCCCACGGAGACGTAGAGGCCAACAAGCCAGGAATGTGTTCAAATATTACCGCCGAGATGTTAGGTTGTGTTAGGTTAGGTTATATTAAGTTATTGATGTATATGAAGGTCCCACGGAGACGTAGAGGCCAACTCGCCAGGAATGTTGTCAAATATTACCGCCGAAATGATAGGTTGGGTTCGGTTAGGTTATATTACGTTATTGATGCTTATGAAGATCAAACGGAGACGTAGAGCCCAACTCGCCAGGAATGATGTCAAATATTACCGCCGAGAGGTTAGTTTGGGTTAGGTTAGGTTATATTAGGTTATAGATGTATATAAAGTTCCCACGGAGACGTAGAGGCCAACAAGCCAGGAATGTGTTCAAATATTACCGCCGAGATGTTAGGTTGGTTTAGGTCATGTTATATTACGTTATAGATGTATATAAAGTTCCCACGGAGACGTAGAGGCTAACAAGCCAGGAATGTGATCAAATATTACCGCCGACATGATAGGTTGGGTTAGGTTAGGTTATATTACTTTATTGATATATATGAAGCTCAAACCGAGACGTAGAGGCCAGCTCGCCAGGAATGATGTCAAATATTACCGCCGAGAGGTTAGTTTGGGTTAGGTTAGGTTATATTAGGTTATAGATGTATATAAATGTCCCACGGTGACGTAGAGGCCAACAAGCCAGGAATGTGTTCAAATATTACCGCCGAGATGTTAGGTTGGTTTAGGTCACGTTATATTACGTTATAGATGTATATAAAGTTCCCACGGAGACGTAGAGGCCAACAAGCCAGGAGTGTGATCAAATATTACCGCCGACATGATAGGTTGGGTTAGGTTAGGTTATATTACTTTATTGATATATATGAAGCTCAAACCGAGACGTAGAGGCCAGCTCGCCAGGAATGTTGTCAAATATTACCGCCGAGATGTTAGGCTGGGTTAGGTTAGGTTATATTACGTTATAGATGTATTTAAAGGTCCCGCGGAGACGTAGAGGCCAACAAGCCAGGAATGCATTCAAATATTACCGCCGAGATGTTAGGTTAGGTTAGGTTAGGTTATATTACGTTATAGATGTATATAAAGGTCCCACGGAGACGTAGAGGCCAACTCGCCAGTAATGTTGTCAAATATTACCGCCGAGATGATAGGTTGGGTTAGGTTAGCTTAAATTTCGTTATTGATGTATATGAAGGTCCCACGGAGACGTAGAGGCCAACTCGCCAGTAATGTTGTCAAATATTACCGCCGAGATGATAGGTTGTGTTAGGTTAGGTTATATTTCGTTACTGATGTTTATGAAGGTCAAACGGAGACGTAGCGGCCAACTCGCCAGTAATGTTGTCAAATATTACCGCCGAGATGACAGGTTGGGTTAGGTTAGGTTATATTTTGTTATTGATGTATATGAAGGTCCCACGGAGACGTAGAGGCCAACTCGCCAGGAAAGTTGTCAAATATTACCGCCGAGATGAAAGGTTGGGTTAGGTTAGGTTATATTACGTTATAGATGTATTTAAAGGTCCCGCGGAGACGTAGAGGCCAACAAGCCAGGAATGCATTCAAATATTACCGCCGAGATGTTAGGTTAGGTTAGGTTAGGTTATATTACGTTATAGATGTATATAAAGGTCCCACGGAGACGTAGAGGCCAACTCGCCAGTAATGTTGTCAAATATTACCGCCGAGATGATAGGTTGGGTTAGGTTAGCTTAAATTTCGTTATTGATGTATATGAAGGTCCCACGGAGACGTAGAGGCCAACTCGCCAGTAATGTTGTCAAATATTACCGCCGAGATGATAGGTTGTGTTAGGTTAGGTTATATTTCGTTACTGATGTTTATGAAGGTCAAACGGAGACGTAGCGGCCAACTCGCCAGGAATGTTGTCAAATATTACCGCCGAGATGACAGGTTGGGTTAGGTTAGGTTATATTTCGTTATTGATGTATATGAAGGTCCCACGGAGACGTAGAGGCCAACTCGCCAGGAATGTTGTCAAATATTACCGCCGAGATGAAAGGTTGGGTTAGGTTAGGTTATATTACGTTATTGATGTTTATGAAGATCAAACGGAGACGTAGAGCCCAACTCGCCAGGAATGATGTCAAATATTACCGCCGAGATGTTAGTTTGGGTTAGGTTAGGTTATATTACGTTATAGATGTATATAACGGTCCCACGGAGACGTAGAGGCCAACAAGCCAGGAATGTGTTCAAATATTACCGCCGAGATGTTAGGTTGGGTTAGGTTAGGTTATATTACGTTATTAATGTATATAAATGTCCCACGGTGACGTAGAGGCCAACTCGCCAGGAATGTTGTCAAATATTACCGCCGAGATGATAGGTTGGGTTAGGTTAAGTTATATTTCTTTATTGATGTATATGAAGTTCTCACGGAGACGTAGAGGCCAACTCGCCAGGAATGTTGTCAAACGTTAGCGCCGAGATGATAGGTTGGGTTAGGTTAGGTTATATTACGTTATAGATGCATATAAAGTTCCCACGGAGACGTAGAGGCCAACTCGCCAGGAATGTTTTCAAATATTACCGCCGAGATGTTAGGCTGGGTTAGGTTAGGTTATATTACGTTATAGATGTATATAAAGGTCCCACGGAGACGTAGAGACCAACAAGCCAGGAATGTGTTCAAATATTACCGCCGAGATGTTAGATTGGGTTAGGTTAGGTTATATTAAGTTATTGATGTATATATATATATCCCACGGGGACGTAGAGGCCAACAAGCCAGGAATGTGTTCAAATATTACCGCCGAGATGTTAGGTTGGGTTAGGTTATGTTATATTACGTTATAGATGTATATAAAGTGCCCACGGAGACGTAGAGGCCAACAAGCCAGGAATGTGTTCAAATATTACCGCCGAGGTGTTAGGTTGGGTTAGGGTAGGTTATATTACGTTATTGATATATATAAAGGTCCCACGGAGACGGAGAAGCAAACTCGCCAGGAATGTTTTCAAGTATTACCGCCGAGATGTTAGGTTGGGTTAGGTTAGGTTATATTACGTTATAGATGTATATAAAGTTCCCACGGAGACGTAGAGGCCAACTCGCCATGAATGTTGTCAAATATTACCGCCGAGATGATAGGTTGGGTTAGGTTAGGTTATATTTCTTTATTGATGTATATGAAGTTCTCACGGAGACGTAGAGGCCAACTCGCCAGGAATGTGTTCAAATATTACCGCCGAGATGTTAGGTTGAGTTAGGGTAGGTTATATTACGTTATTGATGTATATAAAGGTCCCACGGAGACGGAGAAGCCAACTCGCCAGGAATGTTGTCAAACGTTAGCGCCGAGATGATAGGTTGGGTTAGGTTAGGTTATATTACGTTATAGATGTATATAAAGTTCCCACGGAGACGAAGAGGCCAACTCGCCAGGAATGTTTTCAAATATTACCGCCGAGATGTTAGGCTGGGTTAGGTTAGGTTATATTACGTTATAGATGTATTTAAAGGTCCCGCGGAGACGTAGAGGCCAACAAGCCAGGAATGCATTCAAATATTACCGCCGAGATGTTAGGTTAGGTTAGGTTAGGTTATATTACGTTATAGATGTATATAAAGGTCCCACGGAGACGTAGAGGCCAACTCGCCAGTAATGTTGTCAAATATTACCGCCGAGATGATAGGTTGGCTTAGGTTAGCTTAAATTTCGTTATTGATGTATATGAAGGTCCCACGGAGACGTAGAGGCCAACTCGCCAGTAATGTTGTCAAATATTACCGCCGAGATGATAGGTTGTGTTAGGTTAGGTTATATTTCGTTACTGATGTTTATGAAGGTCAAACGGAGACGTAGCGGCCAACTCGCCAGTAATGTTGTCAAATATTACCGCCGAGATGACAGGTTGGGTTAGGTTAGGTTATATTTTGTTATTGATGTATATGAAGGTCCCACGGAGACGTAGAGGCCAACTCGCCAGGAATGTTGCCAAATATTACCGCCGAGATGAAAGGTTGGGTTAGGTTAGGTTATATTACGTTATTGATGTTTATGAAGATCAAACGGAGACGTAGAGCCCAACTGGCCAGGAATGATGTCAAATATTACCGCCGAGATGTTAGTTTGGGTTAGGTTAGGTTATATTACGTTATAGATGTATATAACGGTCCCACGGAGACGTAGAGGCCAACAAGCCAGGAATGTGTTCAAATATTACCGCCGAGATGTTAGGTTGGGTTAGGTTAGGTTATATTAAGTTATTGGTGTATATAAAGGTCCCACGGAGACGTAGAGGCCAACAAGCCAGGAATGTGTTCAAATATTACCGCCGAGATGTTAGGTTGGGTTAGGTTAGGTTATATTACGTTATAGATGTATATAAAGTTCCCACGGAGGCGTAGACGCCAACAAGACAGGAATGTGTTCAAATATTACCGCCGAGATGTTAGATTGGGTTAGGTTAGGTTATATTATGTTATTGATGTATATATATATATATATATCCCACGCGGACGTAGAGGCCAACAAGCCAGGAATGTGTTCAAATATTACCGCCGAGATGTTAGGTTGGGTTAGGTTAGGTTATATTACGTTATAGATGTATATAAAGATCCCACGGAGACGTAGAGGCCAACTCGCCATGAATGTTTTCAAGTATTACCGCCGAGATGTTAGGTTGGGTTAGGTTAGGTTATATTACGTTATAGATGTATATAAAGGTCCCACGGAGACGTAGAGGCCAACACGTCTGGTATGTTTTCAAATATTACCGCCGAGATGATAGGTTGTGTTAGGTTAGGTTATATTTCGTTACTGATGTTTATGAAGGTCAAACGGAGACGTAGAGGCGAACTCGCCAGTAATGTTGTCAAATATTACCGCCGAGATGTTAGGTTGGGTTAGGTTAGGTTATATTACGTTATTGATGTTTAAGAAGATCAAACGGAGACGTAGAGCCCAACTCGCCAGGAATGATGTCAAATATTACCGCCGAGAGGTTAGTTTGGGTTAGGTTAGGTTATATTACGTTATAGATGTATATAAAGTTCCCACGGAGACGTAGAGGCCAACTCGCCATGAATGTTGTCAAATATTACCGCCGAGATGATAGGTTGGGTTAGGTTAGGTTATATTTCTTTATTGATGTACATGAAGTTCTCACGGAGACGTAGAGGCCAACTCGCCAGGAATGTGTTCAAATATTACGCCGAGATGTTAGGTTGGGTTTGGGTAGGTTATATTACGTTATTGATGTATATAAAGGTCCCACGGAGACGGAGAAGCCAACTCGCCAGGAATGTTGTCAAACGTTAGCGCCGAGATGATAGGTTGGGTTAGGTTAGGTTATATTACGTTATAGATGTATATAACGGTCCCACGGAGACGTAGAGGCCAACAAGCCAGGAATGTGTTCAAATATTACCGCCGAGATGTTAGGTTGGGTTAGGTTAGGTTATATTACGTTATAGATGTATATAAAGTTCCCACGGAGGCGTAGAGGCCAACAAGACAGGAATGTGTTCAAATATTACCGCCGAGATGTTAGGTTGGGTTAGGTTAGGTTATATTACGTTATAGATGTATATAAAGTTCCCACGGGGACGTAGAGGCCAACAAGACAGGAATGTGTTCAAATATTACCGCCGAGATGTTAGGTTGGGTTAGGTTAGGTTATATTACGTTATAGATGTATATAAAGATCCCACGGAGACGTAGAGGCCAACTCGCCATGAATGTTTTCAAGTATTACCGCCGAGATGTTAGGTTGGGTTAGGTTAGGTTATATTACGTTATAGATGTATATAAAGGTCCCACGGAGACGTAGAGGCCAACACGTCTGGTATGTTTTCAAATATTACCGCCGAGATGTTAGGTTGGGTTAGGTTATGTTATATTACGTTATAGATGTATATAAAGTTCCCGCGGAGACGTAGAGGCCAACAAGCGAGGAATGTGTTCAAATATTACCGCCGAGGTGTTAGGTTGGGTTAGGGTAGGTTATATTACGTTATTGATGTATATAAAGGTCCCACGGAGACGTAGAGCCCAACTCGCCAGGAATGATGTCAAATATTACCGCCGAGATGTTAGTTTGGGTTAGGTTAGGTTATATTACGTTATAGATGTATATAAAGGTCCCACGGAGACGTAGAGGCCAACAAGCCAGGAATGTGTTCAAATATTACCGCCGAGATGTTAGGTTGGTTTAGGTTATGTTATATTACGTTATAGATGTATATAAAGTTCCCACGGAGACGTAGATGCCAACAAGCCAGGAATGTGATCAAATATTACCGCCGACATGATAGGTTGGGTTAGGTTAGGTTATATTACTTTATTGATATATATGAAGGTCAAACCGAGACGTAGCGGCCAACTCGCCAGTAATGTTGTCAAATATTACCGCCGAGATGACAGGTTGGGTTAGGTTAGGTTATATTTCGCTATTGATGTATATGAAGGTCCCACGGAGACGTAGAGGCCAACTCGCCATGAATGTTTTCAAATATTACCGCCGAGATGTTAGGTTGGGTTAGGTTAGGTTATATTACGTCATAGATGTATATAAAGGTCCCACGGAAACGTAGAGGCCAACAAGCCAGGAATGTGTTCAAATATTACCGCCGAGATGTTAGGTTGGGTTAGGTTAGGTTATATTACGTTATAGATGTATATAAAGTTCCCACGGAGACGTAGAGGCCAACACGTCTGGTATGTTTTCAAATATTACCGCCGAGGTGTTAGGTTGGGTTAGGGTAGGTTATATTACGTTATTGATGTATATAAAGGTCCCACGGAGACGGAGAAGCCAACTCGCCAGGAATGATTTCAAGTATTACCGCCCAGATGTTAGGTTGGTTTAGGTTAGGTTATATTACGTTATAGATGTATATAAAGGTCCCACGGAGACGTAGAGGCCAACTCGCCAGTAATGTTGTCAAATATTACCGCCGAGATGATAGGTTGGGTTAGGTTAGGTTGTATTTCGTTATTGATGTATATGAAGGTCCCACGGAGACGTAGAGGCCAACTCGCCAGGAATGTTGTCAAATATTACCGCCGAGATGATAGGTTGGGTTCGGTTAGGTTATATTACGTTATTGATGCTTATGAAGATCAAACGGAGACGTAGAGCCCAACTCGCCAGGAATGATGTCAAATATTACCGCCGAGAGGTTAGTTTGGGTTAGGTTAGGTTATATCAGGTTATAGATGTATATAAAGCTCCCACGGAGACGTAGAGGCCAACTCGCCAGGAATGTTATCAAATATTACCGCCGAAATGATAGGTTGGATTAAGTTGCGTTATATTTCGTTATTGATGCTTATGAAGTTCCCACGGAGACGTAGAGGCCAACTCGCCAGGTATGTTTTCTAATATTACCGCCGAGATGTTAGGTTGGGTTAGGTTAGGTTATATTACGTTATAGATGTATATAAAGGTCCCACGGAGACGTAGAGGCCAACTCGCCAGTAATGTTGTCAAATATTACCGCCGAGATGATAGGTTGGGTTAGGTTAGGTTAAATTTCGTTATTGATGTATATGAAGGTCCCACGGAGACGTAGAGGCCAACTCGCCAGTAATGTTGTCATATATTACCGCCGAGATGATAGGTTGTGTTAGGTTAGGTTATATTTCGTTAGTGATGTTTATGAAGGTCAAACGGAGACGTAGCGGCCAACTCGCCAGGAATGTTGTCAAATATTACCGCCGAGATGACAGGTTGGGTTAGGTTAGGTTATATTTCGTTATTGATGTATATGAAGGTCCCACGGAGACGTAGAGGCCAACTCGCCAGGAATGTTGTCAAATATTACCTCCGAGATGAAAGGTTGGGTTAGGTTAGGTTATATTACGTTATTGATGTTTATGAAGATCAAACGGAGACGTAGAGCCCAACTCGCCAGGAATGATGTCAAATATTACCGCCGAGATGTTAGTTTGGGTTAGGTTAGGTTATATTACGTTATAGATGTATATAACGGTCCCACGGAGACGTAGAGGCCAACAAGCCAGGAATGTGTTCAAATATTACCGCCGAGATGTTAGGTTGGGTTAGGTTAGGTTATATTAAGTTATTGATGTATATGAAGGTCCCACGGAGACGTAGAGGCCAACTAGCCAGGAATGTTGTCAAATATTACCGCCGAGATGATAGGTTGGGTTCGGTTAGGTTATATTACGTTATTGATGCTTATGAAGATCAAACGGAGACGTAGAGCCCAACTCGCCAGGAATGATGTCAAATATTACCGCCGAGAGGTTAGTTTGGGTTAGGTTAGGTTATATTACGTTATAGATGTATATAAAGTTCCCACGGAGACGTAGAGGCCAACAAGCCAGGAATGTGTTCAAATATTACCGCCGAGATGTTAGGTTGGTTTAGGTCATGTTATATTACGTTATAGATGTATATAAAGTTCCCACGGAGACGTAGAGGCCAACAAGTCAGGAATGTGATCAAATATTACCGCCGACATGATAGGTTGGGTTAGGTTAGGTTATATTACTTTATTGATATATATGAAGCTCAAACCGAGACGTAGAGGCCAGCTCGCCAGGAATGATGTCAAATATTACCGCCGAGAGGTTAGTTTGGGTTAGGTTAGGTTATATTAGGTTATAGATGTATATAAATGTCCCACGGTGACGTAGAGGCCAACTCGCCAGTAATGTTGTCAAATATTACCGCCGAGATGATAGGTTGTGTTAGGTTAGGTTATATTTCGTTACTGATGTTTATGAAGGTCAAACAGAGACGTAGCGGCCAACTCGCCAGTAATGTTGTCAAATATTACCGCCGAGATGACAGGTTGGGTTAGGTTAGGTTATATTTTGTTATTGATGTATATGAAGGTCCCACGGAGACGTAGAGGCCAACTCGCCAGGAATGTTGTCAAATATTACCGCCGAGATGAAAGGTTGGGTTAGGTTAGGTTATATTACGTTATTGATGTTTATGAAGATCAAACGGAGACGTAGAGCCCAACTCGCCAGGAATGATGTCAAATATTACCGCCGAGATGTTAGTTTGGGTTAGGTTAGGTTATATTACGTTATAGATGTATATAACGGTCCCACGGAGACGTAGAGGCCAACAAGCCAGGAATGTGTTCAAATATTACCGCCGAGATGTTAGGTTGGGTTAGGTTAGGTTATATTAAGTTATTGGTGTATATAAAGGTCCCACGGAGACGTAGAGGCCAACAAGCCAGGAATGTGTTCAAATATTACCGCCGAGATGTTAGGTTGGGTTAGGTTAGGTTATATTACGTTATAGATGTATATAAAGTTCCCACGGAGGCGTAGACGCCAACAAGACAGGAATGTGTTCAAATATTACCGCCGAGATGTTAGATTGGGTTAGGTTAGGTTATATTATGTTATTGATGTATATATATATATATATCCCACGGGGACGTAGAGGCCAACAAGCCAGGAATGTGTTCAAATATTACCGCCGAGATGTTAGGTTGGGTTAGGTTAGGTTATATTACGTTATATATGTATATAAAGATCCCACGGAGACGTAGAGGCCAACTCGCCATGAATGTTTTCAAGTATTACCGCCGAGATGTTAGGTTGGGTTAGGTTAGGTTATATTACGTTATAGATGTATATAAAGGTCCCACGGAGACGTAGAGGCCAACACGTCTGGTATGTTTTCAAATATTACCGCCGAGATGATAGGTTGTGTTAGGTTAGGTTATATTTCGTTACTGATGTTTATGAAGGTCAAACGGAGACGTAGAGGCGAACTCGCCAGTAATGTTGTCAAATATTACCGCCGAGATGTTAGGTTGGGTTAGGTTAGGTTATATTAAGTTATTGGTGTATATAAAGGTCCCACGGAGACGTAGAGGCCAACAAGCCAGGAATGTGTTCAAATATTACCGCCGAGATGTTAGGTTGGGTTAGGTTAGGTTATATTACGTTATAGATGTATATAAAGTTCCCACGGAGGCGTAGACGCCAACAAGACAGGAATGTGTTCAAATATTACCGCCGAGATGTTAGATTGGGTTAGGTTAGGTTATATTATGTTATTGATGTATATATATATATATATATCCCACGCGGACGTAGAGGCCAACAAGCCAGGAATGTGTTCAAATATTACCGCCGAGATGTTAGGTTGGGTTAGGTTAGGTTATATTACGTTATAGATGTATATAAAGATCCCACGGAGACGTAGAGGCCAACTCGCCATGAATGTTTTCAAGTATTACCGCCGAGATGTTAGGTTGGGTTAGGTTAGGTTATATTACGTTATAGATGTATATAAAGGTCCCACGGAGACGTAGAGGCCAACACGTCTGGTATGTTTTCAAATATTACCGCCGAGATGATAGGTTGTGTTAGGTTAGGTTATATTTCGTTACTGATGTTTATGAAGGTCAAACGGAGACGTAGAGGCGAACTCGCCAGTAATGTTGTCAAATATTACCGCCGAGATGTTAGGTTGGGTTAGGTTAGGTTATATTACGTTATTGATGTTTAAGAAGATCAAACGGAGACGTAGAGCCCAACTCGCCAGGAATGATGTCAAATATTACCGCGGAGAGGTTAGTTTGGGTTAGGTTAGGTTATATTACGTTATAGATGTATATAAAGTTCCCACGGAGACGTAGAGGCCAACTCGCCATGAATGTTGTCAAATATTACCGCCGAGATGATAGGTTGGGTTAGGTTAGGTTATATTTCTTTATTGATGTACATGAAGTTCTCACGGAGACGTAGAGGCCAACTCGCCAGGAATGTGTTCAAATATTACGCCGAGATGTTAGGTTGGGTTTGGGTAGGTTATATTACGTTATTGATGTATATAAAGGTCCCACGGAGACGGAGAAGCCAACTCGCCAGGAATGTTGTCAAACGTTAGCGCCGAGATGATAGGTTGGGTTAGGTTAGGTTATATTACGTTATAGATGTATATAACGGTCCCACGGAGACGTAGAGGCCAACAAGCCAGGAATGTGTTCAAATATTACCGCCGAGATGTTAGGTTGGGTTAGGTTAGGTTATATTACGTTATAGATGTATATAAAGTTCCCACGGAGGCGTAGAGGCCAACAAGACAGGAATGTGTTCAAATATTACCGCCGAGATGTTAGGTTGGGTTAGGTTAGGTTATATTACGTTATAGATGTATATAAAGTTCCCACGGGGACGTAGAGGCCAACAAGACAGGAATGTGTTCAAATATTACCGCCGAGATGTTAGGTTGGGTTAGGTTAGGTTATATTACGTTATAGATGTATATAAAGATCCCACGGAGACGTAGAGGCCAACTCGCCATGAATGTTTTCAAGTATTACCGCCGAGATGTTAGGTTGGGTTAGGTTAGGTTATATTACGTTATAGATGTATATAAAGGTCCCACGGAGACGTAGAGGCCAACACGTCTGGTATGTTTTCAAATATTACCGCCGAGATGTTAGGTTGGGTTAGGTTATGTTATATTACGTTATAGATGTATATAAAGTTCCCGCGGAGACGTAGAGGCCAACAAGCGAGGAATGTGTTCAAATATTACCGCCGAGGTGTTAGGTTGGGTTAGGGTAGGTTATATTACGTTATTGATGTATATAAAGGTCCCACGGAGACGTAGAGCCCAACTCGCCAGGAATGATGTCAAATATTACCGCCGAGATGTTAGTTTGGGTTAGGTTAGGTTATATTACGTTATAGATGTATATAAAGGTCCCACGGAGACGTAGAGGCCAACAAGCCAGGAATGTGTTCAAATATTACCGCCGAGATGTTAGGTTGGTTTAGGTTATGTTATATTACGTTATAGATGTATATAAAGTTCCCACGGAGACGTAGATGCCAACAAGCCAGGAATGTGATCAAATATTACCGCCGACATGATAGGTTGGGTTAGGTTAGGTTATATTACTTTATTGATATATATGAAGGTCAAACCGAGACGTAGCGGCCAACTCGCCAGTAATGTTGTCAAATATTACCGCCGAGATGACAGGTTGGGTTAGGTTAGGTTATATTTCGCTATTGATATATATGAAGGTCCCACGGAGACGTAGAGGCCAACTCGCCATGAATGTTTTCAAATATTACCGCCGAGATGTTAGGTTGGGTTAGGTTAGGTTATATTACGTCATAGATGTATATAAAGGTCCCACGGAAACGTAGAGGCCAACAAGCCAGGAATGTGTTCAAATATTACCGCCGAGATGTTAGGTTGGGTTAGGTTAGGTTATATTACGTTATAGATGTATATAAAGTTCCCACGGAGACGTAGAGGCCAACACGTCTGGTATGTTTTCAAATATTACCGCCGAGGTGTTAGGTTGGGTTAGGGTAGGTTATATTACGTTATTGATGTATATAAAGGTCCCACGGAGACGGAGAAGCCAACTCGCCAGGAATGATTTCAAGTATTACCGCCCAGATGTTAGGTTGGTTTAGGTTAGGTTATATTACGTTATAGATGTATATAAAGGTCCCACGGAGACGTAGAGGCCAACTCGCCAGTAATGTTGTCAAATATTACCGCCGAGATGATAGGTTGGGTTAGGTTAGGTTGTATTTCGTTATTGATGTATATGAAGGTCCCACGGAGACGTAGAGGCCAACTCGCCAGGAATGTTGTCAAATATTACCGCCGAGATGATAGGTTGGGTTCGGTTAGGTTATATTACGTTATTGATGCTTATGAAGATCAAACGGAGACGTAGAGCCCAACTCGCCAGGAATGATGTCAAATATTACCGCCGAGAGGTTAGTTTGGGTTAGGTTAGGTTATATCAGGTTATAGATGTATATAAAGCTCCCACGGAGACGTAGAGGCCAACTCGCCAGGAATGTTATCAAATATTACCGCCGAAATGATAGGTTGGATTAAGTTGCGTTATATTTCGTTATTGATGCTTATGAAGTTCCCACGGAGACGTAGAGGCCAACTCGCCAGGTATGTTTTCTAATATTACCGCCGAGATGTTAGGTTGGGTTAGGTTAGGTTATATTACGTTATAGATGTATATAAAGGTCCCACGGAGACGTAGAGGCCAACTCGCCAGTAATGTTGTCAAATATTACCGCCGAGATGATAGGTTGGGTTAGGTTAGGTTAAATTTCGTTATTGATGTATATGAAGGTCCCACGGAGACGTAGAGGCCAACTCGCCAGTAATGTTGTCATATATTACCGCCGAGATGATAGGTTGTGTTAGGTTAGGTTATATTTCGTTAGTGATGTTTATGAAGGTCAAACGGAGACGTAGCGGCCAACTCGCCAGGAATGTTGTCAAATATTACCGCCGAGATGACAGGTTGGGTTAGGTTAGGTTATATTTCGTTATTGATGTATATGAAGGTCCCACGGAGACGTAGAGGCCAACTCGCCAGGAATGTTGTCAAATATTACCTCCGAGATGAAAGGTTGGGTTAGGTTAGGTTATATTACGTTATTGATGTTTATGAAGATCAAACGGAGACGTAGAGCCCAACTCGCCAGGAATGATGTCAAATATTACCGCCGAGATGTTAGTTTGGGTTAGGTTAGGTTATATTACGTTATAGATGTATATAACGGTCCCACGGAGACGTAGAGGCCAACAAGCCAGGAATGTGTTCAAATATTACCGCCGAGATGTTAGGTTGGGTTAGGTTAGGTTATATTAAGTTATTGATGTATATGAAGGTCCCACGGAGACGTAGAGGCCAACTAGCCAGGAATGTTGTCAAATATTACCGCCGAGATGATAGGTTGGGTTCGGTTAGGTTATATTACGTTATTGATGCTTATGAAGATCAAACGGAGACGTAGAGCCCAACTCGCCAGGAATGATGTCAAATATTACCGCCGAGAGGTTAGTTTGGGTTAGGTTAGGTTATATTACGTTATAGATGTATATAAAGTTCCCACGGAGACGTAGAGGCCAACAAGCCAGGAATGTGTTCAAATATTACCGCCGAGATGTTAGGTTGGTTTAGGTCATGTTATATTACGTTATAGATGTATATAAAGTTCCCACGGAGACGTAGAGGCCAACAAGTCAGGAATGTGATCAAATATTACCGCCGACATGATAGGTTGGGTTAGGTTAGGTTATATTACTTTATTGATATATATGAAGCTCAAACCGAGACGTAGAGGCCAGCTCGCCAGGAATGATGTCAAATATTACCGCCGAGAGGTTAGTTTGGGTTAGGTTAGGTTATATTAGGTTATAGATGTATATAAATGTCCCACGGTGACGTAGAGGCCAACTCGCCAGTAATGTTGTCAAATATTACCGCCGAGATGATAGGTTGTGTTAGGTTAGGTTATATTTCGTTACTGATGTTTATGAAGGTCAAACAGAGACGTAGCGGCCAACTCGCCAGTAATGTTGTCAAATATTACCGCCGAGATGACAGGTTGGGTTAGGTTAGGTTATATTTTGTTATTGATGTATATGAAGGTCCCACGGAGACGTAGAGGCCAACTCGCCAGGAATGTTGTCAAATATTACCGCCGAGATGAAAGGTTGGGTTAGGTTAGGTTATATTACGTTATTGATGTTTATGAAGATCAAACGGAGACGTAGAGCCCAACTCGCCAGGAATGATGTCAAATATTACCGCCGAGATGTTAGTTTGGGTTAGGTTAGGTTATATTACGTTATAGATGTATATAACGGTCCCACGGAGACGTAGAGGCCAACAAGCCAGGAATGTGTTCAAATATTACCGCCGAGATGTTAGGTTGGGTTAGGTTAGGTTATATTAAGTTATTGGTGTATATAAAGGTCCCACGGAGACGTAGAGGCCAACAAGCCAGGAATGTGTTCAAATATTACCGCCGAGATGTTAGGTTGGGTTAGGTTAGGTTATATTACGTTATAGATGTATATAAAGTTCCCACGGAGGCGTAGACGCCAACAAGACAGGAATGTGTTCAAATATTACCGCCGAGATGTTAGATTGGGTTAGGTTAGGTTATATTATGTTATTGATGTATATATATATATATATCCCACGGGGACGTAGAGGCCAACAAGCCAGGAATGTGTTCAAATATTACCGCCGAGATGTTAGGTTGGGTTAGGTTAGGTTATATTACGTTATATATGTATATAAAGATCCCACGGAGACGTAGAGGCCAACTCGCCATGAATGTTTTCAAGTATTACCGCCGAGATGTTAGGTTGGGTTAGGTTAGGTTATATTACGTTATAGATGTATATAAAGGTCCCACGGAGACGTAGAGGCCAACACGTCTGGTATGTTTTCAAATATTACCGCCGAGATGATAGGTTGTGTTAGGTTAGGTTATATTTCGTTACTGATGTTTATGAAGGTCAAACGGAGACGTAGAGGCGAACTCGCCAGTAATGTTGTCACATATTACCGCCGAGATGTTAGGTTGGGTTAGGTTAGGTTATATTACGTTATTGATGTTTATGAAGATCAAACGGAGACGTAGAGCCCAACTCGCCAGGAATGATGTCAAATATTACCGCCGAGATGTTAGTTTGGGTTAGGTTAGGTTATATTACGTTATAGATGTATATAACGGTCCCACGGAGACGTAGAGGCCAACAAGCCAGGAATGTGTTCAAATATTACCGCCGAGATGTTAGGTTGGGTTAGGTTAGGTTATATTACGTTATAGATGTATATAAAGGTCCCACGGAGACGTAGAGGCCAACACGTCTGGTATGTTTTCAAATATTACCGCCGAGATGATAGGTTGTGTTAGGTTAGGTTATATTTCGTTACTGATGTTTATGAAGGTCAAACGGAGACGTAGAGGCGAACTCGCCAGTAATGTTGTCAAATATTACCGCCGAGATGTTAGATTGGGTTAGGTTAGGTTATATTATGTTATTGATGTATATATATATATATATATATATATCCCACGGGGACGTAGAGGCCAACAAGCCAGGAATGTGTTCAAATATTACCGCCGAGATGTTAGGTTGGGTTAGGTTAGGTTATATTACGTTATAGATGTATATAAAGATCCCACGGAGACGTAGAGGCCAACTCGCCATGAATGTTTTCAAGTATTACCGCCGAGATGTTAGGTTGGATTAAGTTGCGTTATATTTCGTTATTGATGCTTATGAAGTTCCCACGTAGACGTAGAGGCCAACTCGCCAGGTATGTTTTCTAATATTACCGCCGAGATGTTAGGTTGGGTTAGGTTAGGTTATATTACGTTATTGATGTTTATGAAGATCAAACGGAGACGTAGAGCCCAACTCGCCAGGAATGATGTCAAATATTACCGCCGAGATGATAGGTTGGGTTAGGTTAGGTTATATTACGTTATACATGCATATAAAGTTCCCACGGAGACGTAGAGGCCAACTCGCCAGGAATGTTGTCAAATATTACCGCCGAGATGATAGGTTGGGTTAGGTTAGGTTGTATTACGTTATTGATGTATATAAAGCTCCCACGGAGACGTAGAGGCCAACTCTCCAGGAATGTTATCAAATATTACCGCCGAAATGATAGATTGGATTAAGTTGCGTTATATTTCGTTATTGATGCTTATGAAGTTCCCACGGAGTCGTAGAGGCCAACAAGACAGGAATGTGTTCCAATATTACCGCCGAGATGATAGGTTGGGTTAGGTTAGGTTATATTACGTTATTGATGTATATAAATGTACCACGGAGAGGTAGAGGCCAACTCGCCATGAATGTTTTCACATATTACCGCCGAGATGTTAGGTTGGGTTAGGTTAGGTTATATTACGTTATTGATGTTTATGAAGATCAAACGGAGACGTAGAGCCCAACTCGCCAGGAATGATGTCAAATATTACCGCCGAGATGTTAGTTTGGGTTAGGTTATGTTATATTACGTTATAGATGTATATAACGGTCCCACGGAGACGTAGAGGCCAACAAGCCAGGAATGTGTTCAAATATTACCGCCGAGATGTTAGGTTGGGTTAGGTTAGGTTGTATTACGTTATAGATGTATGTAAAGGTCAAACCGAGACGTCGAGACCAACTCGCCTGGAATGTTGTCAAATATTACCGCCGAGATGTTAGGTTGGGTTAGGTTAGGTTATATTACGTTATAGATGTATATAAATGTCCCACGGAGACGTAGAGGCCAACAAGCCAGGAATGTGTTCAAATATTACCGCCGAGATGTTAGGTTGGGTTAGGTTAGGTTATATTACTTTATAGATGTATATAAAGTTCCCACGGAGGCGTAGACGCCAACAAGCCAGGAATGTGTTCAAATATTACCGCCGAGATGTTAGATAGGGTTAGATTAGGTTATATTACGTTATTGATGTATATATATATCCCACGGGGACGTAGAGGCCAACAAGCCAGGAATGTGTTCAAATGTTACCGCCGAGATGTTAGGTTGGGTTAGGTTATGTTATATTACGTTATAGATGTATATAAAGTTCCCACGGAGACGTAGAGGCCAACTCGACAGGAATGTTGTCAAATATTACCGCCGAGATGTTAGGTTGGGTTAGGTTAGGTTATATTACGTTATTGATGTATATAAAGATCCCACGGAGACGTAGAGGCCAACAAGCCAGGAATGTCTTCAAATATTACCGCCGAGATGTTAGGTTGGATTAGGTTAGGTTATATAACGTTATTGATGTATATAAAGGTCCCACGGAGACGTAGAGGCCAACTCGCCAGGAATGTTATCAAATATTACCGCCGAAATGATAGGTTGGATTAAGTTGCGTTATATTTCGTTATTGATGCTTATGAAGTTCCCACGGAGACGTAGAGGCCAACTCGCCAGGTATGTCTTCTAATATTACCGCCGAGATGATAGGTTGTGTTATGTTAGGTTATATTTCGTCATTGATGTTTATGAAGGTCAAACGGAGACGTAGAGGCCAACTCGCCAGTAATGTTGTCAAATATTACCGCCAAGATGATAGGTTGTGTTAGGTTAGGTTATATTTCGTTACTGATGTTTATGAATGTCAAACGGAGACGTAGAGGCCAACTCGCCAGTAATGTTGTCAAATATTACCGCCGAGATGACAGGTTGGGTTAGGTTAGGTTATATTTCGTTATTGATGTATATAAAGCTCCCACGGAGACGTAGAGGCCAACTCGCCAGGAATGTTGTCAAATATTACCGCCGAAATGATAGGTTGGATTAAGTTACGTTATAGTTCGTTAATGATGCTTATGAAGTTCCCACGGAGACGTAGAGGCCAAGTCGCCAGGTATGTTTTCTAATATTACCGCCGAGATGTTAGGTTGGGTTAGGTTAGGTTGTATTACGTTATTGATATATATGAAGGTCAAACCGAGACGTAGAGGCCAACTCGACAGGAATGTTGTCAAATATTACCGCCGGGATGTTAGGTTGGGTTAGGTTAGGTTATATTACGTTATAGATGTTTATAAAGGTCCCACGGAGACGTAGAGGCCAACAAGCCAGGAATGTGTTCAAATATTACCGCCGAGATGTTAGGTTGGGTTAGGTTAGGTTATATTACGTTATAGATGTATATAAAGTTCCCACGGAGGCGTAGAGGCCAACAAGCCAGGAATGTGTTCAAATATTACCGCCGAGATGTTAGATAGGGTTAGGTTAGGTTATATTACGTTATTGATGTATATATATATCCCACGGGGACGTAGAGGCCAACAAGCCAGGAATGTGTTCAAATATTACCGCCGAGATGTTAGGTTGGGTTAGGGTAGGTTATATTACGTTATTGATGTATATAAAGGTCCCACGGAGACGGAGAAGCCAACTCGCCAGGAATGTTGTCAAACGTTAGCGCCGAGATGATAGGTTGGGTTAGATTAGGTTATATTACGTTATAGATGTATATAAAGTTCCCACGGAGACGTAGAGGCCAACTCGCCAGGAATGTTTTCAAATATTACCGCCGAGATGTTAGGCTGGGTTAGGTTAGGTTATATTACGTTATAGATGTATTTAAAGTTCCCACGGAGACGTAGAGGCCAACTCGCCAGGAATGTTTTCAAATATTACCGCCGAGATGTTAGGCTGGGTTAGGTTAGGTTATATTACGTTATAGATGTATTTAAAGGTCCCGCGGAGACGTAGAGGCCAACAAGCCAGGAATGTATTCAAATATTACCGCCGAGATGTTAGGTTGGGTTAGGTTTGGTTATATTACGTTATAGATGTATATAAAGTTCCCACGGAGGCGTAGAGACCAACAAGCCAGGAATGTGTACAAATATTACCGCCGAGATGTTAGATAGGGTTAGGTTAGGTTATATTACGTTATTGATGTATATAAATGTACCACGGAGAGGTAGAGGCCAACTCGCCATGAATGTTTTCAAATATTACCGCCGAGATGTTAGGTTGGGTTAGGTTAGGTTATATTACGTTATTGATGTATATAAAGGTCCCACGGAGACGTAGAGGCCAACAAGCCAGGAATGTGTTCAAATATTACCGCCGAGATGTTAGGTTGGGTTAGGTTAGGTTGTCTTACGTTATAGATGTATGTAAAGGTCCCACGGAGTCGTAGAGGCCAACAAGCCAGGAATGTGTTCAAATATTACCGCCGAGATGTTAGGCTGGGTTAGGTTAGGTTATATAACGTTATTGATGTATATAAAGGTCCCACGGAGACGTAGAGGCCAACTCGCCAGGAATGTTATCAAATATTACCGCCGAAATGATAGGTTGGATTAAATTGCGTTATATTTCGTTATTGATGCTTATGAAGTTCCCACGGAGACGTAGAGGCCAACTCGCCAGGTATGTCTTCTAATATTACCGCCGAGATGATAGGTTGTGTTATGTTAGGTTATATTTCGTCATTGATGTTTATGAAGGTCAAACGGAGACGTAGGGGCCAACTCGCCAGTAATGTTGTCAAATATTACCGCCAAGATGATAGGTTGTGTTAGGTTAGGTTATATTTCGTTACTGATGTTTATGAAGGTCAAACGGAGACGTAGAGGCCAACTCGCCAGTAATGTTGTCAAATATTACCGCCGAGATGACAGGTTGGGTTAGGTTAGGTTATATTTCGTTATTGATGTATATAAAGCTCCCACGGAGACGTAGAGGCCAACTCGCCAGGAATGATGTCAAATATTACCGCCGAAATGATAGGTTGGATTAAGTTACGTTATAGTTCGTTAATGATGCTTATGAAGTTCCCACGGAGACGTAGAGGCCAAGTCGCCAGGTATGTTTTCTAATATTACCGCCGAGATGTTAGGTTGGGTTAGGTTAGGTTATATTACGTTATTGATATATATGAAGGTCAAACCGAGACGTAGAGGCCAACTCGACAGGAATGTTGTCAAATATTACCGCCGAGATGTTAGGTTGGCTTAGGTTAGGTTATATTACGTTATAGATGTATATAAAGGTCCCACGGAGACGTAGAGGCCAACAAGCCAGGAATGTGTTCAAATATTACCGCCGAGATGTTAGATAGGGTTAGGTTAGGTTATATTACGTTATTGATGTATATATATATCCCACGGGGACGTAGAGGCCAACAAGCCAGGAATGTGTTCAAATAGTACCGCCGAGATGTTAGGTTGGGTTAGGGTAGGTTATATTACGTTATTGATGTATATAAAGGTCCCACGGAGACGGAGAAGCCAACTCGCCAGGAATGTTGTCAAACGTTAGCGCCGAGTTGATAGGTTGGGTTAGGTTAGGTTATATTACGTTATAGATGTATATAAAGGTCCCACGGAGACGTAGAGGCCAACAAGCCAGGAATGTGTTTAAATATTACCGCCGAGATGTTAGGTTGGGTTAGGTTAGGTTATATTACGTTATAGATGTATATAAAGTTCCCACGGAGGTGTAGAGGCCAACAAGCCAGGAATGTGTTCAAATATTACCGCCGAGATGTTAGATAGGGTTAGATTAGGTTATATTACGTTATTGATGTATATATATATCCCACGGGGACGTAGAGGCCAACAAGCCAGGAATGTGTTCAAATATTACCGCCGAGATGTTAGATTGGGTTAGGTTAGGTTATATTACGTTATTGATATATATAAAGATCCCACGGATACGTAGAGGCCAACTCGCCAGGAATGTTGTCAAATATTACCGCCGAGATGATAGTTTGGGTTAGGTTAGGTTATATTACGTTATTGATGTATATAAATGTACGACGGAGAGGTAGAGGCCAACTCGCCATGAATGTTTTCAAATATTACCGCCGAGATGTTAGGTTGGGTTAGGTTAGGTTATATTACGTTATAGATGTATATAAAGGTCCCACGGAGACGTAGAGGCCAACAAGCCAGGAATATGTTCAAATATTACCGCCGAGATGTTAGGTTGGGTTAGGTTAGGTTATATTACGTTATAGATGTATATAAAGGTCCCACGGAGTCGTAGAGGCCAACAAGCCAGGAATGTGTTCCAATATTACCGCCGAGATGATAGGTTGGGTTAGGTTAGGTTATATTACGTTATTGATGTATATAAATGTACCACGGAGACGTAGAGGCCAACTCGCCAGGTATGTTTTCAAATATTACCTCCGAGATGTTAGGCTGGGTTAGGTTAGGTTATATTACGTTATTGATATATAAAAAGATCCCACGGAGACGGAGAAGCCAACAAGCCAGGAATGTGTTCAAATATTACCGCCGAGATGTTAGGTTGGGTTAGGTTAGGTTATATTACGTTATTGATGTATATAAATATCCCACGGAGACGTAGAGGCCAACAAGCCAGGAATGTGTTCAAATATTACCGCCGAGATGTTAGGTTGGGTTAGGTTAGGTTGTATTACGTTATAGATGTATGTAAAGGTCCCACGGAGTCGTAGAGGCCAACAAGCCAGGAATGTGTTCAAATATTACCGCCGAGATGTTAGGTTGGGTTAGGTCAGGTTATATTACGTTATTGATGTATATAAAGATCCCACGGAGACGTAGAGGCCAACAAGCCAGGAATGTCTTCAAATATTACCGCCGAGATGTTAGGTTGGGTTAGGTTAGGTTATATAACGTTATTGATGTATATAAAGGTCCCACGGAGACGTAGAGGCCAACTCGCCAGGAATGTTATCAAATATTACCGCCGAAATGATAGGTTGGGTTAGGTTAGGTTATATTACGTTATTGATATATATAAAGATCCCACGGATACGTAGAGGCCAACTCGCCAGGAATGTTGTCAAATATTACCGCCGAGATGATAGGTTGGGTTAGGTTAGATTATATTTCGTTATTGATGTATATGAAGGTTCCACGGAGACGTAGAGGCCAACTCGCCAGGTATGTTGTCAAATATTACCCCGAGATGTTAGGTTGGGTTAGGTTAGGTTATATTACGTTATTGATGTATATAAAGGTCACACGGAGACGGAGAAGCCAACTCGCCAGGAATGTTGTCAAATGTTACCGCCGAGATGATAGGTTGGGTTAGGTTAGGTTATATTACGTTATAGATGTATATAAAGTTCCCACGGAGACGTAGAGGCCAACTCGCCAGGAATGTTTTCAAATATTACCGCCGAGATGTTAGGCTGGGTTAGGTTAGGTTATATTACGTTATAGATGTATTTAAAGTTCCCACGGAGACGTAGAGGCCAACTCGCCAGGAATGTTTTCAAATATTACCGCCGAGATGTTAGGCTGGGTTAGGTTAGGTTATATTACGTTATAGATGTATTTAAAGGTCCCGCGGAGACGTAGAGGCCAACAAGCCAGGAATGTATTCAAATATTACCGCCGAGATGTTAGGTTGGGTTAGGTTAGGTTATATTACGTTATAGATGTATATAAAGTTCCCACGGAGGCGTAGAGACCAACAAGCCAGGAATGTGTACAAATATTACCGCCGAGATGTTAGATAGGGTTAGGTTAGGTTATATTACGTTATTGATGTATATAAATGTACCACGGAGAAGTAGAGGCCAACTCGCCATGAATGTTTTCAAATATTACCGCCGAGATGTTAGGTTGGGTTAGGTTAGGTTATATTACGTTATTGATGTATATAAAGGTCCCACGGAGACGTAGAGGCCAACAAGCCAGGAATGTGTTCAAATATTACCGCCGAGATGTTAGGTTGGGTTAGGTTAGGTTGTATTACGTTATAGATGTATGTAAAGGTCCCACGGAGTCGTAGAGGCCAACAAGCCAGGAATGTGTTCAAATATTACCGCCGAGATGTTAGGCTGGGTTAGGTTAGGTTATATAACGTTATTGATGTATATAAAGGTCCCACGGAGACGTAGAGGCCAACTCGCCAGGAATGTTATCAAATATTACCGCCGAAATGATAGGTTGGATTAAATTGCGTTATATTTCGTTATTGATGCTTATGAAGTTCCCACGGAGACGTAGAGGCCAACTCGCCAGGTATGTCTTCTAATATTACCGCCGAGATGATAGGTTGTGTTATGTTAGGTTATATTTCGTCATTGATGTTTATGAAGGTCAAACGGAGACGTAGAGGCCAACTCGCCAGGAATGATGTCAAATATTACCGCCGAAATGATAGGTTGGATTAAGTTACGTTATAGTTCGTTAATGATGCTTATGAAGTTCCCACGGAGACGTAGAGGCCAAGTCGCCAGGTATGTTTTCTAATATTACCGCCGAGATGTTAGGTTGGGTTAGGTTAGGTTATATTACGTTATTGATATATATGAAGGTCAAACCGAGACGTAGAGGCCAACTCGACAGGAATGTTGTCAAATATTACCGCCGAGATGTTAGGTTGGCTTAGGTTAGGTTATATTACGTTATAGATGTATATAAAGGTCCCACGGAGACGTAGAGGCCAACAAGCCAGGAATGTGTTCAAATATTACCGCCGAGATGTTAGATAGGGTTAGGTTAGGTTATATTACGTTATTGATGTATATATATATCCCACGGGGACGTAGAGGCCAACAAGCCAGGAATGTGTTCAAATAGTACCGCCGAGATGTTAGGTTGGGTTAGGGTAGGTTATATTACGTTATTGATGTATATAAAGTTCCCACGGAGACGTAGAGGCCAACTCGCCAGGAATGTTTTCAAATATTACCGCCGAGATGTTAGGCTGGGTTAGGTTAGGTTATATTACGTTATAGATGTATTTAAAGTTCCCACGGAGACGTAGAGGCCAACTCGCCAGTAATGTTGTCAAATATTACCGCCAAGATGATAGGTTGTGTTAGGTTAGGTTATATTTCGTTACTGATGTTTATGAATGTCAAACGGAGACGTAGAGGCCAACTCGCCAGTAATGTTGTCAAATATTACCGCCGAGATGACAGGTTGGGTTAGGTTAGGTTATATTTCGTTATTGATGTATATAAAGCTCCCACGGAGACGTAGAGGCCAACTCGCCAGGAATGTTGTCAAATATTACCGCCGAAATGATAGGTTGGATTAAGTTACGTTATAGTTCGTTAATGATGCTTATGAAGTTCCCACGGAGACGTAGAGGCCAAGTCGCCAGGTATGTTTTCTAATATTACCGCCGAGATGTTAGGTTGGGTTAGGTTAGGTTGTATTACGTTATTGATATATATGAAGGTCAAACCGAGACGTAGAGGCCAACTCGACAGGAATGTTGTCAAATATTACCGCCGGGATGTTAGGTTGGGTTAGGTTAGGTTATATTACGTTATAGATGTTTATAAAGGTCCCACGGAGACGTAGAGGCCAACAAGCCAGGAATGTGTTCAAATATTACCGCCGAGATGTTAGGTTGGGTTAGGTTAGGTTATATTACGTTATAGATGTATATAAAGTTCCCACGGAGGCGTAGAGGCCAACAAGCCAGGAATGTGTTCAAATATTACCGCCGAGATGTTAGATAGGGTTAGGTTAGGTTATATTACGTTATTGATGTATATATATATCCCACGGGGACGTAGAGGCCAACAAGCCAGGAATGTGTTCAAATATTACCGCCGAGATGTTAGGTTGGGTTAGGGTAGGTTATATTACGTTATTGATGTATATAAAGGTCCCACGGAGACGGAGAAGCCAACTCGCCAGGAATGTTGTCAAACGTTAGCGCCGAGATGATAGGTTGGGTTAGGTTAGGTTATATTACGTTATAGATGTATATAAAGTTCCCACGGAGACGTAGAGGCCAACTCGCCAGGAATGTTTTCAAATATTACCGCCGAGATGTTAGGCTGGGTTAGGTTAGGTTATATTACGTTATAGATGTATTTAAAGTTCCCACGGAGACGTAGAGGCCAACTCGCCAGGAATGTTTTCAAATATTACCGCCGAGATGTTAGGCTGGGTTAGGTTAGGTTATATTACGTTATAGATGTATTTAAAGGTCCCGCGGAGACGTAGAGGCCAACAAGCCAGGAATGTATTCAAATATTACCGCCGAGATGTTAGGTTGGGTTAGGTTAGGTTATATTACGTTATAGATGTATATAAAGTTCCCACGGAGGCGTAGAGACCAACAAGCCAGGAATGTGTACAAATATTACCGCCGAGATGTTAGATAGGGTTAGGTTAGGTTATATTACGTTATTGATGTATATAAATGTACCACGGAGAGGTAGAGGCCAACTCGCCATGAATGTTTTCAAATATTACCGCCGAGATGTTAGGTTGGGTTAGGTTAGGTTATATTACGTTATTGATGTATATAAAGGTCCCACGGAGACGTAGAGGCCAACAAGCCAGGAATGTGTTCAAATATTACCGCCGAGATGTTAGGTTGGGTTAGGTTAGGTTGTATTACGTTATAGATGTATGTAAAGGTCCCACGGAGTCGTAGAGGCCAACAAGCCAGGAATGTGTTCAAATATTACCGCCGAGATGTTAGGCTGGGTTAGGTTAGGTTATATAACGTTATTGATGTATATAAAGGTCCCACGGAGACGTAGAGGCCAACTCGCCAGGAATGTTATCAAATATTACCGCCGAAATGATAGGTTGGATTAAATTGCGTTATATTTCGTTATTGATGCTTATGAAGTTCCCACGGAGACGTAGAGGCCAACTCGCCAGGTATGTCTTCTAATATTACCGCCGAGATGATAGGTTGTGTTATGTTAGGTTATATTTCGTCATTGATGTTTATGAAGGTCAAACGGAGACGTAGGGGCCAACTCGCCAGTAATGTTGTCAAATATTACCGCCAAGATGATAGGTTGTGTTAGGTTAGGTTATATTTCGTTACTGATGTTTATGAAGGTCAAACGGAGACGTAGAGGCCAACTCGCCAGTAATGTTGTCAAATATTACCGCCGAGATGACAGGTTGGGTTAGGTTAGGTTATATTTCGTTATTGATGTATATAAAGCTCCCACGGAGACGTAGAGGCCAACTCGCCAGGAATGATGTCAAATATTACCGCCGAAATGATAGGTTGGATTAAGTTACGTTATAGTTCGTTAATGATGCTTATGAAGTTCCCACGGAGACGTAGAGGCCAAGTCGCCAGGTATGTTTTCTAATATTACCGCCGAGATGTTAGGTTGGGTTAGGTTAGGTTATATTACGTTATTGATATATATGAAGGTCAAACCGAGACGTAGAGGCCAACTCGACAGGAATGTTGTCAAATATTACCGCCGAGATGTTAGGTTGGCTTAGGTTAGGTTATATTACGTTATAGATGTATATAAAGGTCCCACGGAGACGTAGAGGCCAACAAGCCAGGAATGTGTTCAAATATTACCGCCGAGATGTTAGATAGGGTTAGGTTAGGTTATATTACGTTATTGATGTATATATATATCCCACGGGGACGTAGAGGCCAACAAGCCAGGAATGTGTTCAAATAGTACCGCCGAGATGTTAGGTTGGGTTAGGGTAGGTTATATTACGTTATTGATGTATATAAAGGTCCCACGGAGACGGAGAAGCCAACTCGCCAGGAATGTTGTCAAACGTTAGCGCCGAGTTGATAGGTTGGGTTAGGTTAGGTTATATTACGTTATAGATGTATATAAAGGTCCCACGGAGACGTAGAGGCCAACAAGCCAGGAATGTGTTTAAATATTACCGCCGAGATGTTAGGTTGGGTTAGGTTAGGTTATATTACGTTATAGATGTATATAAAGTTCCCACGGAGGTGTAGAGGCCAACAAGCCAGGAATGTGTTCAAATATTACCGCCGAGATGTTAGATAGGGTTAGATAAGGTTATATTACGTTATTGATGTATATATATATCCCACGGGGACGTAGAGGCCAACAAGCCAGGAATGTGTTCAAATATTACCGCCGAGATGTTAGATTGGGTTAGGTTAGGTTATATTACGTTATTGATATATATAAAGATCCCACGGATACGTAGAGGCCAACTCGCCAGGAATGTTGTCAAATATTACCGCCGAGATGATAGTTTGGGTTAGGTTAGGTTATATTACGTTATTGATGTATATAAATGTACGACGGAGAGGTAGAGGCCAACTCGCCATGAATGTTTTCAAATATTACCGCCGAGATGTTAGGTTGGGTTAGGTTAGGTTATATTACGTTATAGATGTATATAAAGGTCCCACGGAGACGTAGAGGCCAACAAGCCAGGAATATGTTCAAATATTACCGCCGAGATGTTAGGTTGGGTTAGGTTAGGTTATATTACGTTATAGATGTATATAAAGGTCCCACGGAGTCGTAGAGGCCAACAAGCCAGGAATGTGTTCCAATATTACCGCCGAGATGATAGGTTGGGTTAGGTTAGGTTATATTACGTTATTGATGTATATAAATGTACCACGGAGACGTAGAGGCCAACTCGCCAGGTATGTTTTCAAATATTACCTCCGAGATGTTAGGCTGGGTTAGGTTAGGTTATATTACGTTATTGATATATAAAAAGATCCCACGGAGACGGAGAAGCCAACAAGCCAGGAATGTGTTCAAATATTACCGCCGAGATGTTAGGTTGGGTTAGGTTAGGTTATATTACGTTATTGATGTATATAAATATCCCACGGAGACGTAGAGGCCAACAAGCCAGGAATGTGTTCAAATATTACCGCCGAGATGTTAGGTTGGGTTAGGTTAGGTTGTATTACGTTATAGATGTATGTAAAGGTCCCACGGAGTCGTAGAGGCCAACAAGCCAGGAATGTGTTCAAATATTACCGCCGAGATGTTAGGTTGGGTTAGGTTAGGTTATATTACGTTATTGATGTATATAAAGATCCCACGGAGACGTAGAGGCCAACAAGCCAGGAATGTCTTCAAATATTACCGCCGAGATGTTAGGTTGGGTTAGGTTAGGTTATATAACGTTATTGATGTATATAAAGGTCCCACGGAGACGTAGAGGCCAACTCGCCAGGAATGTTATCAAATATTACCGCCGAAATGATAGGTTGGATTAAGTTGCGTTATATTTCTTTATTGATGCTTATGAAGTTCCCACGGAGACGTAGAGGCCAACTCGCCAGGTATGTCTTCTAATATTACCGCCGAGATGATAGGTTGTGTTATGTTAGGTTATATTTCGTCATTGATGTTTATGAAGGTCAAACGGAGACGTAGAGGCCAACTCGCCAGTAATGTTGTCAAATATTACCGCCAAGATGATAGGTTGTGTTAGGTTAGGTTATATTTCGTTACTGATGTTTATGAAGGTCAAACGGAGAAGTAGAGGCCAACTCGCCAGTAATGTTGTCAAATATTACCGCCGAGATGACAGGTTGGGTTAGGTTAGGTTATATTTCGTTATTGATGTATATAAAGCTCCCACGGAGACGTAGAGGCCAACTCGCCAGGAATGATGTCAAATATTACCGCCGAAATGATAGGTTGGATTAAGTTACGTTATAGTTCGTTAATGATGCTTATGAAGTTCCCACGGAGACGTAGAGGCCAAGTCGCCAGGTATGTTTTCTAATATTACCGCCGAGATGTTAGGTTGGGTTAGGTTAGGTTATATTACGTTATTGATATATATGAAGGTCAAACCGAGACGTAGAGGCCAACTCGACAGGAATGTTGTCAAATATTACCGCCGAGATGTTAGGTTGGCTTAGGTTAGGTTATATTACGTTATAGATGTATATAAAGGTCCCACGGAGACGTAGAGGCCAACAAGCCAGGAATGTGTTCAAATATTACCGCCGAGATGTTAGATAGGGTTAGGTTAGGTTATATTACGTTATTGATGTATATATATATCCCACGGGGACGTAGAGGCCAACAAGCCAGGAATGTGTTCAAATAGTACCGCCGAGATGTTAGGTTGGGTTAGGGTAGGTTATATTACGTTATTGATGTATATAAAGTTCCCACGGAGACGTAGAGGCCAACTCGCCAGGAATGTTTTCAAATATTACCGCCGAGATGTTAGGCTGGGTTAGGTTAGGTTATATTACGTTATAGATGTATTTAAAGTTCCCACGGAGACGTAGAGGCCAACTCGCCAGTAATGTTGTCAAATATTACCGCCAAGATGATAGGTTGTGTTAGGTTAGGTTATATTTCGTTACTGATGTTTATGAATGTCAAACGGAGACGTAGAGGCCAACTCGCCAGTAATGTTGTCAAATATTACCGCCGAGATGACAGGTTGGGTTAGGTTAGGTTATATTTCGTTATTGATGTATATAAAGCTCCCACGGAGACGTAGAGGCCAACTCGCCAGGAATGTTGTCAAATATTACCGCCGAAATGATAGGTTGGATTAAGTTACGTTATAGTTCGTTAATGATGCTTATGAAGTTCCCACGGAGACGTAGAGGCCAAGTCGCCAGGTATGTTTTCTAATATTACCGCCGAGATGTTAGGTTGGGTTAGGTTAGGTTGTATTACGTTATTGATATATATGAAGGTCAAACCGAGACGTAGAGGCCAACTCGACAGGAATGTTGTCAAATATTACCGCCGGGATGTTAGGTTGGGTTAGGTTAGGTTATATTACGTTATAGATGTTTATAAAGGTCCCACGGAGACGTAGAGGCCAACAAGCCAGGAATGTGTTCAAATATTACCGCCGAGATGTTAGGTTGGGTTAGGTTAGGTTATATTACGTTATAGATGTATATAAAGTTCCCACGGAGGCGTAGAGGCCAACAAGCCAGGAATGTGTTCAAATATTACCGCCGAGATGTTAGATAGGGTTAGGTTAGGTTATATTACGTTATTGATGTATATATATATCCCACGGGGACGTAGAGGCCAACAAGCCAGGAATGTGTTCAAATATTACCGCCGAGATGTTAGGTTGGGTTAGGGTAGGTTATATTACGTTATTGATGTATATAAAGGTCCCACGGAGACGGAGAAGCCAACTCGCCAGGAATGTTGTCAAACGTTAGCGCCGAGATGATAGGTTGGGTTAGGTTAGGTTATATTACGTTATAGATGTATATAAAGTTCCCACGGAGACGTAGAGGCCAACTCGCCAGGAATGTTTTCAAATATTACCGCCGAGATGTTAGGCTGGGTTAGGTTAGGTTATATTACGTTATAGATGTATTTAAAGTTCCCACGGAGACGTAGAGGCCAACTCGCCAGGAATGTTTTCAAATATTACCGCCGAGATGTTAGGCTGGGTTAGGTTAGGTTATATTACGTTATAGATGTATTTAAAGGTCCCGCGGAGACGTAGAGGCCAACAAGCCAGGAATGTATTCAAATATTACCGCCGAGATGTTAGGTTGGGTTAGGTTAGGTTATATTACGTTATAGATGTATATAAAGTTCCCACGGAGGCGTAGAGACCAACAAGCCAGGAATGTGTACAAATATTACCGCCGAGATGTTAGATAGGGTTAGGTTAGGTTATATTACGTTATTGATGTATATAAATGTACCACGGAGAGGTAGAGGCCAACTCGCCATGAATGTTTTCAAATATTACCGCCGAGATGTTAGGTTGGGTTAGGTTAGCTTATATTACGTTATTGATGTATATAAAGGTCCCACGGAGACGTAGAGGCCAACAAGCCAGGAATGTGTTCAAATATTACCGCCGAGATGTTAGGTTGGGTTAGGTTAGGTTGTATTACGTTATAGATGTATGTAAAGGTCCCACGGAGTCGTAGAGGCCAACAAGCCAGGAATGTGTTCAAATATTACCGCCGAGATGTTAGGCTGGGTTAGGTTAGGTTATATAACGTTATTGATGTATATAAAGGTCCCACGGAGACGTAGAGGCCAACTCGCCAGGAATGTTATCAAATATTACCGCCGAAATGATAGGTTGGATTAAATTGCGTTATATTTCGTTATTGATGCTTATGAAGTTCCCACGGAGACGTAGAGGCCAACTCGCCAGGTATGTCTTCTAATATTACCGCCGAGATGATAGGTTGTGTTATGTTAGGTTATATTTCGTCATTGATGTTTATGAAGGTCAAACGGAGACGTAGGGGCCAACTCGCCAGTAATGTTGTCAAATATTACCGCCAAGATGATAGGTTGTGTTAGGTTAGGTTATATTTCGTTACTGATGTTTATGAAGGTCAAACGGAGACGTAGAGGCCAACTCGCCAGTAATGTTGTCAAATATTACCGCCGAGATGACAGGTTGGGTTAGGTTAGGTTATATTTCGTTATTGATGTATATAAAGCTCCCACGGAGACGTAGAGGCCAACTCGCCAGGAATGATGTCAAATATTACCGCCGAAATGATAGGTTGGATTAAGTTACGTTATAGTTCGTTAATGATGCTTATGAAGTTCCCACGGAGACGTAGAGGCCAAGTCGCCAGGTATGTTTTCTAATATTACCGCCGAGATGTTAGGTTGGGTTAGGTTAGGTTATATTACGTTATTGATATATATGAAGGTCAAACCGAGACGTAGAGGCCAACTCGACAGGAATGTTGTCAAATATTACCGCCGAGATGTTAGGTTGGCTTAGGTTAGGTTATATTACGTTATAGATGTATATAAAGGTCCCACGGAGACGTAGAGGCCAACAAGCCAGGAATGTGTTCAAATATTACCGCCGAGATGTTAGATAGGGTTAGGTTAGGTTATATTACGTTATTGATGTATATATATATCCCACGGGGACGTAGAGGCCAACAAGCCAGGAATGTGTTCAAATAGTACCGCCGAGATGTTAGGTTGGGTTAGGGTAGGTTATATTACGTTATTGATGTATATAAAGGTCCCACGGAGACGGAGAAGCCAACTCGCCAGGAATGTTGTCAAACGTTAGCGCCGAGTTGATAGGTTGGGTTAGGTTAGGTTATATTACGTTATAGATGTATATAAAGGTCCCACGGAGACGTAGAGGCCAACAAGCCAGGAATGTGTTTAAATATTACCGCCGAGATGTTAGGTTGGGTTAGGTTAGGTTATATTACGTTATAGATGTATATAAAGTTCCCACGGAGGTGTAGAGGCCAACAAGCCAGGAATGTGTTCAAATATTACCGCCGAGATGTTAGATAGGGTTAGATAAGGTTATATTACGTTATTGATGTATATATATATCCCACGGGGACGTAGAGGCCAACAAGCCAGGAATGTGTTCAAATATTACCGCCGAGATGTTAGATTGGGTTAGGTTAGGTTATATTACGTTATTGATATATATAAAGATCCCACGGATACGTAGAGGCCAACTCGCCAGGAATGTTGTCAAATATTACCGCCGAGATGATAGTTTGGGTTAGGTTAGGTTATATTACGTTATTGATGTATATAAATGTACGACGGAGAGGTAGAGGCCAACTCGCCATGAATGTTTTCAAATATTACCGCCGAGATGTTAGGTTGGGTTAGGTTAGGTTATATTACGTTATAGATGTATATAAAGGTCCCACGGAGACGTAGAGGCCAACAAGCCAGGAATATGTTCAAATATTACCGCCGAGATGTTAGGTTGGGTTAGGTTAGGTTATATTACGTTATAGATGTATATAAAGGTCCCACGGAGTCGTAGAGGCCAACAAGCCAGGAATGTGTTCCAATATTACCGCCGAGATGATAGGTTGGGTTAGGTTAGGTTATATTACGTTATTGATGTATATAAATGTACCACGGAGACGTAGAGGCCAACTCGCCAGGTATGTTTTCAAATATTACCTCCGAGATGTTAGGCTGGGTTAGGTTAGGTTATATTACGTTATTGATATATAAAAAGATCCCACGGAGACGGAGAAGCCAACAAGCCAGGAATGTGTTCAAATATTACCGCCGAGATGTTAGGTTGGGTTAGGTTAGGTTATATTACGTTATTGATGTATATAAATATCCCACGGAGACGTAGAGGCCAACAAGCCAGGAATGTGTTCAAATATTACCGCCGAGATGTTAGGTTGGGTTAGGTTAGGTTGTATTACGTTATAGATGTATGTAAAGGTCCCACGGAGTCGTAGAGGCCAACAAGCCAGGAATGTGTTCAAATATTACCGCCGAGATGTTAGGTTGGGTTAGGTTAGGTTATATTACGTTATTGATGTATATAAAGATCCCACGGAGACGTAGAGGCCAACAAGCCAGGTATGTCTTCTAATATTACCGCCGAGATGATAGGTTGTGTTATGTTAGGTTATATTTCGTCATTGATGTTTATGAAGGTCAAACGGAGACGTAGAGGCCAACTCGCCAGTAATGTTGTCAAATATTACCGCCAAGATGATAGGTTGTGTTAGGTTAGGTTATATTTCGTTACTGATGTTTATGAAGGTCAAACGGAGAAGTAGAGGCCAACTCGCCAGTAATGTTGTCAAATATTACCGCCGAGATGACAGGTTGGGTTAGGTTAGGTTATATTTCGTTATAGATGTATATAAAGTTCCCACGGAGGCGTAGAGGCCAACAAGCCAGGAATGTGTTCAAATATTACCGCCGAGATGTTAGATAGGGTTAGGTTAGGTTATATTACGTTATTGATGTATATATATATATCCCACGGGGACGTAGAGGCCAACAAGCCAGGAATGTGTTCAAATATTACCGCCGAGATGTTAGGTTGGGTTAGGGTAGGTTATATTACGTTATTGATGTATATAAAGGTCCCACGGAGACGGAGAAGCCAACTCGCCAGGAATGTTGTCAAACGTTAGCGCCGAGATGATAGGTTGGGTTAGGTTAGGTTATATTACGTTATAGATGTATATAAAGTTCCCACGGAGACGTAGAGGCCAACTCGCCAGGAATGTTTTCAGATATTACCGCCGAGATGTTAGGCTGGGTTAGGTTAGGTTATATTACGTTATTGATATATATAAAGATCCCACGGATACGTAGAGGCCAACTCGCCAGGAATGTTGTCAAATATTACAGCCGAGATGATAGGTTGGGTTAGGTTAGGTTATATTTCGTTATTGATGTATATGAAGGTTCCACGGAGACGTAGAGGCCAACTCGCCAGGTATGTTGTCAAATATTACCCCGAGATGTTAGGTTGGGTTAGGTTAGGTTATATTACGTTATTGATGTATATAAAGGTCACACGGAGACGGAGAAGCCAACTCGCCAGGAATGTTGTCAAATGTTACCGCCGAGATGATAGGTTGGGTTAGGTTAGGTTATATTACGTTATAGATGTATATAAAGTTCCCACGGAGACGTAGAGGCCAACTCGCCAGGAATGTTTTCAAATATTACCGCCGAGATGTTAGGCTGGGTTAGGTTAGGTTATATTACGTTATAGATGTATTTAAAGTTCCCACGGAGACGTAGAGGCCAACTCGCCAGGAATGTTTTCAAATATTACCGCCGAGATGTTAGGCTGGGTTAGGTTAGGTTATATTACGTTATAGATGTATTTAAAGGTCCCGCGGAGACGTAGAGGCCAACAAGCCAGGAATGTATTCAAATATTACCGCCGAGATGTTAGGTTGGGTTAGGTTAGGTTATATTACGTTATAGATGTATATAAAGTTCCCACGGAGGCGTAGAGACCAACAAGCCAGGAATGTGTACAAATATTACCGCCGAGATGTTAGATAGGGTTAGGTTAGGTTATATTACGTTATTGATGTATATAAATGTACCACGGAGATGTAGAGGCCAACTCGCCATGAATGTTTTCAAATATTACCGCCGAGATGTTAGGTTGGGTTAGGTTAGGTTATATTACGTTATTGATGGATATAAAGGTCCCACGGAGACGTAGAGGCCAACAAGCCAGGAATGTGTTCAAATATTACCGCCGAGATGTTAGGTTGGGTTAGGTTAGGTTGTATTACGTTATAGATGTATGTAAAGGTCCCACGGAGTCGTAGAGGCCAACAAGCCAGGAATGTGTTCAAATATTACCGCCGAGATGTTAGGCTGGGTTAGGTTAGGTTATATAACGTTATTGATGTATATAAAGGTCCCACGGAGACGTAGAGGCCAACTCGCCAGGAATGTTATCAAATATTACCGCCGAAATGATAGGTTGGATTAAATTGCGTTATATTTCGTTATTGATGCTTATGAAGTTCCCACGGAGACGTAGAGGCCAACTCGCCAGGTATGTCTTCTAATATTACCGCCGAGATGATAGGTTGTGTTATGTTAGGTTATATTTCGTCATTGATGTTTATGAAGGTCAAACGGAGACGTAGGGGCCAACTCGCCAGTAATGTTGTCAAATATTACCGCCAAGATGATAGGTTGTGTTAGGTTAGGTTATATTTCGTTACTGATGTTTATGAAGGTCAAACGGAGACGTAGAGGACAACTCGCCAGTAATGTTGTCAAATATTACCGCCGAGATGACAGGTTGGGTTAGGTTAGGTTATATTTCGTTATTGATGTATATAAAGCTCCCACGGAGACGTAGAGGCCAACTCGCCAGGAATGATGTCAAATATTACCGCCGAAATGATAGGTTGGATTAAGTTACGTTATAGTTCGTTAATGATGCTTATGAAGTTCCCACGGAGACGTAGAGGCCAAGTCGCCAGGTATGTTTTCTAATATTACCGCCGAGATGTTAGGTTGGGTTAGGTTAGGTTATATTACGTTATTGATATATATGAAGGTCAAACCGAGACGTAGAGGCCAACTCGACAGGAATGTTGTCAAATATTACCGCCGAGATGTTAGGTTGGCTTAGGTTAGGTTATATTACGTTATAGATGTATATAAAGGTCCCACGGAGACGTAGAGGCCAACAAGCCAGGAATGTGTTCAAATATTACCGCCGAGATGTTAGATAGGGTTAGGTTAGGTTATATTACGTTATTGATGTATATATATATCCCACGGGGACGTAGAGGCCAACAAGCCAGGAATGTGTTCAAATAGTACCGCCGAGATGTTAGGTTGGGTTAGGGTAGGTTATATTACGTTATTGATGTATATAAAGGTCCCACGGAGACGGAGAAGCCAACTCGCCAGGAATGTTGTCAAACGTTAGCGCCGAGTTGATAGGTTGGGTTAGGTTAGGTTATATTACGTTATAGATGTATATAAAGGTCCCACGGAGACGTAGAGGCCAACAAGCCAGGAATGTGTTTAAATATTACCGCCGAGATGTTAGGTTGGGTTAGGTTAGGTTATATTACGTTATAGATGTATATAAAGTTCCCACGGAGGTGTAGAGGCCAACAAGCCAGGAATGTGTTCAAATATTACCGCCGAGATGTTAGATAGGGTTAGATTAGGTTATATTACGTTATTGATGTATATATATATCCCACGGGGACATAGAGGCCAACAAGCCAGGAATGTGTTCAAATATTACCGCCGAGATGTTAGATTGGGTTAGGTTAGGTTATATTACGTTATTGATATATATAAAGATCCCACGGATACGTAGAGGCCAACTCGCCAGGAATGTTGTCAAATATTACCGCCGAGATGATAGTTTGGGTTAGGTTAGGTTATATTACGTTATTGATGTATATAAATGTACGACGGAGAGGTAGAGGCCAACTCGCCATGAATGTCTTCAAATATTACCGCCGAGATGTTAGGTTGGGTTAGGTTAGGTTATATTACGTTATAGATGTATATAAAGGTCCCACGGAGACGTAGAGGCCAACAAGCCAGGAATATGTTCAAATATTACCGCCGAGATGTTAGGTTGGGTTAGGTTAGGTTATATTACGTTATAGATGTATATAAAGGTCCCACGGAGTCGTAGAGGCCAACAAGCCAGGAATGTGTTCCAATATTACCGCCGAGATGATAGGTTGGGTTAGGTTAGGTTATATTACGTTATTGATGTATATAAATGTACCACGGAGACGTAGAGGCCAACTCGCCAGGTATGTTTTCAAATATTACCTCCGAGATGTTAGGCTGGGTTAGGTTAGGTTATATTACGTTATTGATATATAAAAAGATCCCACGGAGACGGAGAAGCCAACAAGCCAGGAATGTGTTCAAATATTACCGCCGAGATGTTAGGTTGGGTTAGGTTAGGTTATATTACGTTATTGATGTATATAAATATCCCACGGAGACGTAGAGGCCAACAAGCCAGGAATGTGTTCAAATATTACCGCCGAGATGTTAGGTTGGGTTAGGTTAGGTTATATTACGTTATAGATGTATATAAAGGTCCCACGGAGACGTAGAGGCCAACAAGCCAGGAATATGTTCAAATATTACCGCCGAGATGTTAGGTTGGGTTAGGTTAGGTTATATTACGTTATAGATGTATATAAAGGTCCCACGGAGTCGTAGAGGCCAACAAGACAGGAATGTGTTCCAATATTACCGCCGAGATGATAGGTTGGGTTAGGTTAGGTTATATTACGTTATTGATGTATATAAATGTACCACGGAGAGGTAGAGGCCAACTCGCCATGAATGTTTTCAAATATTACCGCCGAGATGTTAGGTTGGGTTAGGTTAGGTTATATTACGTTATTGATGTATATAAAGGTCCCACGGAGACGTAGAGGCCAACAAGCCAGGAATGTGTTCAAATATTACCGCCGAGATGTTAGATTGGGTTAGGTTAGGTTATATTACGTTATAGATGTATATAAAGGTCCCACGGAGACGTAGAGTCCAACAAGCCAGGAATGTGTTCAAATATACCGCCGAGATGTTAGATTGGGTTAGGTTAGGGTATATTACGTTATTGATGTATATAAAGGTCCCACGGAGACGTAGGGGCCAACAAGCCAGGAATGTGTTCAAATATTACCGCCGAGATGTTAGGTTGGGTTAGGTTAGGTTATATTACGTCATAGATGTATATAAAGTTCGCAGGAAGACGTAGAGGCCAACAAGCCAGGAATGTGTTCAAATATTACCGCCGAGATGTTAGATTGGGTTAGGTTAGGTTATATTACGTTATAGATGTATATAAGGTTCCCACGGAGAGGTAGAGGCCAACTCGCCAGGAATGTTGTCAAATATTACCGCCGAGATGATAGGTTGGGTTAGGTTAGGTTATATTACGTTATTGATGTATATAAATGTACCACGGAGGGGTAGAGGCCAACAAGCCAGGAATGTGACCAAATATTATCGCCGAGATGTTAGGTTGGGTTAGGTTAGGTTATATTACGTTATAGATGTATATAAAGGTCCCACGGAGACGTAGAGGCCAACAAGCCAGGAATGTGTTCAAATATTACCGCCGAGATGTTAGGTTGGGTTAGGTTAGGTTATATTACGTTATTGATGTATATAAAGCTCCCACGGAGACGTAGAGGCCAACTCGCCAGGAATGTTGTCAAATATTACCGCCGAAATGATAGGTTGGATTAAGTTACGTTATATTTCGTTATTGTTGCTTATGAAGGTCCCACGGAGACGTAGAGGCCAACTCGCCAGGTATGTTTTCTAGTATTACCGCCGAGATGTTAGGCTGGGTTAGGTTAGGTTATATTACGTTATTGATATATAAAAAGATCCCACGGAGACGGAGAAGCCAAATCGCCAGGAATGTTGTCAAATATTACCGCCGAGATGTTAGGTTGGGTTAGGTTAGGTTATATTACGTTATTGATGTATATAAATATCCCACGGAGACGTAGAGGCCAACAAGCCAGGAATGTGTTCAAATATTACCGCCGAGATGTTAGGTTGGGTTAGGTTAGGTTATATTACGTTATAGATGTATATAAAGATCCCACGGAAACGTAGAGGGCAACTCGCCATGAATGTTTTCAAATATTACCGCCGAGATGTTAGGTTGGGTTAGGTTAGGTTATATTACGTTATAGATGTATATAAAGGCCCCACGGAGACGTAGAGGCCAACAAGCCAGGAATGTGTTCAAATATTACCGCCGAGATGTTAGATTGGGTTAGGTTAGGTTATATTACGTTATTGATGTATATATATATCCCGCGGGGACGTAGAGGCCAACAAGCCATGAATGTGTTCAAATATTACCGCCGAGATGTTAGGTTGGGTTAGGTTAGGTTCTCTTACGTTATAGATGTATATAAAGGTCCCACGGAGACGTAGAGGCCAACAAGCCAGGAATGTGTTCAAATATTACCGCCGAGATGTTAGGTTGGGTTAGGTTAGGTTATATTACGTTATAGATGTATATAAAGTTCCCACGGAGGTGTAGAGGCCAACAAGCCAGGAATGTGTTCAAATATTACCGCCGAGATGTTAGATAGGGTTAGATTAGGTTATATTACGTTATTGATGTATATATATATCCCACGGGGACGTAGAGGCCAACAAGCCAGGAATGTGTACAAATATTACCGGCGAGATGTTAGATAGGGTTAGGTTAGGTTATATTACGTTATTGATGTATATATATATATCCCACGGGGACGTAGAGGCCAACAAGCCAGGAATGTGTTCAAATAGTACCGCCGAGATGTTAGGTTGGGTTAGGGTAGGTTATATTACGTTATTGATGTATATAAAGGTCCCACGGAGACGGAGAAGCCAACTCGCCAGGAATGTTGTCAAACGTTAGCGCCGAGTTGATAGGTTGGGTTAGGTTAGGTTATATTACGTTATAGATGTATATAAACGTCCCACGGAGACGTAGAGGCCAACAAGCCAGGAATGTGTTTAAATATTACCGCCGAGATGTTAGGTTGGGTTAGGTTAGGTTATATTACGTTATAGATGTATATAAAGTTCCCACGGAGGTGTAGAGGCCAACAAGCCAGGAATGTGTTCAAATATTACCGCCGAGATGTTAGATAGGGTTAGATTAGGTTATATTACGTTATTGATGTATATATATATCCCACGGGGACGTAGAGGCCAACAAGCCAGGAATGTGTTCAAATATTACCGCCGAGATGTTAGGTTGGGTTAGGTTATGTTATATTACGTTATAGATGTATATAAAGGTCCCACGGAGACGTAGGGGCCAACAAGCCAGGAATGTGTTCAAATATTACCGCCGAGATGTTAGGTTGGGTTAGGGTAGGTTATATTACGTTATTGATGTATATAAAGGTCCCACGGAGACGGAGAAGCCAACTCGCCAGGAATGTTGTCAAACGTTAGCGCCGAGATGATAGGTTGGGTTAGGTTAGGTTATATTACGTTATAGATGTATATAAAGTTCCCACGGAGACGTAGAGGCCAACTCGCCAGGAATGTTTTCAAATATTACCGCCGAGATGTTAGGCTGGGTTAGGTTAGTTAATATTACGTTATAGATGTATTTAAAGGTCCCGCGGAGACGTAGAGGCCAACATGCCAGGAATGTATTCAAATATTACCGCCGAGATGTTAGGTTGGGTTAGGTTAGGTTATATTACGTTATAGATGTATATAAAGATCCCACGGAGACGTAGAGGGCAACTCGCCATGAATGTTTTCAAATATTACCGCCGAGATGTTAGATAGGGTTAGGTTAGGTTATATTACGTTATTGATGTACATAAATGTACCACGGAGAGGTAGAGGCCAACTCGCCATGAATGTTTTGAAATATTACCGCCGAGATGTTAGGTTGGGTTAGGTTAGGTTATATTACCTTATTGATGTATATAAAGGTCCCACGGACACGTAGAGGCCAACAAGCCAGGAATGTGTTCAAATATTACCGCCGAGATGTTAGGTTGGGTTAGGTTAGGTTGTATTACGTTATAGATGTATGTAAAGGTCCCACGGAGTCGTAGAGGCCAACAAGCCAGGAATGTGTTCAAATATTACCGCCGAGATGATAGGTTGGGTTAGGTTAGATTATATTACGTTATTGATGTATATAAATGTACCACGGAGAGGTAGAGGCCAACAAGCCAGGAATGTGTTCAAATATTACCGCCGAGATGTTAGGTTGGGTTAGGTTATGTTATATTACGTTATAGATGTATATAAAGTTCCCACGGAGACGTAGAGGCCAACAAGCCAGGAATGTGTTCAAATATTACCGCCGAGATGTTAGGTTGGGTTAGGTTAGGTTGTATTACGTTATAGATGTATGTAAAGGTCCCACGGAGTCGTAGAGGCCAACAAGCCAGGAATGTGTTCAAATATTACCGCCGAGATGTTAGGTTGCGTTAGGTTAGGTTATATTACGTTATTGATGTATATAAAGATCCCACGGAGACGTAGAGGCCAACAAGCCAGGAATGTCTTCAAATATTACCGCCGAGATGTTAGGTTGGGTTAGGTTAGGTTATATAACGTTATTGATGTATATAAAGGTCCCACGGAGACGTAGAGGCCAACTCGCCAGGAATGTTATCAAATATTACCGCCGAAATGATAGGTTGGATTAAGTTGCGTTATATTTCGTTATTGATGCTTATGAAGTTCCCACGGAGACGTAGAGGCCAACTCGCCAGTAATGTTGTCAAATATTACCGCCAAGATGATAGGTTGTGTTAGGTTAGGTTATATTTCGTTACTGATGTTTATGAAGGTCAAACGGAGACGTAGAGGCCAACTCGCCAGTAATGTTGTCAAATATTACCGCCGAGATGACAGGTTGGGTTAGGTTAGGTTATATTTCGTTATTGATGCATATAAAGCTCCCACGGAGACGTAGAGGCCAACTCGCCAGGAATGATGTCAAATATTACCGCCGAAATGATAGGTTGGATTAAGTTACGTTATAGTTCGTTAATGATGCTTATGAAGTTCCCACGGAGACGTAGAGGCCAACTCGCCAGTAATGTTGTCAAATATTACCGCCAAGATGATAGGTTGTGTTAGGTTAGGTTATATTTCGTTACTGATGTTTATGAAGGTCAAACGGAGACGTAGAGGCCAACTCGCCAGTAATGTTGTCAAATATTACCGCCGAGATGACAGGTTGGGTTAGGTTAGGTTATATTTCGTTATTGATGTATATAAAGCTCCCACGGAGACGTAGAGGCCAACTCGCCAGGAATGATGTCAAATATTACCGCCGAAATGATAGGTTGGATTAAGTTACGTTATAGTTCGTTAATGATGCTTATGAAGTTCCCACGGAGACGTAGAGGCCAAGTCGCCAGGTATGTTTTCTAATATTACCGCCGAGATGTTAGGTTGGGTTAGGTTAGGTTATATTACGTTATTGATATATATGAAGGTCAAACCGAGACGTAGAGGCCAACTCGACAGGAATGTTGTCAAATATTACCGCCGAGATGTTAGGTTGGGTTAGGTTAGGTTATATTACGTTATAGATGTATATAAAGGTCCCACGGAGACGTAGAGGCCAACAAGCCAGGAATGTGTTCAAATATTACCGCCGAGATGTTAGATAGGGTTAGGTTAGGTTATATTACGTTATTGATGTATATATATATCCCACGGGGACGTAGAGGCCAACAAGCCAGGAATGTGTTCAAATAGTACCGCCGAGATGTTAGGTTGGGTTAGGGTAGGTTATATTACGTTATTGATGTATATAAAGGTCCCACGGAGACGGAGAAGCCAACTCGCCAGGAATGTTGTCAAACGTTAGCGCCGAGTTGATAGGTTGGGTTAGGTTAGGTTATATTACGTTATAGATGTATATAAAGGTCCCACGGAGACGTAGAGGCCAACAAGCCAGGAATGTGTTTAAATATTACCGCCGAGATGTTAGGTTGGGTTAGGTTAGGTTATATTACGTTATAGATGTATATAAAGTTCCCACGGAGGTGTAGAGGCCAACAAGCCAGGAATGTGTTCAAATATTACCGCCGAGATGTTAGATAGGGTTAGATTAGGTTATATTACGTTATTGATGTATATATATATCCCACGGGGACGTAGAGGCCAACAAGCCAGGAATGTGTTCAAATATTACCGCCGAGATGTTAGATTGGGTTAGGTTAGGTTATATTACGTTATTGATATATATAAAGATCCCACGGATACGTAGAGGCCAACTCGCCAGGAATGTTGTCAAATATTACCGCCGAGATGATAGTTTGGGTTAGGTTAGGTTATATTACGTTATTGATGTATATAAATGTACGACGGAGAGGTAGAGGCCAACTCGCCATGAATGTTTTCAAATATTACCGCCGAGATGTTAGGTTGGGTTAGGTTAGGTTATATTAAGTTATAGATGTATATAAAGGTCCCACGGAGACGTAGAGGCCAACAAGCCAGGAATATGTTCAAATATTACCGCCGAGATGTTAGGTTGGGTTAGGTTAGGTTATATTACGTTATAGATGTATATAAAGGTCCCACGGAGTCGTAGAGGCCAACAAGCCAGGAATGTGTTCCAATATTACCGCCGAGATGATAGGTTGGGTTAGGTTAGGTTATATTACGTTATTGATGTATATAAATGTACCACGGAGACGTAGAGGCCAACTCGCCAGGTATGTTTTCAAATATTACCTCCGAGATGTTAGGCTGGGTTAGGTTAGGTTATATTACGTTATTGATATATAAAAAGATCCCACGGAGACGGAGAAGCCAACAAGCCAGGAATGTGTTCAAATATTACCGCCGAGATGTTAGGTTGGGTTAGGTTAGGTTATATTACGTTATTGATGTATATAAATATCCCACGGAGACGTAGAGGCCAACAAGCCAGGAATGTGTTCAAATATTACCGCCGAGATGTTAGGTTGGGTTAGGTTAGGTTGTATTACGTTATAGATGTATGTAAAGGTCCCACGGAGTCGTAGAGGCCAACAAGCCAGGAATGTGTTCAAATATTACCGCCGAGATGTTAGGTTGGGTTAGGTTTGGTTATATTACGTTATTGATGTATATAAAGATCCCACGGAGACGTAGAGGCCAACAAGCCAGGAATGTCTTCAAATATTACCGCCGAGATGTTAGATAGGGTTAGGTTAGGTTATATTACGTTATTGATGTATATATATATATCCCACGGGGACGTAGAGGCCAACAAGCCAGGAATATGTTCAAATATTACCGCCGAGATGTTAGGTTGGGTTAGGGTAGGTTATATTACGTTATTGATGTATATAAAGGTCCCACGGAGACGGAGAAGCCAACTCGCCAGGAATGTTGTCAAACGTTAGCGCCGAGATGATAGGTTGGGTTAGGTTAGGTTATATTACGTTATAGATGTATATAAAGTTCCCACGGAGACGTAGAGGCCAACTCGCCAGGAATGTTTTCAAATATTGCCGCCGAGATGTTAGGCTGGGTTAGGTTAGGTTATATAACGTTATTGATGTATATAAAGGTCCCACGGAGACGTAGAGGCCAACTCGCCAGGAATGTCTTCAAATATTACCGCCGAGATGTTAGGTTGGGTTAGGTTAGGTTATATTTCGTTACTGATGTTTATGAAGGTCAAACGGAGAAGTAGAGGCCAACTCGCCAGTAATGTTGTCAAATATTACCGCCGAGATGACAGGTTGGGTTAGGTTAGGTTATATTTCGTTATTGATGTATATAAAGCTCCCACGGAGACGTAGAGGCCAACTCGCCAGGAATGTTGTCAAATATTACCGCCGAAATGATAGGTTGGATTAAGTTACGTTATAGTTCGTTAATGATGCTTATGAAGTTCCCACGGAGACGTAGAGGCCAAGTCGCCAGGTATGTTTTCTAATATTACCGCCGAGATGTTAGGTTGGGTTAGGTTAGGTTATATTACGTTATTGATATATATGAAGGTCAAACCGAGACGTAGAGGCCAACTCGACAGGAATGTTGTCAAATATTACCGCCGAGATGTTAGGTTGGGTTAGGTTAGGTTATATTACGTTATAGATGTATATAAAGGTCCCACGGAGACGTAGAGGCCAACAAGCCAGGAATGTGTTCAAATATTACCGCCGAGATGTTAGGTTGGGTTAGGTTAGGTTACATTACGTTATAGATGTATATAAAGTTCCCACGGGGGCGTAGAGGCCAACAAGCCAGGAATGTGTTCAAATATTACCGCCGAGATGTTAGATAGGGTTAGGTTAGGTTATATTACGTTATTGATGTATATATATATATATCCCACGGGGACGTAGAGGCCAACAAGCCAGGAATGTGTTCAAATATTACCGCCGAGATGTTAGGTTGGGTTAGGGTAGGTTATATTACGTTATTGATGTATATAAAGGTCCCACGGAGACGGAGAAGCCAACTCGCCAGGAATGTTGTCAAACGTTAGCGCCGAGATGATAGGTTGGGTTAGGTTAGGTTATATTACGTTATAGATGTATATAAAGTTCCCACGGAGACGTAGAGGCCAACTCGCCAGGAATGTTTTCAAATATTACCGCCGAGATGTTAGGCTGGGTTAGGTTAGGTTATATTACGTTATAGATGTATTTAAAGTTCCCACGGAGACGTAGAGGCCAACTCGCCAGGAATGTTTTCAAATATTACCGCCGAGATGTTAGGCTGGGTTAGGTTAGGTTATATTACGTTATAGATGTATTTAAAGGTCCCGCGGAGACGTAGAGGCCAACAAGCCAGGAATGTGTACAAATATTACCGCCGAGATGTTAGATAGGGTTAGGTTAGGTTATATTACGTTATTGATGTATATATATATATCCCACGGGGACGTAGAGGCCAACAAGCCAGGAATGTGTTCAAATATTACCGCCGAGATGTTAGGTTGGGTTAGGGTAGGTTATATTACGTTATTGATGTATATAAAGGTCCCACGGAGACGGAGAAGCCAACTCGCCAGGAATGTTGTCAAACGTTAGCGCCGAGATGATAGGTTGGGTTAGGTTAGGTTATATTACGTTATAGATGTATATAAAGTTCCCACGGAGACGTAGAGGCCAACTCGCCAGGAATGTTTTCAGATATTACCGCCGAGATGTTAGGCTGGGTTAGGTTAGGTTATATTACGTTATTGATATATATAAAGATCCCACGGATACGTAGAGGCCAACTCGCCAGGAATGTTGTCAAATATTACAGCCGAGATGATAGGTTGGGTTAGGTTAGGTTATATTTCGTTATTGATGTATATGAAGGTTCCACGGAGACGTAGAGGCCAACTCGCCAGGTATGTTGTCAAATATTACCCCGAGATGTTAGGTTGGGTTAGGTTAGGTTATATTACGTTATTGATGTATATAAAGGTCACACGGAGACGGAGAAGCCAACTCGCCAGGAATGTTGTCAAATGTTACCGCCGAGATGATAGGTTGGGTTAGGTTAGGTTATATTACGTTATAGATGTATATAAAGTTCCCACGGAGACGTAGAGGCCAACTCGCCAGGAATGTTTTCAAATATTACCGCCGAGATGTTAGGCTGGGTTAGGTTAGGTTATATTACGTTATAGATGTATTTAAAGTTCCCACGGAGACGTAGAGGCCAACTCGCCAGGAATGTTTTCAAATATTACCGCCGAGATGTTAGGCTGGGTTAGGTTAGGTTATATTACGTTATAGATGTATTTAAAGGTCCCGCGGAGACGTAGAGGCCAACAAGCCAGGAATGTATTCAAATATTACCGCCGAGATGTTAGGTTGGGTTAGGTTAGGTTATATTACGTTATAGATGTATATAAAGTTCCCACGGAGGCGTAGAGACCAACAAGCCAGGAATGTGTACAAATATTACCGCCGAGATGTTAGATAGGGTTAGGTTAGGTTATATTACGTTATTGATGTATATAAATGTACCACGGAGATGTAGAGGCCAACTCGCCATGAATGTTTTCAAATATTACCGCCGAGATGTTAGGTTGGGTTAGGTTAGGTTATATTACGTTATTGATGTATATAAAGGTCCCACGGAGACGTAGAGGCCAACAAGCCAGGAATGTGTTCAAATATTACCGCCGAGATGTTAGGTTGGGTTAGGTTAGGTTGTATTACGTTATAGATGTATGTAAAGGTCCCACGGAGTCGTAGAGGCCAACAAGCCAGGAATGTGTTCAAATATTACCGCCGAGATGTTAGGCTGGGTTAGGTTAGGTTATATAACGTTATTGATGTATATAAAGGTCCCACGGAGACGTAGAGGCCAACTCGCCAGGAATGTTATCAAATATTACCGCCGAAATGATAGGTTGGATTAAATTGCGTTATATTTCGTTATTGATGCTTATGAAGTTCCCACGGAGACGTAGAGGCCAACTCGCCAGGTATGTCTTCTAATATTACCGCCGAGATGATAGGTTGTGTTATGTTAGGTTATATTTCGTCATTGATGTTTATGAAGGTCAAACGGAGACGTAGGGGCCAACTCGCCAGTAATGTTGTCAAATATTACCGCCAAGATGATAGGTTGTGTTAGGTTAGGTTATATTTCGTTACTGATGTTTATGAAGGTCAAACGGAGACGTAGAGGACAACTCGCCAGTAATGTTGTCAAATATTACCGCCGAGATGACAGGTTGGGTTAGGTTAGGTTATATTTCGTTATTGATGTATATAAAGCTCCCACGGAGACGTAGAGGCCAACTCGCCAGGAATGATGTCAAATATTACCGCCGAAATGATAGGTTGGATTAAGTTACGTTATAGTTCGTTAATGATGCTTATGAAGTTCCCACGGAGACGTAGAGGCCAAGTCGCCAGGTATGTTTTCTAATATTACCGCCGAGATGTTAGGTTGGGTTAGGTTAGGTTATATTACGTTATTGATATATATGAAGGTCAAACCGAGACGTAGAGGCCAACTCGACAGGAATGTTGTCAAATATTACCGCCGAGATGTTAGGTTGGCTTAGGTTAGGTTATATTACGTTATAGATGTATATAAAGGTCCCACGGAGACGTAGAGGCCAACAAGCCAGGAATGTGTTCAAATATTACCGCCGAGATGTTAGATAGGGTTAGGTTAGGTTATATTACGTTATTGATGTATATATATATCCCACGGGGACGTAGAGGCCAACAAGCCAGGAATGTGTTCAAATAGTACCGCCGAGATGTTAGGTTGGGTTAGGGTAGGTTATATTACGTTATTGATGTATATAAAGGTCCCACGGAGACGGAGAAGCCAACTCGCCAGGAATGTTGTCAAACGTTAGCGCCGAGTTGATAGGTTGGGTTAGGTTAGGTTATATTACGTTATAGATGTATATAAAGGTCCCACGGAGACGTAGAGGCCAACAAGCCAGGAATGTGTTTAAATATTACCGCCGAGATGTTAGGTTGGGTTAGGTTAGGTTATATTACGTTATAGATGTATATAAAGTTCCCACGGAGGTGTAGAGGCCAACAAGCCAGGAATGTGTTCAAATATTACCGCCGAGATGTTAGATAGGGTTAGATTAGGTTATATTACGTTATTGATGTATATATATATCCCACGGGGACATAGAGGCCAACAAGCCAGGAATGTGTTCAAATATTACCGCCGAGATGTTAGATTGGGTTAGGTTAGGTTATATTACGTTATTGATATATATAAAGATCCCACGGATACGTAGAGGCCAACTCGCCAGGAATGTTGTCAAATATTACCGCCGAGATGATAGTTTGGGTTAGGTTAGGTTATATTACGTTATTGATGTATATAAATGTACGACGGAGAGGTAGAGGCCAACTCGCCATGAATGTCTTCAAATATTACCGCCGAGATGTTAGGTTGGGTTAGGTTAGGTTATATTACGTTATAGATGTATATAAAGGTCCCACGGAGACGTAGAGGCCAACAAGCCAGGAATATGTTCAAATATTACCGCCGAGATGTTAGGTTGGGTTAGGTTAGGTTATATTACGTTATAGATGTATATAAAGGTCCCACGGAGTCGTAGAGGCCAACAAGCCAGGAATGTGTTCCAATATTACCGCCGAGATGATAGGTTGGGTTAGGTTAGGTTATATTACGTTATTGATGTATATAAATGTACCACGGAGACGTAGAGGCCAACTCGCCAGGTATGTTTTCAAATATTACCTCCGAGATGTTAGGCTGGGTTAGGTTAGGTTATATTACGTTATTGATATATAAAAAGATCCCACGGAGACGGAGAAGCCAACAAGCCAGGAATGTGTTCAAATATTACCGCCGAGATGTTAGGTTGGGTTAGGTTAGGTTATATTACGTTATTGATGTATATAAATATCCCACGGAGACGTAGAGGCCAACAAGCCAGGAATGTGTTCAAATATTACCGCCGAGATGTTAGGTTGGGTTAGGTTAGGTTATATTACGTTATAGATGTATATAAAGGTCCCACGGAGACGTAGAGGCCAACAAGCCAGGAATATGTTCAAATATTACCGCCGAGATGTTAGGTTGGGTTAGGTTAGGTTATATTACGTTATAGATGTATATAAAGGTCCCACGGAGTCGTAGAGGCCAACAAGACAGGAATGTGTTCCAATATTACCGCCGAGATGATAGGTTGGGTTAGGTTAGGTTATATTACGTTATTGATGTATATAAATGTACCACGGAGAGGTAGAGGCCAACTCGCCATGAATGTTTTCAAATATTACCGCCGAGATGTTAGGTTGGGTTAGGTTAGGTTATATTACGTTATTGATGTATATAAAGGTCCCACGGAGACGTAGAGGCCAACAAGCCAGGAATGTGTTCAAATATTACCGCCGAGATGTTAGATTGGGTTAGGTTAGGTTATATTACGTTATAGATGTATATAAAGGTCCCACGGAGACGTAGAGTCCAACAAGCCAGGAATGTGTTCAAATATACCGCCGAGATGTTAGATTGGGTTAGGTTAGGGTATATTACGTTATTGATGTATATAAAGGTCCCACGGAGACGTAGGGGCCAACAAGCCAGGAATGTGTTCAAATATTACCGCCGAGATGTTAGGTTGGGTTAGGTTAGGTTATATTACGTCATAGATGTATATAAAGTTCGCAGGAAGACGTAGAGGCCAACAAGCCAGGAATGTGTTCAAATATTACCGCCGAGATGTTAGATTGGGTTAGGTTAGGTTATATTACGTTATAGATGTATATAAGGTTCCCACGGAGAGGTAGAGGCCAACTCGCCAGGAATGTTGTCAAATATTACCGCCGAGATGATAGGTTGGGTTAGGTTAGGTTATATTACGTTATTGATGTATATAAATGTACCACGGAGGGGTAGAGGCCAACAAGCCAGGAATGTGACCAAATATTATCGCCGAGATGTTAGGTTGGGTTAGGTTAGGTTATATTACGTTATAGATGTATATAAAGGTCCCACGGAGACGTAGAGGCCAACAAGCCAGGAATGTGTTCAAATATTACCGCCGAGATGTTAGGTTGGGTTAGGTTAGGTTATATTACGTTATTGATGTATATAAAGCTCCCACGGAGACGTAGAGGCCAACTCGCCAGGAATGTTGTCAAATATTACCGCCGAAATGATAGGTTGGATTAAGTTACGTTATATTTCGTTATTGTTGCTTATGAAGGTCCCACGGAGACGTAGAGGCCAACTCGCCAGGTATGTTTTCTAGTATTACCGCCGAGATGTTAGGCTGGGTTAGGTTAGGTTATATTACGTTATTGATATATAAAAAGATCCCACGGAGACGGAGAAGCCAAATCGCCAGGAATGTTGTCAAATATTACCGCCGAGATGTTAGGTTGGGTTAGGTTAGGTTATATTACGTTATTGATGTATATAAATATCCCACGGAGACGTAGAGGCCAACAAGCCAGGAATGTGTTCAAATATTACCGCCGAGATGTTAGGTTGGGTTAGGTTAGGTTATATTACGTTATAGATGTATATAAAGATCCCACGGAAACGTAGAGGGCAACTCGCCATGAATGTTTTCAAATATTACCGCCGAGATGTTAGGTTGGGTTAGGTTAGGTTATGTTACGTTATAGATGTATATAAAGGCCCCACGGAGACGTAGAGGCCAACAAGCCAGGAATGTGTTCAAATATTACCGCCGAGATGTTAGATTGGGTTAGGTTAGGTTATATTACGTTATTGATGTATATATATATCCCGCGGGGACGTAGAGGCCAACAAGCCATGAATGTGTTCAAATATTACCGCCGAGATGTTAGGTTGGGTTAGGTTAGGTTCTCTTACGTTATAGATGTATATAAAGGTCCCACGGAGACGTAGAGGCCAACAAGCCAGGAATGTGTTCAAATATTACCGCCGAGATGTTAGGTTGGGTTAGGTTAGGTTATATTACGTTATAGATGTATATAAAGTTCCCACGGAGGTGTAGAGGCCAACAAGCCAGGAATGTGTTCAAATATTACCGCCGAGATGTTAGATAGGGTTAGATTAGGTTATATTACGTTATTGATGTATATATATATCCCACGGGGACGTAGAGGCCAACAAGCCAGGAATGTGTACAAATATTACCGGCGAGATGTTAGATAGGGTTAGGTTAGGTTATATTACGTTATTGATGTATATATATATATCCCACGGGGACGTAGAGGCCAACAAGCCAGGAATGTGTTCAAATAGTACCGCCGAGATGTTAGGTTGGGTTAGGGTAGGTTATATTACGTTATTGATGTATATAAAGGTCCCACGGAGACGGAGAAGCCAACTCGCCAGGAATGTTGTCAAACGTTAGCGCCGAGTTGATAGGTTGGGTTAGGTTAGGTTATATTACGTTATAGATGTATATAAACGTCCCACGGAGACGTAGAGGCCAACAAGCCAGGAATGTGTTTAAATATTACCGCCGAGATGTTAGGTTGGGTTAGGTTAGGTTATATTACGTTATAGATGTATATAAAGTTCCCACGGAGGTGTAGAGGCCAACAAGCCAGGAATGTGTTCAAATATTACCGCCGAGATGTTAGATAGGGTTAGATTAGGTTATATTACGTTATTGATGTATATATATATCCCACGGGGACGTAGAGGCCAACAAGCCAGGAATGTGTTCAAATATTACCGCCGAGATGTTAGGTTGGGTTAGGTTATGTTATATTACGTTATAGATGTATATAAAGGTCCCACGGAGACGTAGGGGCCAACAAGCCAGGAATGTGTTCAAATATTACCGCCGAGATGTTAGGTTGGGTTAGGGTAGGTTATATTACGTTATTGATGTATATAAAGGTCCCACGGAGACGGAGAAGCCAACTCGCCAGGAATGTTGTCAAACGTTAGCGCCGAGATGATAGGTTGGGTTAGGTTAGGTTATATTACGTTATAGATGTATATAAAGTTCCCACGGAGACGTAGAGGCCAACTCGCCAGGAATGTTTTCAAATATTACCGCCGAGATGTTAGGCTGGGTTAGGTTAGTTAATATTACGTTATAGATGTATTTAAAGGTCCCGCGGAGACGTAGAGGCCAACATGCCAGGAATGTATTCAAATATTACCGCCGAGATGTTAGGTTGGGTTAGGTTAGGTTATATTACGTTATAGATGTATATAAAGATCCCACGGAGACGTAGAGGGCAACTCGCCATGAATGTTTTCAAATATTACCGCCGAGATGTTAGATAGGGTTAGGTTAGGTTATATTACGTTATTGATGTACATAAATGTACCACGGAGAGGTAGAGGCCAACTCGCCATGAATGTTTTGAAATATTACCGCCGAGATGTTAGGTTGGGTTAGGTTAGGTTATATTACCTTATTGATGTATATAAAGGTCCCACGGACACGTAGAGGCCAACAAGCCAGGAATGTGTTCAAATATTACCGCCGAGATGTTAGGTTGGGTTAGGTTAGGTTGTATTACGTTATAGATGTATGTAAAGGTCCCACGGAGTCGTAGAGGCCAACAAGCCAGGAATGTGTTCAAATATTACCGCCGAGATGATAGGTTGGGTTAGGTTAGATTATATTACGTTATTGATGTATATAAATGTACCACGGAGAGGTAGAGGCCAACAAGCCAGGAATGTGTTCAAATATTACCGCCGAGATGTTAGGTTGGGTTAGGTTATGTTATATTACGTTATAGATGTATATAAAGTTCCCACGGAGACGTAGAGGCCAACAAGCCAGGAATGTGTTCAAATATTACCGCCGAGATGTTAGGTTGGGTTAGGTTAGGTTGTATTACGTTATAGATGTATGTAAAGGTCCCACGGAGTCGTAGAGGCCAACAAGCCAGGAATGTGTTCAAATATTACCGCCGAGATGTTAGGTTGCGTTAGGTTAGGTTATATTACGTTATTGATGTATATAAAGATCCCACGGAGACGTAGAGGCCAACAAGCCAGGAATGTCTTCAAATATTACCGCCGAGATGTTAGGTTGGGTTAGGTTAGGTTATATAACGTTATTGATGTATATAAAGGTCCCACGGAGACGTAGAGGCCAACTCGCCAGGAATGTTATCAAATATTACCGCCGAAATGATAGGTTGGATTAAGTTGCGTTATATTTCGTTATTGATGCTTATGAAGTTCCCACGGAGACGTAGAGGCCAACTCGCCAGTAATGTTGTCAAATATTACCGCCAAGATGATAGGTTGTGTTAGGTTAGGTTATATTTCGTTACTGATGTTTATGAAGGTCAAACGGAGACGTAGAGGCCAACTCGCCAGTAATGTTGTCAAATATTACCGCCGAGATGACAGGTTGGGTTAGGTTAGGTTATATTTCGTTATTGATGCATATAAAGCTCCCACGGAGACGTAGAGGCCAACTCGCCAGGAATGATGTCAAATATTACCGCCGAAATGATAGGTTGGATTAAGTTACGTTATAGTTCGTTAATGATGCTTATGAAGTTCCCACGGAGACGTAGAGGCCAACTCGCCAGTAATGTTGTCAAATATTACCGCCAAGATGATAGGTTGTGTTAGGTTAGGTTATATTTCGTTACTGATGTTTATGAAGGTCAAACGGAGACGTAGAGGCCAACTCGCCAGTAATGTTGTCAAATATTACCGCCGAGATGACAGGTTGGGTTAGGTTAGGTTATATTTCGTTATTGATGTATATAAAGCTCCCACGGAGACGTAGAGGCCAACTCGCCAGGAATGATGTCAAATATTACCGCCGAAATGATAGGTTGGATTAAGTTACGTTATAGTTCGTTAATGATGCTTATGAAGTTCCCACGGAGACGTAGAGGCCAAGTCGCCAGGTATGTTTTCTAATATTACCGCCGAGATGTTAGGTTGGGTTAGGTTAGGTTATATTACGTTATTGATATATATGAAGGTCAAACCGAGACGTAGAGGCCAACTCGACAGGAATGTTGTCAAATATTACCGCCGAGATGTTAGGTTGGGTTAGGTTAGGTTATATTACGTTATAGATGTATATAAAGGTCCCACGGAGACGTAGAGGCCAACAAGCCAGGAATGTGTTCAAATATTACCGCCGAGATGTTAGATAGGGTTAGGTTAGGTTATATTACGTTATTGATGTATATATATATCCCACGGGGACGTAGAGGCCAACAAGCCAGGAATGTGTTCAAATAGTACCGCCGAGATGTTAGGTTGGGTTAGGGTAGGTTATATTACGTTATTGATGTATATAAAGGTCCCACGGAGACGGAGAAGCCAACTCGCCAGGAATGTTGTCAAACGTTAGCGCCGAGTTGATAGGTTGGGTTAGGTTAGGTTATATTACGTTATAGATGTATATAAAGGTCCCACGGAGACGTAGAGGCCAACAAGCCAGGAATGTGTTTAAATATTACCGCCGAGATGTTAGGTTGGGTTAGGTTAGGTTATATTACGTTATAGATGTATATAAAGTTCCCACGGAGGTGTAGAGGCCAACAAGCCAGGAATGTGTTCAAATATTACCGCCGAGATGTTAGATAGGGTTAGATTAGGTTATATTACGTTATTGATGTATATATATATCCCACGGGGACGTAGAGGCCAACAAGCCAGGAATGTGTTCAAATATTACCGCCGAGATGTTAGATTGGGTTAGGTTAGGTTATATTACGTTATTGATATATATAAAGATCCCACGGATACGTAGAGGCCAACTCGCCAGGAATGTTGTCAAATATTACCGCCGAGATGATAGTTTGGGTTAGGTTAGGTTATATTACGTTATTGATGTATATAAATGTACGACGGAGAGGTAGAGGCCAACTCGCCATGAATGTTTTCAAATATTACCGCCGAGATGTTAGGTTGGGTTAGGTTAGGTTATATTAAGTTATAGATGTATATAAAGGTCCCACGGAGACGTAGAGGCCAACAAGCCAGGAATATGTTCAAATATTACCGCCGAGATGTTAGGTTGGGTTAGGTTAGGTTATATTACGTTATAGATGTATATAAAGGTCCCACGGAGTCGTAGAGGCCAACAAGCCAGGAATGTGTTCCAATATTACCGCCGAGATGATAGGTTGGGTTAGGTTAGGTTATATTACGTTATTGATGTATATAAATGTACCACGGAGACGTAGAGGCCAACTCGCCAGGTATGTTTTCAAATATTACCTCCGAGATGTTAGGCTGGGTTAGGTTAGGTTATATTACGTTATTGATATATAAAAAGATCCCACGGAGACGGAGAAGCCAACAAGCCAGGAATGTGTTCAAATATTACCGCCGAGATGTTAGGTTGGGTTAGGTTAGGTTATATTACGTTATTGATGTATATAAATATCCCACGGAGACGTAGAGGCCAACAAGCCAGGAATGTGTTCAAATATTACCGCCGAGATGTTAGGTTGGGTTAGGTTAGGTTGTATTACGTTATAGATGTATGTAAAGGTCCCACGGAGTCGTAGAGGCCAACAAGCCAGGAATGTGTTCAAATATTACCGCCGAGATGTTAGGTTGGGTTAGGTTTGGTTATATTACGTTATTGATGTATATAAAGATCCCACGGAGACGTAGAGGCCAACAAGCCAGGAATGTCTTCAAATATTACCGCCGAGATGTTAGATAGGGTTAGGTTAGGTTATATTACGTTATTGATGTATATATATATATCCCACGGGGACGTAGAGGCCAACAAGCCAGGAATATGTTCAAATATTACCGCCGAGATGTTAGGTTGGGTTAGGGTAGGTTATATTACGTTATTGATGTATATAAAGGTCCCACGGAGACGGAGAAGCCAACTCGCCAGGAATGTTGTCAAACGTTAGCGCCGAGATGATAGGTTGGGTTAGGTTAGGTTATATTACGTTATAGATGTATATAAAGTTCCCACGGAGACGTAGAGGCCAACTCGCCAGGAATGTTTTCAAATATTGCCGCCGAGATGTTAGGCTGGGTTAGGTTAGGTTATATAACGTTATTGATGTATATAAAGGTCCCACGGAGACGTAGAGGCCAACTCGCCAGGAATGTCTTCAAATATTACCGCCGAGATGTTAGGTTGGGTTAGGTTAGGTTATATTTCGTTACTGATGTTTATGAAGGTCAAACGGAGAAGTAGAGGCCAACTCGCCAGTAATGTTGTCAAATATTACCGCCGAGATGACAGGTTGGGTTAGGTTAGGTTATATTTCGTTATTGATGTATATAAAGCTCCCACGGAGACGTAGAGGCCAACTCGCCAGGAATGTTGTCAAATATTACCGCCGAAATGATAGGTTGGATTAAGTTACGTTATAGTTCGTTAATGATGCTTATGAAGTTCCCACGGAGACGTAGAGGCCAAGTCGCCAGGTATGTTTTCTAATATTACCGCCGAGATGTTAGGTTGGGTTAGGTTAGGTTATATTACGTTATTGATATATATGAAGGTCAAACCGAGACGTAGAGGCCAACTCGACAGGAATGTTGTCAAATATTACCGCCGAGATGTTAGGTTGGGTTAGGTTAGGTTATATTACGTTATAGATGTATATAAAGGTCCCACGGAGACGTAGAGGCCAACAAGCCAGGAATGTGTTCAAATATTACCGCCGAGATGTTAGGTTGGGTTAGGTTAGGTTACATTACGTTATAGATGTATATAAAGTTCCCACGGGGGCGTAGAGGCCAACAAGCCAGGAATGTGTTCAAATATTACCGCCGAGATGTTAGATAGGGTTAGGTTAGGTTATATTACGTTATTGATGTATATATATATATATCCCACGGGGACGTAGAGGCCAACAAGCCAGGAATGTGTTCAAATATTACCGCCGAGATGTTAGGTTGGGTTAGGGTAGGTTATATTACGTTATTGATGTATATAAAGGTCCCACGGAGACGGAGAAGCCAACTCGCCAGGAATGTTGTCAAACGTTAGCGCCGAGATGATAGGTTGGGTTAGGTTAGGTTATATTACGTTATAGATGTATATAAAGTTCCCACGGAGACGTAGAGGCCAACTCGCCAGGAATGTTTTCAAATATTACCGCCGAGATGTTAGGCTGGGTTAGGTTAGGTTATATTACGTTATAGATGTATTTAAAGTTCCCACGGAGACGTAGAGGCCAACTCGCCAGGAATGTTTTCAAATATTACCGCCGAGATGTTAGGCTGGGTTAGGTTAGGTTATATTACGTTATAGATGTATTTAAAGGTCCCGCGGAGACGTAGAGGCCAACAAGCCAGGAATGTGTACAAATATTACCGCCGAGATGTTAGATAGGGTTAGGTTAGGTTATATTACGTTATTGATGTATATATATATCCCACGGGGACGTAGAGGCCAACAAGCCAGGAATGTGTTCAAATATTACCGCCGAGATGTTAGGTTGGGTTAGGGTAGGTTATATTACGTTATTGATGTATATAAAGGTCCCACGGAGACGGAGAAGCCAACTCGCCAGGAATGTTGTCAAACGTTAGCGCCGAGATGATAGGTTGGGTTAGGTTAGGTTATATTACGTTATAGATGTATATAAAGTTCCCACGGAGACGTAGAGGCCAACTCGCCAGGAATGTTTTCAAATATTACCGCCGACATGTTAGGTTGGGTTAGGTTAGGTTATATTACGTTATAGATGTATATAAAGTTCGCAGGGAGACGTAGAGGCCAACAAGCCAGGAATGTGACCAAATATTACCGCCGAGATGTTAGATTGGGTTAGGTTAGGTTATATTACGTTATTGATATATATAAAGATCCCACGGATACGTAGAGGCCAACTCGCCAGGAATGTTGTCAAATATTACCGCCGAGATGATAGGTTGGGTTAGGTTAGGTTATATTACGTTATTGATGTATATAAATGTACGACGGAGAGGTAGAGGCCAACTCGCCATGAATGTTTTCAAATATTACCGCCGAGATGTTAGGTTGGGTTAGGTTAGGTTATATTACGTTATAGATGTATATAAAGGTCCCACGGAGACGTAGAGGCCAACAAGCCAGGAATATGTTCAAATATTACCGCCGAGATGTTATGTTGGGTTAGGTTAGGTTATATTACGTTATAGATGTATATAAAGGTCCCACGGAGTCGTAGAGGCCAACAAGACAGGAATGTGTTCCAATATTACCGCCGAGATGATAGGTTGGATTAGGTTAGGTTATATTACGTTATTGATGTATATAAATGTACCACGGAGAGGTAGAGGCCAACTCGCCATGAATGTTTTCAAATATTACCGCCGAGATGTTAGGTTGGGTTAGGTTAGGTTATATTACGTTATTGATGTATATAAAGGTCCCACGGAGACGTAGAGGCCAACAAGCCAGGAATGTGTTCAAATATTACCGCCGAGATGTTAGGTTGGGTTAGGTTAGGTTGTATTACGTTATAGATGTATGTAAAGGTCCCACGGCGTCGTAGAGGCCAACAAGCCAGGAATGTGTTCAAATATTACCGCCGAGATGATAGGTTGGGTTAGGTTAGATTATATTACGTTATTGATGTATATAAATGTACCACGGAGAGGTAGATGCCAACTCGCCATGAATGTTTTCAAATATTACCGCCGAGATGTTAGGTTGGGTTAGGTTAGATTATATTAGGTTATAGATGTATATAAAGGTCCCACAGAGACGTAGAGTCCAACATGCCAGGAATGTGTTCAAATATTACCGCCGAGATGTTAGATTGGGTTAGGTTAGGTTATATTACGTTATTGATGTATATAAAGATCCCACGGATACGTAGAGGCCAACTCGCCAGGAATGTTGTCAAATATTACCGCCGAGATGATAGGTTGGGTTAGGTTAGGTTATATTATGTTATTGATGTATATAAATGTACCACGGAGACGTAGAGGCCAACTCGCCATGAATGTGTTCAAATATTACCGCCGAGATGTTAGATTGGGTTAGGTTAGGTTATATTACGTTATAGATGTATATAAAGGTCCCACGGAGACGTAGAGGCCAACAAGCCAGGAATGTGTTCAAATATACCGCCGAGATGTTAGATTGGGTTAGGTTAGGGTATATTACGTTATTGATGTATATAAAGGTCCCACGGAGACGTAGGGGCCAACAAGCCAGGAATGTGTTCAAATATTACCGCCGAGATGTTAGGTTGGGTTAGGTTAGGTTATATTACGTCATAGATGTATATAAAGTTCGCAGGAAGACGTAGAGGCCAACAAGCCAGGAATGTGTTCAAATATTACCGCCGAGATGTTAGATTGGGTTAGGTTAGGTTATATTACGTTATAGATGTATATAAGGTTCCCACGGAGAGGTAGAGGCCAACTCGCCAGGAATGTTGTCAAATATTACCGCCGAGATGATAGGTTGGGTTAGGTTAGGTTATATTACGTTATTGATGTATATAAATGTACCACGGAGGGGTAGAGGCCAACAAGCCAGGAATGTGACCAAATATTATCGCCGAGATGTTAGGTTGGGTTAGGTTAGGTTATATTACGTTATAGATGTATATAAAGGTCCCACGGAGACGTAGAGGCCAACAAGCCAGGAATGTGTTCAAATATTACCGCCGAGATGTTAGGTTGGGTTAGGTTAGGTTATATTACGTTATTGATGTATATAAAGCTCCCACGGAGACGTAGAGGCCAACTCGCCAGGAATGTTGTCAAATATTACCGCCGAAATGATAGGTTGGATTAAGTTACGTTATATTTCGTTATTGTTGCTTATGAAGTTCCCACGGAGACGTAGAGGCCAACTCGCCAGGTATGTTTTCTAGTATTACCGCCGAGATGTTAGGCTGGGTTAGGTTAGGTTATATTACGTTATTGATATATAAAAAGATCCCACGAAGACGGAGAAGCCAAATCGCCAGGAATGTTGTCAAATATTACCGCCGAGATGTTAGGTTGGGTTAGGTTAGGTTATATTACGTTATTGATGTATATAAATATCCCACGGAGACGTAGAGGCCAACAAGCCAGGAATGTGTTCAAATATTACCGCCGAGATGTTAGGTTGGGTTAGGTTAGGTTATCTTACGTTATAGATGTATATAAAGGTCCCACGGAGACGTAGAGGCCAACAAGCCAGGAATGTGTTCAAATATTACCGCCGAGATGTTAGGTTGGGTTAGGTTAGGTTATATTACGTTATAGATGTATATAAAGTTCCCACGGAGGTGTAGAGGCCAACAAGCCAGGAATGTGTTCAAATATTACCGCCGAGATGTTAGATAGGGTTAGATTAGGTTGTATTACGTTATTGATGTATATATATATCCCACGGGGACGTAGAGGCCAACAAGCCAGGAATGTGTACAAATATTACCGCCGAGACGTTAGATAGGGTTAGGTTAGGTTATATTACGTTATTGATGTATATATATATCCCACGGGGACGTAGAGGCCAACAAGCCAGGAATGTGTTCAAATAGTACCGCCGAGATGTTAGGTTGGGTTAGGGTAAGTTATATTACGTTATTGATGTATATAAAGGTCCCACGGAGACGGAGAAGCCAACTCGCCAGGAATGTTGTCAAACGTTAGCGCCGAGTTGATAGGTTGGGTTAGGTTAGGTTATATTACGTTATAGATGTATATAAAGGTCCCACGGAGACGTAGAGGCCAACAAGCCAGGAATGTGTTTAAATATTACCGCCGAGATGTTAGGCTGGGTTAGGTTAGTTAATATTACGTTGTAGATGTATTTAAAGGTCCCGCGGAGACGTAGAGGCCAACATGCCAGGAATGTATTCAAATATTACCGCCGAGATGTTAGGTTGGGTTAGGTTAGGTTATATTACGTTATAGATGTATATAAAGATCCCACGGAGACGTAGAGGGCAACTCGCCATGAATGTTTTCAAATATTACCGCCGAGATGTTAGGTTAGGTTAGGTTAGGTTATATTACGTTATTGATGTATATAAAGGTCCCACGGAGACGTAGGGGCCAACAAGCCAGGAATGTGTTCAAATATTACCGCCGACATGTTAGGTTGGGTTAGGTTAGGTTATATTACGTTATAGATGTATGTAAAGTTCGCAGGGAGACGTAGAGGCCAACAAGCCAGGAATGTGACCAAATATTACCGCCGAGATGTTAGATTGGGTTAGGTTAGGTTATATTACGCTATTGATATATATAAAGATCCCACGGATACGTAGAGGCCAACTCGCCAGGAATGTTGTCAAATATTACCGCCGAGATGATAGGTTGGGTTAGGTTAGGTTATATTACGTTATTGATGTATATAAATGTACGACGGAGAGGTAGAGGCCAACTCGCCATGAATGTTTTCAAATATTACCGCCGAGATGTTAGGTTGGGTTCGGTTAGGTTATATTACGTTATAGATGTATATAAAGGTCCCACGGAGACGTAGAGGCCAACAAGCCAGGAATATGTTCAAATATTACCGCCGAGATGTTAGGTTGGGTTAGGTTAGGTTATATTACGTTATAGATGTATATAAAGGTCCCACGGAGTCGTAGAGGCCAACAAGACAGGAATGTGTTCCAATATTACCGCCGAGATGATAGGTTGGGTTAGGTTAGGTTATATTACGTTATTGATGTATATAAATGTACCACGGAGAGGTAGAGGCCAACTCGCCATGAATGTTTTCAAATATTACCGCCGAGATGTTAGGTTGGGTTAGGTTAGGTTATATTACGTTATTGATGTATATAAAGCTCCCACGGAGACGTAGAGGCCAACTCGCCAGGAATGTTGTCAAATATTACCGCCGAAATGATAGGTTGGATTAAGTTACGTTATATTTCGTTATTGTTGCTTATGAAGTTCCCACGGAGACGTAGAGGCCAACTCGCCAGGTATGTTTTCTAGTATTACCGCCGAGATGTTAGGCTGGGTTAGGTTAGGTTATATTACGTTATTGATATATAAAAAGATCCCACGGAGACGGAGAAGCCAAATCGCCAGGAATGTTGTCAAATATTACCGCCGAGATGTTAGGTTGGGTTAGGTTAGGTTATATTACGTTATTGATGTATATAAATATCCCACGGAGACGTAGAGGCCAACAAGCCAGGAATGTGTTCAAATATTACCGCAGAGATGTTAGGTTGGGTTAGGTTAGGTTATATTACGTTATAGATGTATATAAAGATCCCACGGAAACGTAGAGGGCAACTCGCCATGAATGTTTTCAAATATTACCGCCGAGATGTTAGGTTGGGTTAGGTTAGGTTATATTACGTTATAGATGTATATAAAGGCCCCACGGAGACGTAGAGGCCAACAAGCCAGGAATGTGTTCAAATATTACCGCCGAGATGTTAGATTGGGTTGGGTTAGGTTATATTACGTTATTGATGTATATATATATCCCGCGGGGACGTAGAGGCCAACAAGCCATGAATGTGTTCAAATATTACCGCCGAGATGTTAGGTTGGGTTAGGTTAGGTTATCTTACGTTATAGATGTATATAAAGGTCCCACGGAGACGTAGAGGCCAACAAGCCAGGAATGTGTTCAAATATTACCGCCGAGATGTTAGGTTGGGTTAGGTTAGGTTATATTACGTTATAGATGTATATAAAGTTCCCACGGAGGTGTAGAGGCCAACAAGCCAGGAATGTGTTCAAATATTACCGCCGAGATGTTAGATAGGGTTAGATTAGGTTATATTACGTTATTGATGTATATATATATCCCACGGGGACGTAGAGGCCAACAAGCCAGGAATGTGTACAAATATTACCGCCGAGATGTTAGATTGGGTTAGGTTAGGTTATATTACGTTATAGATGTATATAAGGTTCCCACGGAGAGGTAGAGGCCAACTCGCCAGGAATGTTGTCAAATATTACCGCCGAGATGATAGGTTGGGTTAGGTTAGGTTATATTACGTTATTGATGTATATAAATGTACCACGGAGGGGTAGAGGCCAACAAGCCAGGAATGTGACCAAATATTATCGCCGAGATGTTAGGTTGGGTTAGGTTAGGTTATATTACGTTATAGATGTATATAAAGGTCCCACGGAGACGTAGAGGCCAACAAGCCAGGAATGTGTTCAAATATTACCGCCGAGATGTTAGGTTGGGTTAGGTTAGGTTACATTACGTTATAGATGTATATAAAGTTCCCACGGAGGCGTAGAGGCCAACAAGCCAGGAATGTGTTCAAATATTACCGCCGAGATGTTAGATAGGGTTAGGTTAGGTTATATTACGTTATTGATGTATATATATATATATCCCACGGGGACGTAGAGGCCAACAAGCCAGGAATGTGTTCAAATATTACCGCCGAGATGTTAGGTTGGGTTAGGGTAGGTTATATTACGTTATTGATGTATATAAAGGTCCCACGGAGACGGAGAAGCCAACTCGCCAGGAATGTTGTCAAACGTTAGCGCCGAGATGATAGGTTGGGTTAGGTTAGGTTATATTACGTTATAGATGTATATAAAGTTCCCACGGAGACGTAGAGGCCAACTCGCCAGGAATGTTTTCAAATATTACCGCCGAGATGTTAGGCTGGGTTAGGTTAGGTTATATTACGTTATAGATGTATTTAAAGTTCCCACGGAGACGTAGAGGCCAACTCGCCAGGAATGTTGTCAAATATTACCGCCGAGATGATAGGTTGGGTTAGGTTAGGTTATATTACGTTATTGATGTATATAAATGTACGACGGAGAGGTAGAGGCCAACTCGCCATGAATGTTTTCAAATATTACCGCCGAGATGTTAGGTTGGGTTAGGTTAGGTTATATTACGTTATAGATGTATATAAAGGTCCCACGGAGACGTAGAGGCCAACAAGCCAGGAATATGTTCAAATATTACCGCCGAGATGTTATGTTGGGTTAGGTTAGGTTATATTACGTTATAGATGTATATAAAGGTCCCACGGAGTCGTAGAGGCCAACAAGACAGGAATGTGTTCCAATATTACCGCCGAGATGATAGGTTGGATTAGGTTAGGTTATATTACGTTATTGATGTATATAAATGTACCACGGAGAGGTAGAGGCCAACTCGCCATGAATGTTTTCAAATATTACCGCCGAGATGTTAGGTTGGGTTAGGTTAGGTTATATTACGTTATTGATGTATATAAAGGTCCCACGGAGACGTAGAGGCCAACAAGCCAGGAATGTGTTCAAATATTACCGCCGAGATGTTAGGTTGGGTTAGGTTAGGTTGTATTACGTTATAGATGTATGTAAAGGTCCCACGGCGTCGTAGAGGCCAACAAGCCAGGAATGTGTTCAAATATTACCGCCGAGATGATAGGTTGGGTTAGGTTAGATTATATTACGTTATTGATGTATATAAATGTACCACGGAGAGGTAGATGCCAACTCGCCATGAATGTTTTCAAATATTACCGCCGAGATGTTAGGTTGGGTTAGGTTAGATTATATTAGGTTATAGATGTATATAAAGGTCCCACAGAGACGTAGAGTCCAACATGCCAGGAATGTGTTCTAATATTACCGCCGAGATGTTAGATTGGGTTAGGTTAGGTTATATTACGTTATTGATGTATATAAAGATCCCACGGATACGTAGAGGCCAACTCGCCAGGAATGTTGTCAAATATTACCGCCGAGATGATAGGTTGGGTTAGGTTAGGTTATATTATGTTATTGATGTATATAAATGTACCACGGAGACGTAGAGGCCAACTCGCCATGAATGTGTTCAAATATTACCGCCGAGATGTTAGATTGGGTTAGGTTAGGTTATATTACGTTATAGATGTATATAAAGGTCCCACGGAGACGTAGAGGCCAACAAGCCAGGAATGTGTTCAAATATACCGCCGAGATGTTAGATTGGGTTAGGTTAGGGTATATTACGTTATTGATGTATATAAAGGTCCCACGGAGACGGAGAAGCCAAATCGCCAGGAATGTTGTCAAATATTACCGCCGAGATGTTAGGTTGGGTTAGGTTAGGTTATATTACGTTATTGATGTATATAAATATCCCACGGAGACGTAGAGGCCAACAAGCCAGGAATGTGTTCAAATATTACCGCAGAGATGTTAGGTTGGGTTAGGTTAGGTTATATTACGTTATAGATGTATATAAAGATCCCACGGAAACGTAGAGGGCAACTCGCCATGAATGTTTTCAAATATTACCGCCGAGATGTTAGGTTGGGTTAGGTTAGGTTATATTACGTTATAGATGTATATAAAGGCCCCACGGAGACGTAGAGGCCAACAAGCCAGGAATGTGTTCAAATATTACCGCCGAGATGTTAGATTGGGTTGGGTTAGGTTATATTACGTTATTGATGTATATATATATCCCGCGGGGACGTAGAGGCCAACAAGCCATGAATGTGTTCAAATATTACCGCCGAGATGTTAGGTTGGGTTAGGTTAGGTTATCTTACGTTATAGATGTATATAAAGGTCCCACGGAGACGTAGAGGCCAACAAGCCAGGAATGTGTTCAAATATTACCGCCGAGATGTTAGGTTGGGTTAGGTTAGGTTATATTACGTTATAGATGTATATAAAGTTCCCACGGAGGTGTAGAGGCCAACAAGCCAGGAATGTGTTCAAATATTACCGCCGAGATGTTAGATAGGGTTAGATTAGGTTATATTACGTTATTGATGTATATATATATCCCACGGGGACGTAGAGGCCAACAAGCCAGGAATGTGTTCAAATAGTACCGCCGAGATGTTAGGTTGGGTTAGGGTAAGTTATATTACGTTATTGATGTATATAAAGGTCCCACGGAGACGGAGAAGCCAACTCGCCAGGAATGTTGTCAAACGTTAGCGCCGAGTTGATAGGTTGGGTTAGGTTAGGTTATATTACGTTATAGATGTATATAAAGGTCCCACGGAGACGTAGAGGCCAACAAGCCAGGAATGTGTTTAAATATTACCGCCGAGATGTTAGGCTGGGTTAGGTTAGTTAATATTACGTTGTAGATGTATTTAAAGGTCCCGCGGAGACGTAGAGGCCAACATGCCAGGAATGTATTCAAATATTACCGCCGAGATGTTAGGTTGGGTTAGGTTAGGTTATATTACGTTATAGATGTATATAAAGATCCCACGGAGACGTAGAGGGCAACTCGCCATGAATGTTTTCAAATATTACCGCCGAGATGTTAGGTTAGGTTAGGTTAGGTTATATTACGTTATTGATGTATATAAAGGTCCCACGGAGACGTAGGGGCCAACAAGCCAGGAATGTGTTCAAATATTACCGCCGACATGTTAGGTTGGGTTAGGTTAGGTTATATTACGTTATAGATGTATGTAAAGTTCGCAGGGAGACGTAGAGGCCAACAAGCCAGGAATGTGACCAAATATTACCGCCGAGATGTTAGATTGGGTTAGGTTAGGTTATATTACGCTATTGATATATATAAAGATCCCACGGATACGTAGAGGCCAACTCGCCAGGAATGTTGTCAAATATTACCGCCGAGATGATAGGTTGGGTTAGGTTAGGTTATATTACGTTATTGATGTATATAAATGTACGACGGAGAGGTAGAGGCCAACTCGCCATGAATGTTTTCAAATATTACCGCCGAGATGTTAGGTTGGGTTCGGTTAGGTTATATTACGTTATAGATGTATATAAAGGTCCCACGGAGACGTAGAGGCCAACAAGCCAGGAATATGTTCAAATATTACCGCCGAGATGTTAGGTTGGGTTAGGTTAGGTTATATTACGTTATAGATGTATATAAAGGTCCCACGGAGTCGTAGAGGCCAACAAGACAGGAATGTGTTCCAATATTACCGCCGAGATGATAGGTTGGGTTAGGTTAGGTTATATTACGTTATTGATGTATATAAATGTACCACGGAGAGGTAGAGGCCAACTCGCCATGAATGTTTTCAAATATTACCGCCGAGATGTTAGGTTGGGTTAGGTTAGGTTATATTACGTTATTGATGTATATAAAGCTCCCACGGAGACGTAGAGGCCAACTCGCCAGGAATGTTGTCAAATATTACCGCCGAAATGATAGGTTGGATTAAGTTACGTTATATTTCGTTATTGTTGCTTATGAAGTTCCCACGGAGACGTAGAGGCCAACTCGCCAGGTATGTTTTCTAGTATTACCGCCGAGATGTTAGGCTGGGTTAGGTTAGGTTATATTACGTTATTGATATATAAAAAGATCCCACGGAGACGGAGAAGCCAAATCGCCAGGAATGTTGTCAAATATTACCGCCGAGATGTTAGGTTGGGTTAGGTTAGGTTATATTACGTTATTGATGTATATAAATATCCCACGGAGACGTAGAGGCCAACAAGCCAGGAATGTGTTCAAATATTACCGCAGAGATGTTTGGTTGGGTTAGGTTAGGTTATATTACGTTATAGATGTATATAAAGATCCCACGGAAACGTAGAGGGCAACTCGCCATGAATGTTTTCAAATATTACCGCCGAGATGTTAGGTTGGGTTAGGTTAGGTTATATTACGTTATAGATGTATATAAAGGCCCCACGGAGACGTAGAGGCCAACAAGCCAGGAATGTGTTCAAATATTACCGCCGAGATGTTAGATTGGGTTGGGTTAGGTTATATTACGTTATTGATGTATATATATATCCCGCGGGGACGTAGAGGCCAACAAGCCATGAATGTGTTCAAATATTACCGCCGAGATGTTAGGTTGGGTTAGGTTAGGTTATCTTACGTTATAGATGTATATAAAGGTCCCACGGAGACGTAGAGGCCAACAAGCCAGGAATGTGTTCAAATATTACCGCCGAGATGTTAGGTTGGGTTAGGTTAGGTTATATTACGTTATAGATGTATATAAAGTTCCCACGGAGGTGTAGAGGCCAACAAGCCAGGAATGTGTTCAAATATTACCGCCGAGATGTTAGATAGGGTTAGATTAGGTTATATTACGTTATTGATGTATATATATATCCCACGGGGACGTAGATGCCAACAAGCCAGGAATGTGTACAAATATTACCGCCGAGATGTTAGATTGGGTTAGGTTAGGTTATATTACGTTATAGATGTATATAAGGTTCCCACGGAGAGGTAGAGGCCAACTCGCCAGGAATGTTGTCAAATATTACCGCCGAGATGATAGGTTGGGTTAGGTTAGGTTATATTATGTTATTGATGTATATAAATGTACCACGGAGACGTAGAGGCCAACTCGCCATGAATGTGTTCAAATATTACCGCCGAGATGTTAGATTGGGTTAGGTTAGGTTATATTACGTTATAGATGTATATAAAGGTCCCACGGAGACGTAGAGGCCAACAAGCCAGGAATGTGTTCAAATATACCGCCGAGATGTTAGATTGGGTTAGGTTAGGGTATATTACGTTATTGATGTATATAAAGGTCCCACGGAGACGGAGAAGCCAAATCGCCAGGAATGTTGTCAAATATTACCGCCGAGATGTTAGGTTGGGTTAGGTTAGGTTATATTACGTTATTGATGTATATAAATATCCCACGGAGACGTAGAGGCCAACAAGCCAGGAATGTGTTCAAATATTACCGCAGAGATGTTAGGTTGGGTTAGGTTAGGTTATATTACGTTATAGATGTATATAAAGATCCCACGGAAACGTAGAGGGCAACTCGCCATGAATGTTTTCAAATATTACCGCCGAGATGTTAGGTTGGGTTAGGTTAGGTTATATTACGTTATAGATGTATATAAAGGCCCCACGGAGACGTAGAGGCCAACAAGCCAGGAATGTGTTCAAATATTACCGCCGAGATGTTAGATTGGGTTGGGTTAGGTTATATTACGTTATTGATGTATATATATATCCCGCGGGGACGTAGAGGCCAACAAGCCATGAATGTGTTCAAATATTACCGCCGAGATGTTAGGTTGGGTTAGGTTAGGTTATCTTACGTTATAGATGTATATAAAGGTCCCACGGAGACGTAGAGGCCAACAAGCCAGGAATGTGTTCAAATATTACCGCCGAGATGTTAGGTTGGGTTAGGTTAGGTTATATTACGTTATAGATGTATATAAAGTTCCCACGGAGGTGTAGAGGCCAACAAGCCAGGAATGTGTTCAAATATTACCGCCGAGATGTTAGATAGGGTTAGATTAGGTTATATTACGTTATTGATGTATATATATATCCCACGGGGACGTAGAGGCCAACAAGCCAGGAATGTGTTCAAATAGTACCGCCGAGATGTTAGGTTGGGTTAGGGTAAGTTATATTACGTTATTGATGTATATAAAGGTCCCACGGAGACGGAGAAGCCAACTCGCCAGGAATGTTGTCAAACGTTAGCGCCGAGTTGATAGGTTGGGTTAGGTTAGGTTATATTACGTTATAGATGTATATAAAGGTCCCACGGAGACGTAGAGGCCAACAAGCCAGGAATGTGTTTAAATATTACCGCCGAGATGTTAGGCTGGGTTAGGTTAGTTAATATTACGTTGTAGATGTATTTAAAGGTCCCGCGGAGACGTAGAGGCCAACATGCCAGGAATGTATTCAAATATTACCGCCGAGATGTTAGGTTGGGTTAGGTTAGGTTATATTACGTTATAGATGTATATAAAGATCCCACGGAGACGTAGAGGGCAACTCGCCATGAATGTTTTCAAATATTACCGCCGAGATGTTAGGTTAGGTTAGGTTAGGTTATATTACGTTATTGATGTATATAAAGGTCCCACGGAGACGTAGGGGCCAACAAGCCAGGAATGTGTTCAAATATTACCGCCGACATGTTAGGTTGGGTTAGGTTAGGTTATATTACGTTATAGATGTATGTAAAGTTCGCAGGGAGACGTAGAGGCCAACAAGCCAGGAATGTGACCAAATATTACCGCCGAGATGTTAGATTGGGTTAGGTTAGGTTATATTACGCTATTGATATATATAAAGATCCCACGGATACGTAGAGGCCAACTCGCCAGGAATGTTGTCAAATATTACCGCCGAGATGATAGGTTGGGTTAGGTTAGGTTATATTACGTTATTGATGTATATAAATGTACGACGGAGAGGTAGAGGCCAACTCGCCATGAATGTTTTCAAATATTACCGCCGAGATGTTAGGTTGGGTTCGGTTAGGTTATATTACGTTATAGATGTATATAAAGGTCCCACGGAGACGTAGAGGCCAACAAGCCAGGAATATGTTCAAATATTACCGCCGAGATGTTAGGTTGGGTTAGGTTAGGTTATATTACGTTATAGATGTATATAAAGGTCCCACGGAGTCGTAGAGGCCAACAAGACAGGAATGTGTTCCAATATTACCGCCGAGATGATAGGTTGGGTTAGGTTAGGTTATATTACGTTATTGATGTATATAAATGTACCACGGAGAGGTAGAGGCCAACTCGCCATGAATGTTTTCAAATATTACCGCCGAGATGTTAGGTTGGGTTAGGTTAGGTTATATTACGTTATTGATGTATATAAAGCTCCCACGGAGACGTAGAGGCCAACTCGCCAGGAATGTTGTCAAATATTACCGCCGAAATGATAGGTTGGATTAAGTTACGTTATATTTCGTTATTGTTGCTTATGAAGTTCCCACGGAGACGTAGAGGCCAACTCGCCAGGTATGTTTTCTAGTATTACCGCCGAGATGTTAGGCTGGGTTAGGTTAGGTTATATTACGTTATTGATATATAAAAAGATCCCACGGAGACGGAGAAGCCAAATCGCCAGGAATGTTGTCAAATATTACCGCCGAGATGTTAGGTTGGGTTAGGTTAGGTTATATTACGTTATTGATGTATATAAATATCCCACGGAGACGTAGAGGCCAACAAGCCAGGAATGTGTTCAAATATTACCGCAGAGATGTTTGGTTGGGTTAGGTTAGGTTATATTACGTTATAGATGTATATAAAGATCCCACGGAAACGTAGAGGGCAACTCGCCATGAATGTTTTCAAATATTACCGCCGAGATGTTAGGTTGGGTTAGGTTAGGTTATATTACGTTATAGATGTATATAAAGGCCCCACGGAGACGTAGAGGCCAACAAGCCAGGAATGTGTTCAAATATTACCGCCGAGATGTTAGATTGGGTTGGGTTAGGTTATATTACGTTATTGATGTATATATATATCCCGCGGGGACGTAGAGGCCAACAAGCCATGAATGTGTTCAAATATTACCGCCGAGATGTTAGGTTGGGTTAGGTTAGGTTATCTTACGTTATAGATGTATATAAAGGTCCCACGGAGACGTAGAGGCCAACAAGCCAGGAATGTGTTCAAATATTACCGCCGAGATGTTAGGTTGGGTTAGGTTAGGTTATATTACGTTATAGATGTATATAAAGTTCCCACGGAGGTGTAGAGGCCAACAAGCCAGGAATGTGTTCAAATATTACCGCCGAGATGTTAGATAGGGTTAGATTAGGTTATATTACGTTATTGATGTATATATATATCCCACGGGGACGTAGATGCCAACAAGCCAGGAATGTGTACAAATATTACCGCCGAGATGTTAGATTGGGTTAGGTTAGGTTATATTACGTTATAGATGTATATAAGGTTCCCACGGAGAGGTAGAGGCCAACTCGCCAGGAATGTTGTCAAATATTACCGCCGAGATGATAGGTTGGGTTAGGTTAGGTTATATTACGTTATTGATGTATATAAATGTACCACGGAGGGGTAGAGGCCAACAAGCCAGGAATGTGACCAAATATTATCGCCGAGATGTTAGGTTGGGTTAGGTTAGGTTATATTACGTTATAGATGTATATAAAGGTCCCACGGAGACGTAGAGGCCAACAAGCCAGGAATGTGTTCAAATATTACCGCCGAGATGTTAGGTTGGGTTAGGTTAGGTTATATTACGTTATTGATGTATATAAAGCTCCCACGGAGACGTAGAGGCCAACTCGCCAGGAATGTTGTCAAATATTACCGCCGAAATGATAGGTTGGATTAAGTTACGTTATATTTCGTTATTGTTGCTTATGAAGTTCCCACGGAGACGTAGAGGCCAACTCGCCAGGTATGTTTTCTAGTATTACCGCCGAGATGTTAGGCTGGGTTAGGTTAGGTTATATTACGTTATTGATATATAAAAAGATCCCACGAAGACGGAGAAGCCAAATCGCCAGGAATGTTGTCAAATATTACCGCCGAGATGTTAGGTTGGGTTAGGTTAGGTTATATTACGTTATTGATGTATATAAATATCCCACGGAGACGTAGAGGCCAACAAGCCAGGAATGTGTTCAAATATTACCGCAGAGATGTTAGGTTGGGTTAGGTTAGGTTATATTACGTTATAGATGTATATAAAGATCCCACGGAAACGTAGAGGGCAACTCGCCATGAATGTTTTCAAATATTACCGCCGAGATGTTAGGTTGGGTTAGGTTAGGTTATATTACGTTATAGATGTATATAAAGGCCCCACGGAGACGTAGAGGCCAACAAGCCAGGAATGTGTTCAAATATTACCGCCGAGATGTTAGATTGGGTTGGGTTAGGTTATATTACGTTATTGATGTATATATATATCCCGCGGGGACGTAGAGGCCAACAAGCCATGAATGTGTTCAAATATTACCGCCGAGATGTTAGGTTGGGTTAGGTTAGGTTATCTTACGTTATAGATGTATATAAAGGTCCCACGGAGACGTAGAGGCCAACAAGCCAGGAATGTGTTCAAATATTACCGCCGAGATGTTAGGTTGGGTTAGGTTAGGTTATATTACGTTATAGATGTATATAAAGTTCCCACGGAGGTGTAGAGGCCAACAAGCCAGGAATGTGTTCAAATATTACCGCCGAGATGTTAGATAGGGTTAGATTAGGTTATATTACGTTATTGATGTATATATATATCCCACGGGGACGTAGAGGCCAACAAGCCAGGAATGTGTACAAATATTACCGCCGAGACGTTAGATAGGGTTAGGTTAGGTTATATTACGTTATTGATGTATATATATATCCCACGGGGACGTAGAGGCCAACAAGCCAGGAATGTGTTCAAATAGTACCGCCGAGATGTTAGGTTGGGTTAGGGTAAGTTATATTACGTTATTGATGTATATAAAGGTCCCACGGAGACGGAGAAGCCAACTCGCCAGGAATGTTGTCAAACGTTAGCGCCGAGTTGATAGGTTGGGTTAGGTTAGGTTATATTACGTTATAGATGTATATAAAGGTCCCACGGAGACGTAGAGGCCAACAAGCCAGGAATGTGTTTAAATATTACCGCCGAGATGTTAGGCTGGCTTAGGTTAGTTAATATTACGTTGTAGATGTATTTAAAGGTCCCGCGGAGACGTAGAGGCCAACATGCCAGGAATGTATTCAAATATTACCGCCGAGATGTTAGGTTGGGTTAGGTTAGGTTATATTACGTTATAGATGTATATAAAGATCCCACGGAGACGTAGAGGGCAACTCGCCATGAATGTTTTCAAATATTACCGCCGAGATGTTAGGTTAGGTTAGGTTAGGTTATATTACGTTATTGATGTATATAAAGGTCCCACGGAGACGTAGGGGCCAACAAGCCAGGAATGTGTTCAAATATTACCGCCGACATGTTAGGTTGGGTTAGGTTAGGTTATATTACGTTATAGATGTATGTAAAGTTCGCAGGGAGACGTAGAGGCCAACAAGCCAGGAATGTGACCAAATATTACCGCCGAGATGTTAGATTGGGTTAGGTTAGGTTATATTACGCTATTGATATATATAAAGATCCCACGGATACGTAGAGGCCAACTCGCCAGGAATGTTGTCAAATATTACCGCCGAGATGATAGGTTGGGTTAGGTTAGGTTATATTACGTTATTGATGTATATAAATGTACGACGGAGAGGTAGAGGCCAACTCGCCATGAATGTTTTCAAATATTACCGCCGAGATGTTAGGTTGGGTTCGGTTAGGTTATATTACGTTATAGATGTATATAAAGGTCCCACGGAGACGTAGAGGCCAACAAGCCAGGAATATGTTCAAATATTACCGCCGAGATGTTAGGTTGGGTTAGGTTAGGTTATATTACGTTATAGATGTATATAAAGGTCCCACGGAGTCGTAGAGGCCAACAAGACAGGAATGTGTTCCAATATTACCGCCGAGATGATAGGTTGGGTTAGGTTAGGTTATATTACGTTATTGATGTATATAAATGTACCACGGAGGGGTAGAGGCCAACTCGCCATGAATGTTTTCAAATATTACCGCCGAGATGTTAGGTTGGGTTAGGTTAGGTTATATTACGTTATTGATGTATATAAAGCTCCCACGGAGACGTAGAGGCCAACTCGCCAGGAATGTTGTCAAATATTACCGCCGAAATGATAGGTTGGATTAAGTTACGTTATATTTCGTTATTGTTGCTTATGAAGTTCCCACGGAGACGTAGAGGCCAACTCGCCAGGTATGTTTTCTAGTATTACCGCCGAGATGTTAGGCTGAGTTAGGTTAGGTTATATTACGTTATTGATATATAAAAAGATCCCACGGAGACGGAGAAGCCAAATCGCCAGGAATGTTGTCAAATATTACCGCCGAGATGTTAGGTTGGGTTAGGTTAGGTTATATTACGTTATTGATGTATATAAATATCCCACGGAGACGTAGAGGCCAACAAGCCAGGAATGTGTTCAAATATTACCGCAGAGATGTTAGGTTGGGTTAGGTTAGGTTATATTACGTTATAGATGTATATAAAGATCCCACGGAAACGTAGAGGGCAACTCGCCATGAATGTTTTCAGATATTACCGCCGAGATGTTAGGTTGGGTTAGGTTAGGTTATATTACGTTATAGATGTATATAAAGGCCCCACGGAGACGTAGAGGCCAACAAGCCAGGAATGTGTTCAAATATTACCGCCGAGATGTTAGATTGGGTTGGGTTAGGTTATATTACGTTATTGATGTATATATATATCCCGCGGGGACGTAGAGGCCAACAAGCCATGAATGTGTTCAAATATTACCGCCGAGATGTTAGGTTGGGTTAGGTTAGGTTATCTTACGTTATAGATGTATATAAAGGTCCCACGGAGACGTAGAGGCCAACAAGCCAGGAATGTGTTCAAATATTACCGCCGAGATGTTAGGTTGGGTTAGGTTAGGTTATATTACGTTATAGATGTATATAAAGTTCCCACGGAGGTGTAGAGGCCAACAAGCCAGGAATGTGTTCAAATATTACCGCCGAGATGTTAGATAGGGTTAGATTAGGTTATATTACGTTATTGATGTATATATATATCCCACGGGGACGTAGAGGCCAACAAGCCAGGAATGTGTACAAATATTACCGCCGAGATGTTAGATAGGGTTAGGTTAGGTTATATTACGTTATTGATGTATATATGTATCCCACGGGGACGTAGAGGCCAACAAGCCAGGAATGTGTTCAAATAGTACCGCCGAGATGTTAGGTTGGGTTAGGGTAAGTTATATTACGTTATTGATGTATATAAAGGTCCCACGGAGACGGAGAAGCCAACTCGCCAGGAATGTTGTCAAACGTTAGCGCCGAGTTGATAGGTTGGGTTAGGTTAGGTTATATTACGTTATAGATGTATATAAAGGTCCCACGGAGACGTAGAGGCCAACAAGCCAGGAATGTGTTTAAATATTACCGCCGAGATGTTAGGCTGGGTTAGGTTAGTTAATATTACGTTGTAGATGTATTTAAAGGTCCCGCGGAGACGTAGAGGCCAACATGCCAGGAATGTATTCAAATATTACCGCCGAGATGTTAGGTTGGGTTAGGTTAGGTTATATTACGTTATAGATGTATATAAAGATCCCACGGAGACGTAGAGGGCAACTCGCCATGAATGTTTTCAAATATTACCGCCGAGATGTTAGGTTAGGTTAGGTTAGGTTATATTACGCTATTGATATATATAAAGATCCCACGGATACGTAGAGGCCAACTCGCCAGGAATGTTGTCAAATATTACCGCCGAGATGATAGGTTGGGTTAGGTTAGGTTATATTACGTTATTGATGTATATAAATGTACGACGGAGAGGTAGAGGCCAACTCGCCATGAATGTTTTCAAATATTACCGCCGAGATGTTAGGTTGGGTTCGGTTAGGTTATATTACGTTATAGATGTATATAAAGGTCCCACGGAGACGTAGAGGCCAACAAGCCAGGAATATGTTCAAATATTACCGCCGAGATGTTAGGTTGGGTTAGGTTAGGTTATATTACGTTATAGATGTATATAAAGGTCCCACGGAGTCGTAGAGGCCAACAAGACAGGAATGTGTTCCAATATTACCGCCGAGATGATAGGTTGGGTTAGGTTAGGTTATATTACGTTATTGATGTATATAAATGTACCACGGAGAGGTAGAGGCCAACTCGCCATGAATGTCTTCAAATATTACCGCCGAGATGTTAGGTTGGGTTAGGTTAGGTTATATTACGTTATTGATGTATATAAAGGTCCCACGGAGACGTAGAGGCCAACAAGCCAGGAATGTGTTCAAATATTACCGCCGAGATGTTAGGTTGGGTTAGGTTAGGTTGTATTACGTTATAGATGTATGTAAAGGTCCCACGGCGTCGTAGAGGCCAACAAGCCAGGAATGTGTTCAAATATTACCGCCGAGATGATAGGTTGGGTTAGGTTAGATTATATTACGTTATTGATGTATATAAATGTACCACGGAGAGGTAGAGGCCAACTCGCCATGAATGTTTTCAAATATTACCGCCGAGATGTTAGGTTGGGTTAGGTTAGGTTATATTACGTTATTGATGTATATAAAGGTCCCACGGAGACGTAGAGGCCAACAAGCCAGGAATGTGTTCAAATATTACCGCCGAGATGTTAGGTTGGGTTAGGTTAGGTTGTATTACGTTATAGATGTATGTAAAGGTCCCACGGCGTCGTAGAGGCCAACAAGCCAGGAATGTGTTCAAATATTACCGCCGAGATGATAGGTTGGGTTAGGTTAGATTATATTACGTTATTGATGTATATAAATGTACCACGGAGAGGTAGAGGCCAACTCGCCATGAATGTTTTCAAATATTACCGCCGAGATGTTAGGTTGGGTTAGGTTAGATTATATTAGGTTATAGATGTATATAAAGGTCCCACAGAGACGTAGAGGCCAACATGCCAGGAATGTGTTCAAATATTACCGCCGAGATGTTAGATTGGGTTAGGTTAGGTTATATTACGTTATTGATGTATATAAAGATCCCACGGATACGTAGAGGCCAACTCGCCAGGAATGTTGTCAAATATTACCGCCGAGATGATAGGTTGGGTTAGGTTAGGTTATATTACGTTATTGATGTATATAAATGTACCACGGAGACGTAGAGGCCAACTCGCCATGAATGTGTTCAAATATTACCGCCGAGATGTTAGATTGGGTTAGGTTAGGTTATATTACGTTATAGATGTATATAAAGGTCCCACGGAGACGTAGAGGCCAACAAGCCAGGAATGTGTTCAAATATACCGCCGAGATGTTAGATTGGGTTAGGTTAGGGTATATTACGTTATTGATGTATATAAAGGTCTCACGGAGACGTAGGGGCCAACAAGCCAGGAATGCGTTCAAATATTACCGCCGAGATGTTAGGTTGGGTTAGGTTAGGTTATATTACGTCATAGATGTATATAAAGTTCGCAGGAAGACGTAGAGGCCAACAAGCCAGGAATGTGTTCAAATATTACTGCCGAGATGTTAGATTGGGTTAGGTTAGGTTATATTACGTTATAGATGTATATAAGGTTCCCACGGAGAGGTAGAGGCCAACTCGCCAGGAATGTTGTCAAATATTACCGCCGAGATGATAGGTTGGGTTAGGTTAGGTTATATTACGTTATTGATGTATATAAAAGTACCACGGAGGGGTAGAGGCCAACAAGCCAGGAATGTGACCAAATATTATCGCCGAGATGTTAGGTTGGGTTAGGTTAGGTTATATTACGTTATAGATGTATATAAAGGTCCCACGGAGACGTAGAGGCCAACAAGCCAGGAATGTGTTCAAATATTACCGCCGAGATGTTAGGTTGGGTTAGGTTAGGTTATATTACGTTATTGATGTATATAAAGCTCCCACGGAGACGTAGAGGCCAACTCGCCAGGAATGTTGTCAAATATTACCGCCGAAATGATAGGTTGGATTAAGTTACGTTATATTTCGTTATTGTTGCTTATGAAGGTCCCACGGAGACGTAGAGGCCAACTCGCCAGGTATGTTTTCTAGTATTACCGCCGAGATGTTAGGCTGGGTTAGGTTAGGTTATATTACGTTATTGATATATAAAAAGATCCCACGGAGACGGAGAAGCCAAATCGCCAGGAATGTTGTCAAATATTACCGCCGAGATGTTAGGTTGGGTTAGGTTAGGTTATATTACGTTATAGATGTATATAAAGGCCCCACGGAGACGTAGAGGCCAACAAGCCAGGAATGTGTTCAAATATTACCGCCGAGATGTTAGATTGGGTTAGGTTAGGTTATATTACGTTATTGATGTATATATATATCCCGCGGGGACGTAGAGGCCAACAAGCCATGAATGTGTTCAAATATTACCGCCGAGATGTTAGGTTGGGTTAGGTTAGGTTCTCTTACGTTATAGATGTATATAAAGGTCCCACGGAGACGTAGAGGCCAACAAGCCAGGAATGTGTTCAAATATTACCGCCGAGATGTTAGGTTGGGTTAGGTTAGGTTATATTACGTTATAGATGTATATAAAGTTCCCACGGAGGTGTAGAGGCCAACAAGCCAGGAATGTGTTCAAATATTACCGCCGAGATGTTAGATAGGGTTAGATTAGGTTATATTACGTTATTGATGTATATAAATATCCCACGGAGACGTAGAGGCCAACAAGCCAGGAATGTGTTCAAATATTACCGCCGAGATGTTAGGTTGGGTTAGGTTAGGTTATATTACGTTATAGATGTATATAAAGGTCCCACGGAGACGTAGGGGCCAACAAGCCAGGAATGTGTTCAAATATTACCGCCGAGATGTTAGGTTGGGTTAGGGTAGGTTATATTACGTTATTGATGTATATAAAGGTCCCACGGAGACGGAGAAGCCAACTCGCCAGGAATGTTGTCAAACGTTAGCGCCGAGATGATAGGTTGGGTTAGGTTAGGTTATATTACGTTATAGATGTATATAAAGTTCCCACGGAGACGTAGAGGCCAACTCGCCAGGAATGTTTTCAAATATTACCGCCGAGATGTTAGGCTGGGTTAGGTTAGTTAATATTACGTTATAGATGTATTTAAAGGTCCCGCGGAGACGTAGAGGCCAACATGCCAGGAATGTATTCAAATATTACCGCCGAGATGTTAGGTTGGGTTAGGTTAGGTTATATTACGTTATTGATATGTATAAAGATCCCACGGATACGTAGAGGCCAACTCGCCAGGAATGTTGTCAAATATTACCGCCGAGATGATAGGTTGGGTTAGGTTAGGTTATATTACGTTATTGATGTATATAAATGTACGACGGAGAGGTAGAGGCCAACTCGCCATGAATGTTTTCAAATATTACCGCCGAGATGTTAGGTTGGGTTCGGTTAGGTTATATTACGTTATAGATGTATATAAAGGTCCCACGGAGACGTAGAGGCCAACAAGCCAGGAATATGTTCAAATATTACCGCCGAGATGTTAGGTTGGGTTAGGTTAGGTTATATTACGTTATAGATGTATATAAAGGTCCCACGGAGTCGTAGAGGCCAACAAGACAGGAATGTGTTCCAATATTACCGCCGAGATGATAGGTTGGGTTAGGTTAGGTTATATTACGTTATTGATGTATATAAATGTACCACGGAGAGGTAGAGGCCAACTCGCCATGAATGTTTTCAAATATTACCGCCGAGATGTTAGGTTGGGTTAGGTTAGGTTATATTACGTTATTGATGTATATAAAGGTCCCACGGAGACGTAGAGGCCAACAAGCCAGGAATGTGTTCAAATATTACCGCCGAGATGTTAGGTTGGGTTAGGTTAGGTTATATTACGTTATTGATGTATATAAATATCCCACGGAGACGTAGAGGCCAACAAGCCAGGAATGTGTTCAAATTTTACCGCAGAGATGTTAGGTTGGGTTAGGTTAGGTTATATTACGTTATAGATGTATATAAAGATCCCACGGAAACGTAGAGGGCAACTCGCCATGAATGTTTTCAAATATTACCGCCGAGATGTTAGGTTGGGTTAGGTTAGGTTATATTACGTTATAGATGTATATAAAGGCCCCACGGAGACGTAGAGGCCAACAAGCCAGGAATGTGTTCAAATATTACCGCCGAGATGTTAGATTGGGTTGGGTTAGGTTATATTACGTTATTGATGTATATATATGTCCCGCGGGGACGTAGAGGCCAACAAGCCATGAATGTGTTCAAATATTACCGCCGAGATGTTAGGTTGGGTTAGGTTAGGTTATCTTACGTTATAGATGTATATAAAGGTCCCACGGAGACGTAGAGGCCAACAAGCCAGGAATGTGTTCAAATATTACCGCCGAGATGTTAGGTTGGGTTAGGTTAGGTTATATTACGTTATAGATGTATATAAAGTTCCCACGGAGGTGTAGAGGCCAACAAGCCAGGAATGTGTTCAAATATTACCGCCGAGATGTTAGATAGGGTTAGATTAGGTTATATTACGTTATTGATGTATATATATATCCCACGGGGACGTAGAGGCCAACAAGCCAGGAATGTGTACAAATATTACCGCCGAGATGTTAGATAGGGTTAGGTTAGGTTATATTACGTTATTGATGTATATATATATCCCACGGGGACGTAGAGGCCAACAAGCCAGGAATGTGTTCAAATAGTACCGCCGAGATGTTAGGTTGGGTTAGGGTAAGTTATATTACGTTATTGATGTATATAAAGGTCCCACGGAGACGGAGAAGCCAACTCGCCAGGAATGTTGTCAAACGTTAGCGCCGAGTTGATAGGTTGGGTTAGGTTAGGTTATATTACGTTATAGATGTATATAAAGGTCCCACGGAGACGTAGAGGCCAACAAGCCAGGAATGTGTTTAAATATTACCGCCGAGATGTTAGGCTGGGTTAGGTTAGTTAATATTACGTTGTAGATGTATTTAAAGGTCCCGCGGAGACGTAGAGGCCAACATGCCAGGAATGTATTCAAATATTACCGCCGAGATGTTAGGTTGGGTTAGGTTAGGTTATATTACGTTATAGATGTATATAAAGATCCCACGGAGACGTAGAGGGCAACTCGCCATGAATGTTTTCAAATATTACCGCCGAGATGTTAGGTTAGGTTAGGTTAGGTTATATTACGCTATTGATATATATAAAGATCCCACGGATACGTAGAGGCCAACTCGCCAGGAATGTTGTCAAATATTACCGCCGAGATGATAGGTTGGGTTAGGTTAGGTTATATTACGTTATTGATGTATATAAATGTACGACGGAGAGGTAGAGGCCAACTCGCCATGAATGTTTTCAAATATTACCGCCGAGATGTTAGGTTGGGTTCGGTTAGGTTATATTACGTTATAGATGTATATAAAGGTCCCACGGAGACGTAGAGGCCAACAAGCCAGGAATATGTTCAAATATTACCGCCGAGATGTTAGGTTGGGTTAGGTTAGGTTATATTACGTTATAGATGTATATAAAGGTCCCACGGAGTCGTAGAGGCCAACAAGACAGGAATGTGTTCCAATATTACCGCCGAGATGATAGGTTGGGTTAGGTTAGGTTATATTACGTTATTGATGTATATAAATGTACCACGGAGAGGTAGAGGCCAACTCGCCATGAATGTTTTCAAATATTACCGCCGAGATGTTAGGTTGGGTTAGGTTAGGTTATATTACGTTATTGATGTATATAAAGGTCCCACGGAGACGTAGAGGCCAACAAGCCAGGAATGTGTTCAAATATTACCGCCGAGATGTTAGGTTGGGTTAGGTTAGGTTGTATTACGTTATAGATGTATGTAAAGGTCCCACGGCGTCGTAGAGGCCAACAAGCCAGGAATGTGTTCAAATATTACCGCCGAGATGATAGGTTGGGTTAGGTTAGATTATATTACGTTATTGATGTATATAAATGTACCACGGAGAGGTAGAGGCCAACTCGCCATGAATGTTTTCAAATATTACCGCCGAGATGTTAGGTTGGGTTAGGTTAGGTTATATTACGTTATTGATGTATATAAAGGTCCCACGGAGACGTAGAGGCCAACAAGCCAGGAATGTGTTCAAATATTACCGCCGAGATGTTAGGTTGGGTTAGGTTAGGTTGTATTACGTTATAGATGTATGTAAAGGTCCCACGGCGTCGTAGAGGCCAACAAGCCAGGAATGTGTTCAAATATTACCGCCGAGATGATAGGTTGGGTTAGGTTAGATTATATTACGTTATTGATGTATATAAATGTACCACGGAGAGGTAGAGGCCAACTCGCCATGAATGTTTTCAAATATTACCGCCGAGATGTTAGGTTGGGTTAGGTTAGATTATATTAGGTTATAGATGTATATAAAGGTCCCACAGAGACGTAGAGGCCAACATGCCAGGAATGTGTTCAAATATTACCGCCGAGATGTTAGATTGGGTTAGGTTAGGTTATATTACGTTATTGATGTATATAAAGATCCCACGGATACGTAGAGGCCAACTCGCCAGGAATGTTGTCAAATATTACCGCCGAGATGATAGGTTGGGTTAGGTTAGGTTATATTACGTTATTGATGTATATAAATGTACCACGGAGACGTAGAGGCCAACTCGCCATGAATGTGTTCAAATATTACCGCCGAGATGTTAGATTGGGTTAGGTTAGGTTATATTACGTTATAGATGTATATAAAGGTCCCACGGAGACGTAGAGGCCAACAAGCCAGGAATGTGTTCAAATATACCGCCGAGATGTTAGATTGGGTTAGGTTAGGGTATATTACGTTATTGATGTATATAAAGGTCTCACGGAGACGTAGGGGCCAACAAGCCAGGAATGCGTTCAAATATTACCGCCGAGATGTTAGGTTGGGTTAGGTTAGGTTATATTACGTCATAGATGTATATAAAGTTCGCAGGAAGACGTAGAGGCCAACAAGCCAGGAATGTGTTCAAATATTACTGCCGAGATGTTAGATTGGGTTAGGTTAGGTTATATTACGTTATAGATGTATATAAGGTTCCCACGGAGAGGTAGAGGCCAACTCGCCAGGAATGTTGTCAAATATTACCGCCGAGATGATAGGTTGGGTTAGGTTAGGTTATATTACGTTATTGATGTATATAAAAGTACCACGGAGGGGTAGAGGCCAACAAGCCAGGAATGTGACCAAATATTATCGCCGAGATGTTAGGTTGGGTTAGGTTAGGTTATATTACGTTATAGATGTATATAAAGGTCCCACGGAGACGTAGAGGCCAACAAGCCAGGAATGTGTTCAAATATTACCGCCGAGATGTTAGGTTGGGTTAGGTTAGGTTATATTACGTTATTGATGTATATAAAGCTCCCACGGAGACGTAGAGGCCAACTCGCCAGGAATGTTGTCAAATATTACCGCCGAAATGATAGGTTGGATTAAGTTACGTTATATTTCGTTATTGTTGCTTATGAAGGTCCCACGGAGACGTAGAGGCCAACTCGCCAGGTATGTTTTCTAGTATTACCGCCGAGATGTTAGGCTGGGTTAGGTTAGGTTATATTACGTTATTGATATATAAAAAGATCCCACGGAGACGGAGAAGCCAAATCGCCAGGAATGTTGTCAAATATTACCGCCGAGATGTTAGGTTGGGTTAGGTTAGGTTATATTACGTTATAGATGTATATAAAGGCCCCACGGAGACGTAGAGGCCATCAAGCCAGGAATGTGTTCAAATATTACCGCCGAGATGTTAGATTGGGTTAGGTTAGGTTATATTACGTTATTGATGTATATATATATCCCGCGGGGACGTAGAGGCCAACAAGCCATGAATGTGTTCAAATATTACCGCCGAGATGTTAGGTTGGGTTAGGTTAGGTTCTCTTACGTTATAGATGTATATAAAGGTCCCACGGAGACGTAGAGGCCAACAAGCCAGGAATGTGTTCAAATATTACCGCCGAGATGTTAGGTTGGGTTAGGTTAGGTTATATTACGTTATAGATGTATATAAAGTTCCCACGGAGGTGTAGAGGCCAACAAGCCAGGAATGTGTTCAAATATTACCGCCGAGATGTTAGATAGGGTTAGATTAGGTTATATTACGTTATTGATGTATATAAATATCCCACGGAGACGTAGAGGCCAACAAGCCAGGAATGTGTTCAAATATTACCGCCGAGATGTTAGGTTGGGTTAGGTTAGGTTATATTACGTTATAGATGTATATAAAGGTCCCACGGAGACGTAGGGGCCAACAAGCCAGGAATGTGTTCAAATATTACCGCCGAGATGTTAGGTTGGGTTAGGGTAGGTTATATTACGTTATTGATGTATATAAATGTACGACGGAGAGGTAGAGGCCAACTCGCCATGAATGTTTTCAAATATTACCGCCGAGATGTTAGGTTGGGTTCGGTTAGGTTATATTACGTTATAGATGTATATAAAGGTCCCACGGAGACGTAGAGGCCAACAAGCCAGGAATATGTTCAAATATTACCGCCGAGATGTTAGGTTGGGTTAGGTTAGGTTATATTACGTTATAGATGTATATAAAGGTCCCACGGAGTCGTAGAGGCCAACAAGACAGGAATGTGTTCCAATATTACCGCCGAGATGATAGGTTGGGTTAGGTTAGGTTATATTACGTTATTGATGTATATAAATGTACCACGGAGAGGTAGAGGCCAACTCGCCATGAATGTTTTCAAATATTACCGCCGAGATGTTAGGTTGGGTTAGGTTAGGTTATATTACGTTATTGATGTATATAAAGGTCCCACGGAGACGTAGAGGCCAACAAGCCAGGAATGTGTTCAAATATTACCGCCGAGATGTTAGGTTGGGTTAGGTTAGGTTGTATTACGTTATAGATGTATGTAAAGGTCCCACGGCGTCGTAGAGTCCAACAAGCCAGGAATGTGTTCCAATATTACCGCCGAGATGATAGGTTGGGTTAGGTTAGGTTATATTACGTTATTGATGTATATAAATGTACCACGGAGAGGTAGAGGCCAACTCGCCATGAATGTTTTCAAATATTACCGCCGAGATGTTAGGTTGGGTTAGGTTAGGTTATATTACGTTATTGATGTATATAAAGCTCCCACGGAGACGTAGAGGCCAACTCGCCAGGAATGTTGTCAAATATTACCGCCGAAATGATAGGTTGGATTAAGTTACGTTATATTTCGTTATTGTTGCTTATGAAGGTCCCACGGAGACGTAGAGGCCAACTCGCCAGGTATGTTTTCTAGTATTACCGCCGAGATGTTAGGCTGGGTTAGGTTAGGTTATATTACGTTATTGATATATAAAAAGATCCCACGGAGACGGAGAAGCCAAATCGCCAGGAATGTTGTCAAATATTACCGCCGAGATGTTAGGTTGGGTTACGTTAGGTTATATTACGTTATAGATGTATATAAAGGCCCCACGGAGACGTAGAGGCCAACAAGCCAGGAATGTGTTCAAATATTACCGCCGAGATGTTAGATTGGGTTAGGTTAGGTTATATTACGTTATTGATGTATATATATATCCCGCGGGGACGTAGAGGCCAACAAGCCATGAATGTGTTCAAATATTACCGCCGAGATGTTAGGTTGGGTTAGGTTAGGTTCTCTTACGTTATAGATGTATATAAAGGTCCCACGGAGACGTAGAGGCCAACAAGCCAGGAATGTGTTCAAATATTACCGCCGAGATGTTAGGTTGGGTTAGGTTAGGTTATATTACGTTATAGATGTATATAAAGTTCCCACGGAGGTGTAGAGGCCAACAAGCCAGGAATGTGTTCAAATATTACCGCCGAGATGTTAGATAGGGTTAGATTAGGTTATATTACGTTATTGATGTATATAAATATCCCACGGAGACGTAGAGGCCAACAAGCCAGGAATGTGTTCAAATATTACCGCCGAGATGTTAGGTTGGGTTAGGTTAGGTTATATTACGTTATAGATGTATATAAAGGTCCCACGGAGACGTAGGGGCCAACAAGCCAGGAATGTGTTCAAATATTACCGCCGAGATGTTAGGTTGGGTTAGGTTAGGTTATATTACGTCATAGATGTATATAAAGTTCGCAGGAAGACGTAGAGGCCAACAAGCCAGGAATGTGTTCAAATATTACTGCCGAGATGTTAGATTGGGTTAGGTTAGGTTATATTACGTTATAGATGTATATAAGGTTCCCACGGAGAGGTAGAGGCCAACTCGCCAGGAATGTTGTCAAATATTACCGCCGAGATGATAGGTTGGGTTAGGTTAGGTTATATTACGTTATTGATGTATATAAAAGTACCACGGAGGGGTAGAGGCCAACAAGCCAGGAATGTGACCAAATATTATCGCCGAGATGTTAGGTTGGGTTAGGTTAGGTTATATTACGTTATAGATGTATATAAAGGTCCCACGGAGACGTAGAGGCCAACAAGCCAGGAATGTGTTCAAATATTACCGCCGAGATGTTAGGTTGGGTTAGGTTAGGTTATATTACGTTATTGATGTATATAAAGCTCCCACGGAGACGTAGAGGCCAACTCGCCAGGAATGTTGTCAAATATTACCGCCGAAATGATAGGTTGGATTAAGTTACGTTATATTTCGTTATTGTTGCTTATGAAGGTCCCACGGAGACGTAGAGGCCAACTCGCCAGGTATGTTTTCTAGTATTACCGCCGAGATGTTAGGCTGGGTTAGGTTAGGTTATATTACGTTATTGATATATAAAAAGATCCCACGGAGACGGAGAAGCCAAATCGCCAGGAATGTTGTCAAATATTACCGCCGAGATGTTAGGTTGGGTTAGGTTAGGTTATATTACGTTATAGATGTATATAAAGGCCCCACGGAGACGTAGAGGCCAACAAGCCAGGAATGTGTTCAAATATTACCGCCGAGATGTTAGATTGGGTTAGGTTAGGTTATATTACGTTATTGATGTATATATATATCCCGCGGGGACGTAGAGGCCAACAAGCCATGAATGTGTTCAAATATTACCGCCGAGATGTTAGGTTGGGTTAGGTTAGGTTCTCTTACGTTATAGATGTATATAAAGGTCGCACGGAGACGTAGAGGCCAACAAGCCAGGAATGTGTTCAAATATTACCGCCGAGATGTTAGGTTGGGTTAGGTTAGGTTATATTACGTTATAGATGTATATAAAGTTCCCACGGAGGTGTAGAGGCCAACAAGCCAGGAATGTGTTCAAATATTACCGCCGAGATGTTAGATAGGGTTAGATTAGGTTATATTACGTTATTGATGTATATAAATATCCCACGGAGACGTAGAGGCCAACAAGCCAGGAATGTGTTCAAATATTACCGCCGAGATGTTAGGTTGGGTTAGGTTAGGTTATATTACGTTATAGATGTATATAAAGGTCCCACGGAGACGTAGGGGCCAACAAGCCAGGAATGTGTTCAAATATTACCGCCGAGATGTTAGGTTGGGTTAGGGTAGGTTATATTACGTTATTGATGTATATAAAGGTCCCACGGAGACGGAGAAGCCAACTCGCCAGGAATGTTGTCAAACGTTAGCGCCGAGATGATAGGTTGGGTTAGGTTAGGTTATATTACGTTATAGATGTATATAAAGTTCCCACGGAGACGTAGAGGCCAACTCGCCAGGAATGTTTTCAAATATTACCGCCGAGATGTTAGGCTGGGTTAGGTTAGTTAATATTACGTTATAGATGTATTTAAAGGTCCCGCGGAGACGTAGAGGCCAACATGCCAGGAATGTATTCAAATATTACCGCCGAGATGTTAGGTTGGGTTAGGTTAGGTTATATTACGTTATTGATATGTATAAAGATCCCACGGATACGTAGAGGCCAACTCGCCAGGAATGTTGTCAAATATTACCGCCGAGATGATAGGTTGGGTTAGGTTAGGTTATATTACGTTATTGATGTATATAAATGTACGACGGAGAGGTAGAGGCCAACTCGCCATGAATGTTTTCAAATATTACCGCCGAGATGTTAGGTTGGGTTCGGTTAGGTTATATTACGTTATAGATGTATATAAAGGTCCCACGGAGACGTAGAGGCCAACAAGCCAGGAATATGTTCAAATATTACCGCCGAGATGTTAGGTTGGGTTAGGTTAGGTTATATTACGTTATAGATGTATATAAAGGTCCCACGGAGTCGTAGAGGCCAACAAGACAGGAATGTGTTCCAATATTACCGCCGAGATGATAGGTTGGGTTAGGTTAGGTTATATTACGTTATTGATGTATATAAATGTACCACGGAGAGGTAGAGGCCAACTCGCCATGAATGTTTTCAAATATTACCGCCGAGATGTTAGGTTGGGTTAGGTTAGGTTATATTACGTTATTGATGTATATAAAGGTCCCACGGAGACGTAGAGGCCAACAAGCCAGGAATGTGTTCAAATATTACCGCCGAGATGTTAGGTTGGGTTAGGTTAGGTTGTATTACGTTATAGATGTATGTAAAGGTCCCACGGCGTCGTAGAGGCCAACAAGCCAGGAATGTGTTCAAATATTACCGCCGAGATGATAGGTTGGGTTAGGTTAGATTATATTACGTTATTGATGTATATAAATGTACCACGGAGAGGTAGAGGCCAACTCGCCATGAATGTTTTCAAATATTACCGCCGAGATGTTAGGTTGGGTTAGGTTAGATTATATTAGGTTATAGATGTATATAAAGGTCCCACAGAGACGTAGAGGCCAACATGCCAGGAATGTGTTCAAATATTACCGCCGAGATGTTAGATTGGGTTAGGTTAGGTTATATTACGTTATTGATGTATATAAAGATCCCACGGATACGTAGAGGCCAACTCGCCAGGAATGTTGTCAAATATTACCGCCGAGATGATAAGTTGGGTTAGGTTAGGTTATATTACGTTATTGATGTATATAAATGTACCACGGAGACGTAGAGGCCAACTCGCCATGAATGTGTTCAAATATTACCGCCGAGATGTTAGATTGGGTTAGGTTAGGTTATATTACGTTATAGATGTATATAAAGGTCCCACGGAGACGTAGAGGCCAACAAGCCAGGAATGTGTTCAAATATACCGCCGAGATGTTAGATTGGGTTAGGTTAGGGTATATTACGTTATTGATGTATATAAAGGTCCCACGGAGACGTAGGGGCCAACAAGCCAGGAATGTGTTCAAATATTACCGCCGAGATGTTAGGTTGGGTTAGGTTAGGTTATATTACGTCATAGATGTATATAAAGTTCGCAGGAAGACGTAGAGGCCAACAAGCCAGGAATGTGTTCAAATATTACCGCCGAGATGTTAGATTGGGTTAGGTTAGGTTATATTACGTTATAGATGTATATAAGGTTCCCACGGAGAGGTAGAGGCCAACTCGCCAGGAATGTTGTCAAATATTACCGCCGAGATGATAGGTTGGGTTAGGTTAGGTTATATTACGTTATTGATGTATATAAATGTACCACGGAGGGGTAGAGGCCAACAAGCCAGGAATGTGACCAAATATTATCGCCGAGATGTTAGGTTGGGTTAGGTTAGGTTATATTACGTTATAGATGTATATAAAGGTCCCACGGAGACGTAGAGGCCAACAAGCCAGGAATGTGTTCAAATATTACCGCCGAGATGTTAGGTTGGGTTAGGTTAGGTTATATTACGTTATTGATGTATATAAAGCTCCCACGGAGACGTAGAGGCCAACTCGCCAGGAATGTGTTTAAATATTACCGCCGAGATGTTAGGTTGGGTTAGGTTAGGTTATATTACGTTATAGATGTATATAAAGTTCCCACGGAGGTGTAGAGGCCAACAAGCCAGGAATGTGTTCAAATATTACCGCCGAGATGTTAGATAGGGTTAGATTAGGTTATATTACGTTATTGATGTATATATATATCCCACGGGGACGAAGAGGCCAACAAGCCAGGAATGTGTTCAAATATTACCGCCGAGATGTTAGGTTGGGTTAGGTTATGTTATATTACGTTATAGATGTATATAAAGGTCCCACGGAGACGTAGAGGCCAACAAGCCAGGAATGTGTTCAAATATTACCGCCGAGATGTTAGGTTGGGTTAGGTTAGGTTATATTACGTTATAGATGTATATAAAGTTCCCACGGATGTGTAGAGGCCAACAAGCCAGGAATGTGTTCAAATATTACCGCCGAGATGTTAGATAGGGTTAGATTAGGTTATATTACGTTATTGATGTATATATATATCCCACGGGGACGTAGAGGCCAACAAGCCAGGAATGTGTTCAAATATTACCGCCGAGATGTTAGGTTGGGTTAGGTTAGGTTATATTACGTTATAGATGTATATAAAGATCCCACGGAAACGTAGAGGGCAACTCGCCATGAATGTTTTCAAATATTACCGCCGAGATGTTAGGTTGGGTTAGGTTAGGTTATATTACGTTATAGATGTATATAAAGGCCCCACGGAGACGTAGAGGCCAACAAGCCAGGAATGTGTTCAAATATTACCGCCGAGATGTTAGATTGGGTTAGGTTAGGTTATATTACGTTATTGATGTATATATATATCCCGCGGGGACGTAGAGGCCAACAAGCCAGGAATGTGTTCAAATATTACCGCCGAGGTGTTAGGTTGGGTTAGGTTTGGTTATATTACGTTATTGATGTATATAAATGTACCACGGAGAGGTAGAGGCCAACTCGCCAGGAATGTTGTCAAATATTACCGCCGAACTGATAGGTTGGATTAAGTTACGTTATATTTCGTTATTGTTGCTTATGAAGGTCCCACGGAGACGTAGAGGCCAACTCGCCAGGTATCTTTTCTAGTATTACCGCCGAGATGTTAGGCTGGGTTAGGTTAGGTTATATTACGTTATTGATATATAAAAAGATCCCACGGAGACGGAGAAGCCAAATCCCCAGGAATGTTGTCAAATATTACCGCCGAGATGTTAGGTTGGGTTAGGTTAGGTTATATTACGTTATTGATGTATATAAATATCCCACGGAGACGTAGAGGCCAACAAGCCAGGAATGTGTTCAAATATTACCGCCGAGATGTTAGGTTGGGTTAGGTTAGGTTATATTACGTTATAGATGTATATAAAGATCCCACGGAAACGTAGAGGGCAACTCGCCATGAATGTTTTCAAATATTACCGCCGAGATGTTAGGTTGGGTTAGGTTAGGTTATATTACGTTATAGATGTATATAAGGGCCCCACGGAGACGTAGAGGCCAACAAGCCAGGAATGTGTTCAAATATTACCGCCGAGATGTTAGGTTGGGTTAGGTTAGGTTATATTACGTTATAGATGTATATAAAGTCCCCACGGAGACGTAGAGGCCAACAAGACAGGAATGTGTTCAAATATTACCGCCGAGGTGTTAGATTGGGTCAGGTTAGGTTATATTACGTTATTGATGTATATATATATCCCACGGGGACGTAGAGGCCGACAAGCCAGGAATGTGTTCAAATATTACCGCCGAGATGTTAGGTTGGGTTAGGTTAGGTTATATTACGTTATTGATGTATATAAAGATGCCACGGAGACGTAGAGGCCAACTCGCCATGAATGTTTTCAAGTATTACCGCCGAGATGTTAGGTTGGGTTAGGTTAGGTTATATTACGTTATTGATGTATAAAAAGATCCCACAGAGACGGAGAAGCCAACTCGCCAGGAATGTTGTCAAATATTACCGCCGAGATGTAAGATTGGGTTAGGTTAGGTTATATTACGTTATTGATGTATATATATATCCCACGGGGACGTAGAGGCCAACAAGCCAGGAATGGCGTCAAATATTACCGCCGAGATGTTAGGTTGGGTTAGGTTAGGTTATATTACGTTATAGATGTATATAAAGGTCCCACGGAGACGTAGAGGCCAACAAGCCAGGAATGTGTTCAAATATTACCGCCGAGATGTTAGGTTGGGTTAGGTTAGGTTATATTACGTTATAGATGTATATAAAGGCCCCACGGAGACGTAGAGGCCAACTCGCCAGGAATGTTGTCAAATATTACCGCCGAGATGAGAGGTTGTGTTATGTTAGGTTATATTTCGTCATTGATGTTTATGAAGGTCAAACGGAGACGTAGAGGCCAACTCGCCAGTAATGTTGTCAAATATTACCGCCGAGATGATAGGTTGTGTTAGGTTAGGTTATATTTCGTTATAGATGTATATAAAGGTCCCACGGAGACATAGGGTCCAACAAGCCAGGAATGTGTTCAAATATTACCGCCGAGATGTTAGGTTGGGTTAGGGTAGGTTATATTACGTTATTGATGTATATAAAGGTCCCACGGAGACGGAGAAGCCAACTCGCCAGGAATGTTGTCAAATATTACCGCCGAGATGATAGGTTGGGTTAGGTTAGGTTATATTACGTTATAGATGTATATAAAGTTCCCACGGAGACGTAGAGGCCAACTCGCCAGGAATGTTTTCAAATATTACCACCGAGATGTTAGGCTGGGTTAGGTTAGTTAATATTACGTTATAGATGTATTTAAAGGTCCCGCGGAGACGTAGAGGCCAACATGCCAGGAATGTATTCAAATATTACCGCCGAGATGTTAGGTTGGGTTAGGTTAGGTTATATTACGTTATAGATGTATATAAAGATCCCACGGAGACGTAGAGGGCAACTCGCCATGAATGTTTTCAAATATTACCGCCGAGATGATAGGTTGGGTTAGGTTAGGTTATATTACGTTATTGATGTATATAAAGGTCCCACGGAGACGTAGGGGCCAACAAGCCAGGAATGTGTTCAAATATTACCGCCGACATGTTAGGTTGGGTTAGGTTAGGTTATATTACGTTATAGATGTATATAAAGTTCGCAGGGAGACGTAGAGGCCAACAAGCCAGGAATGTGACCAAATATTACCGCCGAGATGTTAGATTGGGTTAGGTTAGGTTATATTACGTTATTGATATATATAAAGATCCCACGGATACGTAGAGGCCAACTCGCCAGGAATGTTGTCAAATATTACCGCCGAGATGATAGGTTGGGTTAGGTTAGGTTATATTACGTTATTGATGTATATAAATGTACCACGGAGAGGTAGAGGCCAACTCGCCATGAATGTTTTCAAATATTACCGCCGAGATGTTAGGTTGGGTTAGGTTAGGTTATATTACATTATAGATGTATATAAAGGTCCCACGGAGACGTAGAGGCCAACAAGCCAGGAATGTGTTCAAATATTACCGCCGAGATGTTAGGTTGGGTTAGGTTAGGTTGTATTACGTTATAGATGTATGTAAAGGTCCCATGGAGTCGTAGAGGCCAACAAGCCAGGAATGTGTTCAAATATTACCGCCGAGATGATAGGTTGGGTTAGGTTAGATTACATTACGTTCTTGATGTATATAAATGTACCACGGAGAGGTAGAGGCCAACTCGCCATGAATGTTTTCAAATATTACCGCCGAGATGTTAGGTTGGGTTAGGTTAGATTATATTACGTTATAGATGTATATAAAGGTCCCACAGAGACGTAGAGGCCAACATGCCAGGAATGTGTTCAAATATTACCGCCGACATGTTAGGTTGGGTTAGGTTAGGTTATATTACGTTATAGATGTATATAAAGTTCGCAGGGAGACGTAGAGGCCAACAAGCCAGGAATGTGACCAAATATTACCGCCGAGATGTTAGATTGGGTTAGGTTAGGTTATATTACGTTATTGATATATATAAAGATCCCACGGATACGTAGAGGCCAACTCGCCAGGAATGTTGTCAAATATTACCGCCGAGATGATAGGTTGGGTTAGGTTAGGTTATATTACGTTATTGATGTATATAAATGTACCACGGAGAGGTAGAGGCCAACTCGCCATGAATGTTTTCAAATATTACCGCCGAGATGTTAGGTTGGGTTAGGTTAGGTTATATTACATTATAGATGTATATAAAGGTCCCACGGAGACGTAGAGGCCAACAAGCCAGGAATGTGTTCAAATATTACCGCCGAGATGTTAGGTTGGGTTAGGTTAGGTTGTATTACGTTATAGATGTATGTAAAGGTCCCACGGAGTCGTAGAGGCCAACAAGCCAGGAATGTGTTCAAATATTACCGCCGAGATGATAGGTTGGGTTAGGTTAGATTACATTACGTTCTTGATGTATATAAATGTACCACGGAGAGGTAGAGGCCAACTCGCCATGAATGTTTTCAAATATTACCGCCGAGATGTTAGGTTGGGTTAGGTTAGATTATATTACGTTATAGATGTATATAAAGGTCCCACAGAGACGTAGAGGCCAACATGCCAGGAATGTTGTCAAATATTACCGCCGAAATGATAGGTTGGATTAAGTTACGTTATATTTCGTTATTGTTGCTTATGAAGGTCCCACGGAGACGTAGAGGCCAACTCGCCAGGTATGTTTTCTAGTATTACCGCCGAGATGTTACGCTGGGTTAGGTTAGGTTATATTACGTTATTGATATATAAAAAGATCCCACGGAGACGGAGAAGCCAAATCGCCAGGAATGTTGTCAAATAATACCGCCGAGATGTTAGGTTGAGTTAGGTTAGGTTATATTACGTTATTGATGTATATAAATATCCCACGGAGACGTAGAGGCCAACAAGCCAGGAATGTGTTCAAATATTACCGCCGAGATGTTAGGTTGGGTTAGGTTAGGTTATATTACGTTATTGATGTATATAAATATCCCACGGAGACGTAGAGGCCAACAAGCCAGGAATGTTTTCAAATATTACCGCCGAGATGTTAGATTGGGATAGGTTAGGGTATATTACGTTATTGATGTATATAAAGATCCCACGGAGACGTAGAGGCCAACAAGCCAGGAATGTCTTCAAATATTACCGCCGAGATGTTAGGTTGGGTTAGGTTAGGTTATATAACGTTATTGATGTATATAAAGGTCCCACGGAGACGTAGATGCCAACTCGCCAGGAATGTTGTCAAATATTACCGCCGAGATGAGAGGTTGTGTTATGTTAGGTTATATTTCGTCATTGATGTTTATGAAGGTCAAACGGAGACGTAGAGCCCAACTCGCCAGGAATGTGTTCAAATATTACCGCCGAGATGTTAGATTGGGTTAGGTTAGGTTATATTACGTTATTGATGTATATATATATCCCGCGGGGACGTAGAGGCCAACAAGCCATGAATGTGTTCAAATATTACCGCCGAGATGTTAGGTTGGGTTAGGTTAGGTTATCTTACGTTATAGATGTATATAAAGGTCCCACGGAGACGTAGAGGCCAACAAGCCAGGAATGTGTTCAAATATTACCGCCGAGATGTTAGGTTGGGTTAGGTTAGGTTATATTACGTTATAGATGTATATAAAGTTCCCACGGAGGTGTAGAGGCCAACAAGCTAGGAATGTGTTCAAATATTACCGCCGAGATGTTAGATAGGGTTAGATTAGGTTATATTACGTTATTGATGTATATATATATCCCACGGGGACGTAGAGGCCAACAAGCCAGGAATGTGTACAAATATTACCGCCGAGATGTTAGATAGGGTTAGGTTAGGTTATATTACGTTATTGATGTATATATATATCCCACGGGGACGTAGAGGCCAACAAGCCAGGAATGTGTTCAAATATTACCGCCGAGGTGTTAGGTTGGGTTAGGTTTGGTTATATTACGTTATTGATGTATATAAATGTACCACGGAGTGGTAGAGGCCAACTCGCCAGGAATGTTGTCAAATATTACCGCCGAAATGATAGGTTGGATTAAGTTACGTTATATTTCGTTATTGTTGCTTATGAAGGTCCCACGGAGACGTAGAGGCCAACTCGCCAGGTATCTTTTCTAGTATTACCGCCGAGATGTTAGGCTGGGTTAGGTTAGGTTATATTACGTTATTGATATATAAAAAGATCCCACGGAGACGGAGAAGCCAAATCCCCAGGAATGTTGTCAAATATTACCGCCGAGATGTTAGGTTGGGTTAGGTTAGGTTATATTACGTTATTGATGTATATAAATATCCCACGGAGACGTAGAGGCCAACAAGCCAGGAATGTGTTCAAATATTACCGCCGAGATGTTAGGTTGGGTTAGGTTAGGTTATATTACGTTATAGATGTATATAAAGATCCCACGGAAACGTAGAGGGCAACTCGCCATGAATGTTTTCAAATATTACCGCCGAGATGTTAGGTTGGGTTAGGTTAGGTTATATTACGTTATAGATGTATATAAAGGCCCCACGGAGACGTAGAGGCCAACAAGCCAGGAATGTGTTCAAATATTACCGCCGAGATGTTAGGTTGGGTTAGGTTAGGTTATATTACGTTATAGATGTATATAAAGTCCCCACGGAGACGTAGAGGCCTACAAGACAGGAATGTGTTCAAATATTACCGCCGAGGTGTTAGATTGGGTCAGGTTAGGTTATATTACGTTATTGATGTATATATATATCCCACGGGGACGTAGAGGCCGACAAGCCAGGAATGTGTTCAAATATTACCGCCGAGATGTTAGGTTGGGTTAGGTTAGGTTATATTACGTTATTGATGTATATAAAGATGCCACGGAGACGTAGAGGCCAACTCGCCATGAATGTTTTCAAGTATTACCGCCGAGATGTTAGGTTGGGTTAGGTTAGGTTATATTACGTTATTGATGTATAAAAAGATCCCACAGAGACGGAGAAGCCAACTCGCCAGGAATGTTGTCAAATATTACCGCCGAGATGTAAGATTGGGTTAGGTTAGGTTATATTACGTTATTGATGTATATATATATCCCACGGGGACGTAGAGGCCAACAAGCCAGGAATGGCGTCAAATATTACCGCCGAGATGTTAGGTTGGGTTAGGTTAGGTTATATTACGTTATAGATGTATATAAAGGTCCCACGGAGACGTAGAGGCCAACAAGCCAGGAATGTGTTCAAATATTACCGCCGAGATGTTAGGTTGGGTTAGGTTAGGTTATATTACGTTATAGATGTATATAAAGGCCCCACGGAGACGTAGAGGCCAACTCGCCAGGAATGTTGTCAAATATTACCGCCGAGATGAGAGGTTGTGTTATGTTAGGTTATATTTCGTCATTGATGTTTATGAAGGTCAAACGGAGACGTAGAGGCCAACTCGCCAGTAATGTTGTCAAATATTACCGCCGAGATGATAGGTTGTGTTAGGTTAGGTTATATTTCGTTATAGATGTATATAAAGGTCCCACGGAGACATAGGGTCCAACAAGCCAGGAATGTGTTCAAATATTACCGCCGAGATGTTAGGTTGGGTTAGGGTAGGTTATATTACGTTATTGATGTATATAAAGGTCCCACGGAGACGGAGAAGCCAACTCGCCAGGAATGTTGTCAAATATTACCGCCGAGATGATAGGTTGGGTTAGGTTAGGTTATATTACGTTATAGATGTATATAAAGTTCCCACGGAGACGTAGAGGCCAACTCGCCAGGAATGTTTTCAAATATTACCACCGAGATGTTAGGCTGGGTTAGGTTAGTTAATATTACGTTATAGATGTATTTAAAGGTCCCGCGGAGACGTAGAGGCCAACATGCCAGGAATGTATTCAAATATTACCGCCGAGATGTTAGGTTGGGTTAGGTTAGGTTATATTACGTTATAGATGTATATAAAGATCCCACGGAGACGTAGAGGGCAACTCGCCATGAATGTTTTCAAATATTACCGCCGAGATGTTAGGTTAGGTTAGGTTAGGTTATATTACGTTATTGATGTATATAAAGGTCCCACGGAGACGTAGGGGCCAACAAGCCAGGAATGTGTTCAAATATTACCGCCGACATGTTAGGTTGGGTTAGGTTAGGTTATATTACGTTATAGATGTATATAAAGTTCGCAGGGAGACGTAGAGGCCAACAAGCCAGGAATGTGACCAAATATTACCGCCGAGATGTTAGATTGGGTTAGGTTAGGTTATATTACGTTATTGATATATATAAAGATCCCACGGATACGTAGAGGCCAACTCGCCAGGAATGTTGTCAAATATTACCGCCGAGATGATAGGTTGGGTTAGGTTAGGTTATATTAAGTTATTGATGTATATAAATGTACCACGGAGAGGTAGAGGCCAACTCGCCATGAATGTTTTCAAATATTACCGCCGAGATGTTAGGTTGGGTTAGGTTAGGTTATATTACATTATAGATGTATATAAAGGTCCCACGGAGACGTAGAGGCCAACAAGCCAGGAATGTGTTCAAATATTACCGCCGAGATGTTAGGTTGGGTTAGGTTAGATTACATTACGTTCTTGATGTATATAAATGTACCACGGAGAGGTAGAGGCCAACTCGCCATGAATGTTTTCAAATATTACCGCCGAGATGTTAGGTTGGGTTAGGTTAGATTATATTACGTTATAGATGTATATAAAGGTCCCACAGAGACGTAGAGGCCAACATGCCAGGAATGTGTTCAAATATTACCGCCGACATGTTAGGTTGGGTTAGGTTAGGTTGTATTACGTTATAGATGTATGTAAAGGTCCCACGGAGTCGTAGAGGCCAACAAGCCAGGAATGTGTTCAAATATTACCGCCGAGATGATAGGTTGGGTTAGGTTAGATTACATTACGTTCTTGATGTATATAAATGTACCACGGAGAGGTAGAGGCCAACTCGCCATGAATGTTTTCAAATATTACCGCCGAGATGTTAGGTTGGGTTAGGTTAGATTATATTACGTTATAGATGTATATAAAGGTCCCACAGAGACGTAGAGGCCAACATGCCAGGAATGTTGTCAAATATTACCGCCGAAATGATAGGTCGGATTAAGTTACGTTATATTTCGTTATTGTTGCTTATGAAGGTCCCACGGAGACGTAGAGGCCAACTCGCCAGGTATGTTTTCTAGTATTACCGCCGAGATGTTACGCTGGGTTAGGTTAGGTTATATTACGTTATTGATATATAAAAAGATCCCACGGAGACGGAGAAGCCAAATCGCCAGGAATGTTGTCAAATAATACCGCCGAGATGTTAGGTTGGGTTAGGTTAGGTTATATTACGTTATTGATGTATATAAATATCCCACGGAGACGTAGAGGCCAACAAGCCAGGAATGTGTTCAAATATTACCGCCGAGATGTTAGGTTGGGTTAGGTTAGGTTATATTACGTTATTGATGTATATAAATATCCCACGGAGACGTAGAGGCCAACAAGCCAGGAATGTTTTCAAATATTACCGCCGAGATGTTAGATTGGGTTAGGTTAGGGTATATTACGTTATTGATGTATATAAAGATCCCACGGAGACGTAGAGGCCAACAAGCCAGGAATGTCTTCAAATATTACCGCCGAGATGTTAGGTTGGGTTAGGTTAGGTTATATAACGTTATTGATGTATATAAAGGTCCCACGGAGACGTAGATGCCAACTCGCCAGGAATGTTGTCAAATATTACCGCCGAGATGAGAGGTTGTGTTATGTTAGGTTATATTTCGTCATTGATGTTTATGAAGGTCAAACGGAGACGTAGAGCCCAACTCGCCAGGAATGATGTCAAATATTACCGACGAGATGTTAGTTTGGGTTAGGTTAGGTTATATTACGTTATTGATGTATAAAAAGATCCCACAGAGACGGAGAAGCCAACTCGCCAGGAATGTTGTCAAATATGACCGCCGAGATGTAAGATTGGGTTAGGTTAGGTTATATTACGTTATTGATGTATATATATATCCCACGGGGACGTAGAGGCCAACAAGCCAGGTATGTTTTCTAATATTACCGCCGAGATGTTAGGTTGGGTTAGGTTAGGTTATATTACGTTATTGATATATATGAAGGTCAAACCGAGACGTAGAGGCCAACTCGCCAGGAATGTTGTCAAATATTACCGCCGAGATGTTAGGTTGGGTTAGGTTAGGTTATATTACGTTATAGATGTATATAAAGGTCCCACGGAGACGTAGAGGCCACCTCGCCAGGAATGTTTTCAAATATTACCGCCGAGATGTTAGGCTGGGTTAGGTTAGATTATATTACGTTATAGATGTATATAAAGGTCCCACAGAGACGTAGAGGCCAACATGCCAGGAATGTGTTCAAATATTACCGCCGACATGTTAGGTTGGGTTAGGTTAGGTTATATTACGTTATAGATGTATATAAAGTTCGCAGGGAGACGTAGAGGCCAACAAGCCAGGAATGTGACCAAATATTACCGCCGAGATGTTAGATTGGGTTAGGTTAGGTTATATTACGTTATTGATATATATAAAGATCCCACGGATACGTAGAGGCCAACTCGCCAGGAATGTTGTCAAATATTACCGCCGAGATGATAGGTTGGGTTAGGTTAGGTTATATTACGTTATTGATGTATATAAATGTACCACGGAGAGGTAGAGGCCAACTCGCCATGAATGTTTTCAAATATTACCGCCGAGATGTTAGGTTGGGTTAGGTTAGGTTATATTACATTATAGATGTATATAAAGGTCCCACGGAGACGTAGAGGCCAACAAGCCAGGAATGTGTTCAAATATTACCGCCGAGATGTTAGGTTGGGTTAGGTTAGGTTGTATTACGTTATAGATGTATGTAAAGGTCCCACGGAGTCGTAGAGGCCAACAAGCCAGGAATGTGTTCAAATATTACCGCCGAGATGATAGGTTGGGTTAGGTTAGATTACATTACGTTCTTGATGTATATAAATGTACCACGGAGAGGTAGAGGCCAACTCGCCATGAATGTTTTCAAATATTACCGCCGAGATGTTAGGTTGGGTTAGGTTAGATTATATTACGTTATAGATGTATATAAAGGTCCCACAGAGACGTAGAGGCCAACATGCCAGGAATGTTGTCAAATATTACCGCCGAAATGATAGGTTGGATTAAGTTACGTTATATTTCGTTATTGTTGCTTATGAAGGTCCCACGGAGACGTAGAGGCCAACTCGCCAGGTATGTTTTCTAGTATTACCGCCGAGATGTTACGCTGGGTTAGGTTAGGTTATATTACGTTATTGATATATAAAAAGATCCCACGGAGACGGAGAAGCCAAATCGCCAGGAATGTTGTCAAATAATACCGCCGAGATGTTAGGTTGGGTTAGGTTAGGTTATATTACGTTATTGATGTATATAAATATCCCACGGAGACGTAGAGGCCAACAAGCCAGGAATGTGTTCAAATATTACCGCCGAGATGTTAGGTTGGGTTAGGTTAGGTTATATTACGTTATTGATGTATATAAATATCCCACGGAGACGTAGAGGCCAACAAGCCAGGAATGTTTTCAAATATTACCGCCGAGATGTTAGATTGGGTTAGGTTAGGTTATATTACGTTATTGATGTATATAAAGATCCCACGGAGACGTAGAGGCCAACAAGCCAGGAATGTCTTCAAATATTACCGCCGAGATGTTAGGTTGGGTTAGGTTAGGTTATATAACGTTATTGATGTATATAAAGGTCCCACGGAGACGTAGATGCCAACTCGCCAGGAATGTTGTCAAATATTACCGCCGAGATGAGAGGTTGTGTTATGTTAGGTTATATTTCGTCATTGATGTTTATGAAGGTCAAACGGAGACGTAGAGCCCAACTCGCCAGGAATGATGTCAAATATTACCGACGAGATGTTAGTTTGGGTTAGGTTAGGTTATATTACGTTATAGATGTATATAACGGTCCCACGGAGACGTAGAGGCCAACAAGCCAGGAATGTGTTCAAATATTACCGCCGAGATGTTAGGTTGGGTTAGGTTAGGTTATATTACGTTATAGATGTATATAAAGTTCCCACGGAGGCGTAGAGGCCAACCAGACAGGAATGTGTTCAAATATTACCGCCGAGATGTTAGATTGGGTCAGGTTAGGTTATATTACATTATTGATGTATATATATATCCCACGGGGACGTAGAGGCCGACAAGCCAGGAATGTGTTCAAATATTACCGCCGAGATGTTAGGTTGGGTTAGGTTAGGTTATATTACGTTATAGATGTATATAAAGATGCCACGGAGACGTAGAGGCCAACAAGCCAGGAATGTGTTCAAATATTACCGCCGAGATGTTAGATTGGGTTAGGTTAGGTTATATTAAGTTATTGATGTATATATATATATCCCACGGGGACGTAGAGGCCAACAAGCCAGGAATGTGTTCAAATATTACCGCCGAGATGATAGGTTGGGTTAGGTTAGGTTATATTACGTTATTGATGTATATAAAGCTCCCACGGAGACGTAGAGGCCAACTCGCCAGGAATGTTATCAAATATTACCGCCGAAATGATAGGTTGGATTAAGTTGCGTTATATTTCGTTATTGATGCTCATGAAGTTCCCACGGAGACGTAGAGGCCAACTCGCCAGGTATGTTTTCTAATATTACCGCCGAGATGATAGGTTGTGTTAGGTTAGGTTATATTTCGTTACTGATGTTTATGAAGGTCAAACGGAGACGTAGAGGCCAACTCGCCAGTAATGTTGTCAAATATTACCTCCGAGATGTTAGGTTGGGTTAGGTTAGGTTATATTTCGATATTGATGTATATGAAGGTCCCACGGAGACGTAGAGGCCAACTCGCCAGGAATGTTTTCAAATATTACCGCCGAGATGTTAGGCTGGGTTAGGTTAGGTTATATTACGTTGTAGATGTATTTAAAGGTCCCGCGGAGACGTAGAGGCCAACAAGCCAGGAATGTATTCAAATATTACCGCCGAGATGTTAGGTTGGGTTAGGTAAGGTTATATTACTTTATAGATGTATATAAAGTTCCCACGGAGGCGTAGAGGCCAACAAGCCAGGAATGTGTTCAAATATTACCGCCGAGATGTTAGATAGGGTTAGATTAGGTTATATAACGTTATTGATGTATATAAAGGTCCCACGGACACGTAGAGGCCAACTCGCCAGGAATGTTATCAAATATTACCGCCGAAATGATAGGTTGGATTAAGTTGCGTTATATTTCGTTATTGATGCTTATGAAGTTCCCACGGAGACGTAGGGGCCAACTCGCCAGGTATGTCTTCTAATATTACCGCCGAGATGATAGGTTGTGTTATGTTAGGTTATATTTCGTCATTGATGTTTATGAAGGTCAAACGGAGACGTAGAGGCCAACTCGCCAGTAATGTTGCCAAATATTACCGCCAAGATGATAGATTGTGTTAGGTTAGGTTATATTTCGTTACTGATGTTTATGAAGGTCAAACGGAGACGTAGAGGCCAACTCGCCAGTAATGTTGTCAAATATTACCGCCGAGATGACAGGTTGGGTTAGGTTAGGTTATATTTCGTTATTGATGTATATAAAGCTCCCACGGAGACGTAGAGGCCAACTCGCCAGGAATGTTGTCAAATATTACCGCCGAAATAATAGGTTGGATTAAGTTACGTTATAGTTCGTTAATGATGCTTATGAAGTTCCCACGGAGACGTAGAAGCCAAGTCGCCAGGTATGTTTTCTAATATTACCGCCGAGATGTTAGGTTGGGTTAGGTTAGGTTATATTACGTTATTGATATATATGAAGGTCAAACCGAGACGTAGAGGCCAACTCGCCAGGAATGTTGTCAAATATTACCGCCGAGATGTTAGGTTGGGTTAGGTTAGGTTATATTACGTTATAGATGTATATAAAGGTCCCACGGAGACGTAGAGGCCACCTCGCCAGGAATGTTTTCAAATATTACCGCCGAGATGTTAGGCTGGGTTAGGTTAGGTTATATTACGTTATAGATGTATTTAAAGGTCCCGCGGAGACATAGAGGCCAACAAGCCATTAATGTATTCAAATATTACCGCCGAGATGTTAGGTTGGGTAAGGTTAGGTTATATTACGTTATAGATGTATATAAAGTTCCCACGGAGGCGTAGAGGCCAACAAGCCAGGTATGTGTTCAAATATTACCGCCGAGATGTTAGGTTGGGTTAGGGTAGGTTATATTACGTTATTGATGTATATAAAGGTCCCACGGAGACGGAGAAGCCAACTCGCCAGGAATGTTGTCAAACGTTAGCGCCGAGATGATAGGTTGGGTTAGGTTAGGTTATATTACGTTATAGATGTATTTAAAGTTCCCACGGAGACGTAGAGGCCAACTCGCCAGGTATGTTCTCTAATATTACCGCCGATATGTTAGGTTGGGTTAGGTTAGGTTATATTACGTTATTGATATATATGAAGGTCAAACCGAGACGTAGAGGCCAACTCGCCAGGAATGTTGTCAAATATTACCGCCGAGATGTTAGGTTGGGTTAGGTTAGGTTATATTACGTTATAGATGTATATAAAGGTCCCACGGAGACGTAGAGGCCAACAAGCCAGGAATGTGTTCAAATATTACCGCCGAGATGTTAGATAGGGTTAGGTTAGGTTATATTACGTTATTGATGTATATATATATCCCACGGGGACGTAGAGGCCAACAAGCCAGGAATGTGTTCAAATATTACCGCCTAGATGTTAGGTTGGGTTAGGGTAGGTTATATTACGTTATTGATGTATATAAAGTTCCCACGGAGACGTAGAGGCCAACTCGCCAGGAATGTTTTCAAATATTACCGCCGAGATGTTAGGCTGGGTTAGGTTAGGTTATATTACGTTATAGATGTATTTAAAGTTCCCACGGAGACGTAGAGGCCAACTCGCCAGGAATGTCTTCAAATATTACCGCCGAGATGTTAGGCTGGGTTAGATTAGGTTATATTACGTTATAGATGTATTTAAAGGTCCCGCGGAGACGTAGAGGCCAACAAGCCAGGAATGTATTCAAATATTACCGCCGAGATGTTAGGTTGGGTAAGGTTAGGTTATATTACGTTATAGATGTATATAAAGTTCCCACGGAGGCGTAGTGGCCAACAAGCCAGGAATGTGTTCAAATATTACCGCCGAGATGTTAGATAGGGTTAGGTTAGGTTATATTACGTTATTGATGTATATATATATCCCACGGGGACGTAGCGGCCAACAAGCCAGGAATGTGTTCAAATAGTACCGCCGAGATGTTAGGTTGGGTTAGGGTAGGTTATATTACGTTATTGATGTATATAAAGGTCCCACGGAGACGGAGAAGCCAACTCGCCAGGAATGTTGTCAAACGTTAGCGCCGAGATGATAGGTTGGGTTAGGTTAGGTTATATTACGTTATAGATGTATATAAAGTTCCCACGGAGGCGTAGAGGCCAACAAGCCAGGTATGTGTTCAAATATTACCGCCGAGATGTTAGGTTGGGTTAGGGTAGGTTATATTACGTTATTGATGTATATAAAGGTCCCACGGAGACGGAGAAGCCAACTCGCCAGGAATGTTGTCAAACGTTAGCGCCGAGATGATAGGTTGGGTTAGGTTAGGTTATATTACGTTATAGATGTATTTAAAGTTCCCACGGAGACGTAGAGGCCAACTCGCCAGGTATGTTCTCTAATATTACCGCCGATATGTTAGGTTGGGTTAGGTTAGGTTATATTACGTTATTGATATATATGAAGGTCAAACCGAGACGTAGAGGCCAACTCGCCAGGAATGTTGTCAAATATTACCGCCGAGATGTTAGGTTGGGTTAGGTTAGGTTATATTACGTTATAGATGTATATAAAGGTCCCACGGAGACGTAGAGGCCAACAAGCCAGGAATGTGTTCAAATATTACCGCCGAGATGTTAGATAGGGTTAGGTTAGGTTATATTACGTTATTGATGTATATATATATCCCACGGGGACGTAGAGGCCAACAAGCCAGGAATGTGTTCAAATATTACCGCCTAGATGTTAGGTTGGGTTAGGGTAGGTTATATTACGTTATTGATGTATATAAAGTTCCCACGGAGACGTAGAGGCCAACTCGCCAGGAATGTTTTCAAATATTACCGCCGAGATGTTAGGCTGGGTTAGGTTAGGTTATATTACGTTATAGATGTATTTAAAGTTCCCACGGAGACGTAGAGGCCAACTCGCCAGGAATGTCTTCAAATATTACCGCCGAGATGTTAGGCTGGGTTAGATTAGGTTATATTACGTTATAGATGTATTTAAAGGTCCCGCGGAGACGTAGAGGCCAACAAGCCAGGAATGTATTCAAATATTACCGCCGAGATGTTAGGTTGGGTAAGGTTAGGTTATATTACGTTATAGATGTATATAAAGTTCCCACGGAGGCGTAGTGGCCAACAAGCCAGGAATGTGTTCAAATATTACCGCCGAGATGTTAGATAGGGTTAGGTTAGGTTATATTACGTTATTGATGTATATATATATCCCACGGGGACGTAGCGGCCAACAAGCCAGGAATGTGTTCAAATAGTACCGCCGAGATGTTAGGTTGGGTTAAGGTAGGTTATATTACGTTATTGATGTATATAAAGGTCCCACGGAGACGGAGAAGCCAACTCGCCAGGAATGTTGTCAAACGTTAGCGCCGAGATGATAGGTTGGGTTAGGTTAGGTTATATTACGTTATAGATGTATATAAAGTTCCCACGGAGACGTAGAGGCCAACAAGCCAGGAATGTATTCAAATATTACCGCCGAGATGTTAGGTTGGGTTAGGTAAGGTTATATTACTTTATAGATGTATATAATGTTCCCACGGAGGCGTAGAGGCCAACAAGCCAGGAATGTGTTCAAATATTACCGCCTAGATGTTAGGTTGGGTTAGGGTAGGTTATATTACGTTATTGATGTATATAAAGTTCCCACGGAGACGTAGAGGCCAACTCGCCAGGAATGTTTTCAAATATTACCGCCGAGATGTTAGGCTGGGTTAGGTTAGGTTATATTACGTTATAGATGTATTTAAAGTTCCCACGGAGACGTAGAGGCCAACTCGCCAGGAATGTCTTCAAATATTACCGCCGAGATGTTAGGCTGGGTTAGATTAGGTTATATTACGTTATAGATGTATTTAAAGGTCCCGCGGAGACGTAGAGGCCAACAAGCCAGGAATGTATTCAAATATTACCGCCGAGATGTTAGGTTGGGTAAGGTTAGGTTATATTACGTTATAGATGTATATAAAGTTCCCACGGAGGCGTAGTGGCCAACAAGCCAGGAATGTGTTCAAATATTACCGCCGAGATGTTAGATAGGGTTAGGTTAGGTTATATTACGTTATTGATGTATATATATATCCCACGGGGACGTAGCGGCCAACAAGCCAGGAATGTGTTCAAATAGTACCGCCGAGATGTTAGGTTGGGTTAGGGTAGGTTATATTACGTTATTGATGTATATAAAGGTCCCACGGAGACGGAGAAGCCAACTCGCCAGGAATGTTGTCAAACGTTAGCGCCGAGATGATAGGTTGGGTTAGGTTAGGTTATATTACGTTATAGATGTATATAAAGTTCCCACGGAGGCGTAGAGGCCAACAAGCCAGGTATGTGTTCAAATATTACCGCCGAGATGTTAGGTTGGGTTAGGGTAGGTTATATTACGTTATTGATGTATATAAAGGTCCCACGGAGACGGAGAAGCCAACTCGCCAGGAATGTTGTCAAACGTTAGCGCCGAGATGATAGGTTGGGTTAGGTTAGGTTATATTACGTTATAGATGTATTTAAAGTTCCCACGGAGACGTAGAGGCCAACTCGCCAGGTATGTTCTCTAATATTACCGCCGATATGTTAGGTTGGGTTAGGTTAGGTTATATTACGTTATTGATATATATGAAGGTCAAACCGAGACGTAGAGGCCAACTCGCCAGGAATGTTGTCAAATATTACCGCCGAGATGTTAGGTTGGGTTAGGTTAGGTTATATTACGTTATAGATGTATATAAAGGTCCCACGGAGACGTAGAGGCCAACAAGCCAGGAATGTGTTCAAATATTACCGCCGAGATGTTAGATAGGGTTAGGTTAGGTTATATTACGTTATTGATGTATATATATATCCCACGGGGACGTAGAGGCCAACAAGCCAGGAATGTGTTCAAATATTACCGCCTAGATGTTAGGTTGGGTTAGGGTAGGTTATATTACGTTATTGATGTATATAAAGTTCCCACGGAGACGTAGAGGCCAACTCGCCAGGAATGTTTTCAAATATTACCGCCGAGATGTTAGGCTGGGTTAGGTTAGGTTATATTACGTTATAGATGTATTTAAAGTTCCCACGGAGACGTAGAGGCCAACTCGCCAGGAATGTCTTCAAATATTACCGCCGAGATGTTAGGCTGGGTTAGATTAGGTTATATTACGTTATAGATGTATTTAAAGGTCCCGCGGAGACGTAGAGGCCAACAAGCCAGGAATGTATTCAAATATTACCGCCGAGATGTTAGGTTGGGTAAGGTTAGGTTATATTACGTTATAGATGTATATAAAGTTCCCACGGAGGCGTAGTGGCCAACAAGCCAGGAATGTGTTCAAATATTACCGCCGAGATGTTAGATAGGGTTAGGTTAGGTTATATTACGTTATTGATGTATATATATATCCCACGGGGACGTAGCGGCCAACAAGCCAGGAATGTGTTCAAATAGTACCGCCGAGATGTTAGGTTGGGTTAAGGTAGGTTATATTACGTTATTGATGTATATAAAGGTCCCACGGAGACGGAGAAGCCAACTCGCCAGGAATGTTGTCAAACGTTAGCGCCGAGATGATAGGTTGGGTTAGGTTAGGTTATATTACGTTATAGATGTATATAAAGTTCCCACGGAGACGTAGAGGCCAACAAGCCAGGAATGTATTCAAATATTACCGCCGAGATGTTAGGTTGGGTTAGGTAAGGTTATATTACTTTATAGATGTATATAATGTTCCCACGGAGGCGTAGAGGCCAACAAGCCAGGAATGTGTTCAAATATTATCGCCGAGATGTTAGATAGGGTTAGATTAGGTTATATTACGTTATTGATGTATATATATATCCCACGGGGACGTAGAGGCCAACAAGCCAGGAATGTGTTCAAATATTACCGCCGAGATGTTAGGTTGGGTTAGGTTATGTTATATTACGTTATAGATGTATATAAAGTTCCCACGGAGACGTAGAGGCCAACAAGCCAGGAATGTGTTCAAATATTACCGCCGAGATGTTAGGTTGGGTTAGGTTAGGTTATATTACGTTATTGATGTATATAAAGATCCCACGGAGATGTAGAGGCCAACAAGCCAGGAATGTCTTCAAATATTACCGCCGAGATGTTAGGTTGGGTTAGGTTAGGTTATATAACGTTATTGATGTATATAAAGGTCCCACGGAGACGTAGAGGCCAACTCGCCAGGAATGTTGTCAAATATTACCGCCGAGATGAAAGGTTGGGTTAGGTTAGGTTATATTTCGTTATTGATGTATATGAAGGTCCCACGGAGACGTAGAGGCCAACTCGCCAGGAATGTTGTGAAATATTACCGCCGAGACGAAAGGTTGGGTTAGGTTAGGTTATATTACGTTATTGATGTTTATGAAGATCAAACGGAGACGTAGAGCCCAACTCGCCAGGAATGATGTCAAATATTACCGCCGAGACGTTAGTTTGGGTTAGGTTAGGTTATATTACGTTATAGATGTATATAACGGTCCCACGGAGACGTAGAGGCCAACAAGCCAGGAATGTGTTCAAATATTACCGCCGAGATGTTAGGTTGGGTTAGGTTAGGTTATATTACGTTATAGATGTATATAAAGATCCCACGGAGACGTAGAGGACAACTCGCCAGGAATGTTATCAAATATTACCGCCGAAATGATAGGTTGGATTAAGTTGCGTTATATTTCGTTATTGATGCTTATGAAGTTCCCACGTAGACGTAGAGGCCAACTCGCCAGGTATGTTTTCTAATATTACCGCCGAGATGTTAGGTTGGGTTAGGTTAGGTTATATTACGTTATTGATGTTTATGAAGATCAAACGGAGACGTAGAGCCCAACTCTCCAGGAATGATGTCAAATATTACCGCCGAGATGATAGGTTGGGTTAGGTTAGGTTATATTTCTTTATTGATGTATATGAAGTTCTCACGGAGACGTAGAGGCCAACAAGCCAGGAATGTCGTCAAATATTACCGCCGAGATGTTAGGTTGGGTTAGGTTAGGTTATATTACGTTATAGATGTATATAAAGGTCCCACGGAGACGTAGAGGCCAACAAGCCAGGAATGTGTTCAAATATTACCGCCGAGATGTTAGGTTGGGTTAGGTTAGGTTATATTACGTTATAGATGTATATAAAGGCCCCACGGAGACGTAGAGGCCAACAAGCCAGGAATGTGTTCAAATATTACCGCCGAGATGTTAGAGTGGGTTAGGTTAGGTTATATTACGTTATTGATGTATATAAGGATCCCACGGAGACGTAGAGGCCAACAAGCCAGGAATGTCTTCAAATATTACCGCCGAGATGTTAGGTTGGGTTAGGTTAGGTTATATAACGTTATTGATGTATATAAAGGTCCCACGGAGACGTAGAGGCCAACTCGCCAGGAATGTTGTCAAATATTACCGCCGAGATGAAAGGTTGGGTTAGGTTAGGTTATATTTCGTTATTGATGTATATGAAGGTCCCACGGAGACGTAGAGGCCAACTCGCCAGGAATGTTGTGAAATATTACCGCCGAGACGAAAGGTTGGGTTAGGTTAGGTTATATTACGTTATTGATGTTTATGAAGATCAAACGGAGACGTAGAGCCCAACTCGCCAGGAATGATGTCAAATATTACCGCCGAGACGTTAGTTTGGGTTAGGTTAGGTTATATTACGTTATAGATGTATATAACGGTCCCACGGAGACGTAGAGGCCAACAAGCCAGGAATGTGTTCAAATATTAGCGCCGAGATGTTAGGTTGGGTTAGGTTAGGTTATATTACGTTATAGATGTATATAAAGATCCCACGGAGACGTAGAGGACAACTCGCCAGGAATGTTATCAAATATTACCGCCGAAATGATAGGTTGGATTAAGTTGCGTTATATTTCGTTATTGATGCTTATGAAGTTCCCACGTAGACGTAGAGGCCAACTCGCCAGGTATGTTTTCTAATATTACCGCCGAGATGTTAGGTTGGGTTAGGTTAGGTTATATTACGTTATTGATGTTTATGAAGATCAAACGGAGACGTAGAGCCCAACTCTCCAGGAATGATGTCAAATATTACCGCCGAGATGATAGGTTGGGTTAGGTTAGGTTATATTTCTTTATTGATGTATATGAAGTTCTCACGGAGACGTAGAGGCCAACTCGCCAGGAATGTTGTCAAACGTTAGCGCCGAGATGATAGATTGGGTTAGGTTAGGTTATATTACGTTATAGATGCATATAAAGTTCCCACGGAGACGTAGAGGCCAACTCGCCAGGAATGTTTTCAAATATTACCGCCGAGATGTTAGGCTGGGTTAGGTTAGGTTATATTACGTTATAGATGTATATAAAGGTCCCACGGAGACGTAGAGGCCAACAAGCCAGGAATGTGTTCAAATATTACCGCCGAGATGTTAGATTGGGTTAGGTTAGGTTATATTAAGTTATTGATGTATATATATATATCCCACGGGGACGTAGAGGCCAACAAGCCAGGAATGTGTTCAAATATTACCGCCGAGATGATAGGTTGGGTTAGGTTAGGTTATATTACGTTATTGATGTATATAAAGCTCCCACGGAGACGTAGAGGCCAACTCGCCAGGAATGTTATCAAATATTACCGCCGAAATGATAGGTTGGATTAAGTTGCGTTATATTTCGTTATTGATGCTTATGAAGTTCCCACGGAGACGTAGAGGCCAACTCGCCAGGTATGTTTTCTAATATTACCGCCGAGATGATAGGTTGTGTTATGTTAGGTTATATTTCGTCATTGATGTTTATGAAGGTCAAACGGAGACGTAGAAGCCAACTCGCCAGTAATGTTGTCAAATATTACCGCCGAGATGATAGGTTGTGTTAGGTTAGGTTATATTTCGTTACTGATGTTTATGAAGGTCAAACGGAGACGTAGAGGCCAACTCGCCAGTAATGTTGTCAAATATTACCTCCGAGATGTTAGGTTGGGTTAGGTTAGGTTATATTTCGATATTGATGTATATGAATGTCCCACGGAGACGTAGAGGCCAACTCGCCAGGAATGTTTTCAAATATTACCGCCGAGATGTTAGGCTGGGTTAGGTTAGGTTATATTACGTTATAGATGTATTTAAAGGTCCCGCGGAGACGTAGAGGTCAACAAGCCAGGAATGTATTCAAATATTACCGCCGAGATGTTAGGTTGGGTTAGGTAAGGTTATATTACTTTATAGATGTATATAAAGTTCCCACGGAGGCGTAGAGGCCAACAAGCCAGGAATGTGTTCAAATATTACCGCCGAGATGTTAGATAGGGTTAGATTAGGTTATATAACGTTATTGATGTATATAAAGGTCCCACGGACACGTAGAGGCCAACTCGCCAGGAATGTTATCAAATATTACCGCCGAAATGATAGGTTGGATTAAGTTGCGTTATATTTCGTTATTGATGCTTATGAAGTTCCCACGGAGACGTAGAGGCCAACTCGCCAGGTATGTCTTCTAATATTACCGCCGAGATGATAGGTTGTGTTATGTTAGGTTATATTTCGTCATTGATGTTTATGAAGGTCAAACGGAGACGTAGAGGCCAACTCGCCAGTAATGTTGCCAAATATTACCGCCAAGATGATAGATTGTGTTAGGTTAGGTTATATTTCGTTACTGATGTTTATGAAGGTCAAACGGAGACGTAGAGGCCAACTCGCCAGTAATGTTGTCAAATATTACCGCCGAGATGACAGGTTGGGTTAGGTTAGGTTATATTTCGTTATTGATGTATATAAAGCTCCCACGGAGACGTAGAGGCCAACTCGCCAGGAATGTTGTCAAATATTACCGCCGAAATGATAGGTTGGATTAAGTTACGTTATAGTTCGTTAATGATGCTTATGAAGTTCCCACGGAGACGTAGAGGCCAAGTCGCCAGGTATGTTTTCTAATATTACCGCCGAGATGTTAGGTTGGGTTAGGTTAGGTTATATTACGTTATTGATATATATGAAGGTCAAACCGAGACGTAGAGGCCAACTCGCCAGGAATATTGTCAAATATTACCGCCGAGATGTTAGGTTGGGTTAGGTTAGGTTATATTACGTTATAGATGTATATAAAGGTCCCACGGAGACGTAGAGGCCAACTCGCCAGGAATGTTTTCAAATATTACCGCCGAGATGTTAGGCTGGGTTAGGTTAGGTTATATTACGTTATAGATGTATTTAAAGGTCCCACGGAGACGGAGAAGCCAACTCGCCAGGAATGTTGTCAAACGTTAGCGCCGAGATGATAGGTTGGGTTAGGTTAGGTTATATTACGTTATAGATGTATATAAAGTTCCCACGGAGACGTAGAGGCCAACAAGCCAGGAATGTGTTCAAATATTACAGCCGAGATGTTAGGTTGGGTTAGGTTAGGTTATATTACGTTATTGATGTATATAAAGATCCCACGGAGACGTAGAGGCCAACAAGCCAGGAATGTCTTCAAATATTACCGCCGAGATGTTAGGTTGGGTTAGGTTAGGTTATATAACGTTATTGATGTATATAAAGGTCCCACGGAGACGTAGAGGCCAACTCGCCAGGAATGTTATCAAATATTACCGCCGAAATGATAGGTTGGATTAAGTTGCGTTATATTTCGTTATTGATGCTTATGAAGTTCCCACGGAGACGTAGAGGCCAACTCGCCAGGTATGTCTTCTAATATTACCGCCGAGATGATAGGTTGTGTTATGTTAGGTTATATTTCGTCATTGATGTTTATGAAGGTCAAACGGAGACGTAGAGGCCAACTCGCCAGTAACGTTGTCAAATATTACCGCCAAGATGATAGGTTGTGTTAGGTTAGGTTATATTTCGTTACTGATGTTTATGAAGGTCAAACGGAGACGTAGAGGCCAACTCGCCAGTAATGTTGTCAAATATTACCGCCGAGATGACAGGTTGGGTTAGGTTAGGTTATATTTCGTTATTGATGTATATAATGCTCCCACGGAGACGTAGAGGCCAACTCGCCAGGAATGTTGTCAAATATTACCGCCGAAATGATAGGTTGGATTAAGTTACGTTATAGTTCGTTAATGATGCTTATGAAGTTCCCACGGAGACGTAGAGGCCAACTCGCCAGGTATGTTCTCTAATATTACCGCCGAGATGTTGGGTTGGGTTAGGTTAGGTTATATTACGTTATTGATATATATGAAGGTCAAACCGAGACGTAGAGGCCAACTCGCCAGGAATGTTGTCAAATATTACCGCCGAGATGTTAGGTTGGGTTAGGTTAGGTTATATTACGTTATAGATGTATATAAAGGTCCCACGGAGACGTAGAGGCCAACAAGCCAGGAATGTGTTCAAATATTACCGCCGAGATGTTAGATAGGGTTAGGTTAGGTTATATTACGTTATTGATGTATATATATATCCCACGGGGACGTAGAGGCCAACAAGCCAGGAATGTGTTCAAATATTACCGCCGAGATGTTAGGTTGGGTTAGGGTAGGTTATATTACGTTATTGATGTATATAAAGGTCCCACGGAGACGGAGAAGCCAACTCGCCAGGAATGTTGTCAAACGTTAGCGCCGAGATGATAGGTTGGGTTAGGTTAGGTTATATTACGTTATAGATGTATATAAAGTTCCCACGGAGACGTAGAGGCCAACTCGCCAGGAATGTTTTCAAATATTACCGCCGAGATGTTAGAGTGGGTTAGGTTAGGTTATATTACGTTATTGATGTATATAAGGATCCCACGGAGACGTAGAGGCCAACAAGCCAGGAATGTCTTCAAATATTACCGCCGAGATGTTAGGTTGGGTTAGGTTAGGTTATATAACGTTATTGATGTATATAAAGGTCCCACGGAGACGTAGAGGCCAACTCGCCAGGAATGTTGTCAAATATTACCGCCGAGATGAAAGGTTGGGTTAGGTTAGGTTATATTTCGTTATTGATGTATATGAAGGTCCCACGGAGACGTAGAGGCCAACTCGCCAGGAATGTTGTGAAATATTACCGCCGAGACGAAAGGTTGGGTTAGGTTAGGTTATATTACGTTATTGATGTTTATGAAGATCAAACGGAGACGTAGAGCCCAACTCGCCAGGAATGATGTCAAATATTACCGCCGAGACGTTAGTTTGGGTTAGGTTAGGTTATATTACGTTATAGATGTATATAACGGTCCCACGGAGACGTAGAGGCCAACAAGCCAGGAATGTGTTCAAATATTACCGCCGAGATGTTAGGTTGGGTTAGGTTAGGTTATATTACGTTATAGATGTATATAAAGATCCCACGGAGACGTAGAGGACAACTCGCCAGGAATGTTATCAAATATTACCGCCGAAATGATAGGTTGGATTAAGTTGCGTTATATTTCGTTATTGATGCTTATGAAGTTCCCACGTAGACGTAGAGGCCAACTCGCCAGGTATGTTTTCTAATATTACCGCCGAGATGTTAGGTTGGGTTAGGTTAGGTTATATTACGTTATTGATGTTTATGGAGATCAAACGGAGACGTAGAGCCCAACTCTCCAGGAATGATGTCAAATATTACCTCCGAGATGTTAGGTTGGGTTAGGTTAGGTTATATTTCGATATTGATGTATATGAATGTCCCACGGAGACGTAGAGGCCAACTCGCCAGGAATGTTTTCAAATATCACCGCCGAGATGTTAGGCTGGGTTAGGTTAGGTTATATTACGTTATAGATGTATTTAAAGGTCCCGCGGAGACGTAGAGGCCAACAAGCCAGGAATGTATTCAAATATTACCGCCGAGATGTTAGGTTGGGTTAGGTAAGGTTATATTACTTTATAGATGTATATAAAGTTCCCACGGAGGCGTAGAGGCCAATAAGCCAGGAATGTGTTCAAATATTACCGCCGAGATGTTAGATAGGGTTAGATTAGGTTATATAACGTTATTGATGTATATAAAGGTCCCACGGACACGTAGAGGCCAACTCGCCAGGAATGTTATCAAATATTACCGCCGAAATGATAGGTTGGATTAAGTTGCGTTATATTTCGTTATTGATGCTTATGAAGTTCCCACGGAGACGTAGAGGCCAACTCGCCAGGTATGTCTTCTAATATTACCGCCGAGATGATAGGTTGTGTTATGTTAGGTTATATTTCGTCATTGATGTTTATGAAGGTCAAACGGAGACGTAGAGGCCAACTCGCCAGTAATGTTGCCAAATATTACCGCCAAGATGATAGATTGTGTTAGGTTAGGTTATATTTCGTTACTGATGTTTATGAAGGTCAAACGGAGACGTAGAGGCCAACTCGCCAGTAATGTTGTCAAATATTACCGCCGAGATGACAGGTTGGGTTAGGTTAGGTTATATTTCGTTATTGATGTATATAAAGCTCCCACGGAGACGTAGAGGCCAACTCGCCAGGAATGTTGTCAAATATTACCGCCGAAATGATAGGTTGGATTAAGTTACGTTATAGTTCGTTAATGATGCTTATGAAGTTCCCACGGAGACGTAGAGGCCAAGTCGCCAGGTATGTTTTCTAATATTACCGCCGAGATGTTAGGTTGGGTTAGGTTAGGTTATATTACGTTATTGATATATATGAAGGTCAAACCGAGACGTAGAGGCCAACTCGCCAGGAATATTGTCAAATATTACCGCCGAGATGTTAGGTTGGGTTAGGTTAGGTTATATTACGTTATAGATGTATATAAAGGTCCCACGGAGACGTAGAGGCCAACTCGCCAGGAATGTTTTCAAATATTACCGCCGAGATGTTAGGCTGGGTTAGGTTAGGTTATATTACGTTATAGATGTATTTAAAGGTCCCGCGGAGACATAGAGGCCAACAAGCCAGGAATGTATTCAAATATTACCGCCGAGATGTTAGGTTGGGTAAGGTTAGGTTATATTACGTTATTGATGTATATAAAGATCCCACGGAGACGTAGAGGCCAACAAGCCAGGAATGTCTTCAAATATTACCGCCGAGATGTTAGGTTGGGTTAGGTTAGGTTATATAACGTTATTGATGTATATAAAGGTCCCACGGAGACGTAGAGGCCAACTCGCCAGGAATGTTATCAAATATTACCACCGAAATGATAGGTTGGATTAAGTTGCGTTATATTTCGTTATTGATGCTTATGAAGTTCCCACGGAGACGTAGAGGCCAACTCGCCAGGTATGTCTTCTAATATTACCGCCGAGATGATAGGTTGTGTTATGTTAGGTTATATTTCGTCATTGATGTTTATGAAGGTCAAACGGAGACGTAGAGGCCAACTCGCCAGTAACGTTGTCAAATATTACCGCCAAGATGATAGGTTGTGTTAGGTTAGGTTATATTTCGTTACTGATGTTTATGAAGGTAAAACGGAGACGTAGAGGCCAACTCGCCAGTAATGTTGTCAAATATTACCGCCGAGATGACAGGTTGGGTTAGGTTAGGTTATATTTCGTTATTGATGTATATAATGCTCCCACGGAGACGTAGAGGCCAACTCGCCAGGAATGTTGTCAAATATTACCGCCGAAATGATAGGTTGGATTAAGTTACGTTATAGTTCGTTAATGATGCTTATGAAGTTCCCACGGAGACGTAGAGGCCAAGTCGCCAGGTATGTTTTCTAATATTACCGCCGAGATGATAGGTTGGGTTAGGTTAGGTTATATTACGTTATTGATATATATGAAGGTGAAACCGAGACGTAGAGGCCAACTCGCCAGGAATGTTGTCAAATATTACCGCCGAGATGTTAGGTTGGGTTAGGTTAGGTTATATTACGTTATAGATGTATATAAAGGTCCCACGGAGACGTAGAGGCCAACAAGCCAGGAATGTGTTCAAATATTACCGCCGAGATGTTAGGTTGGGTTAGGTTAGGTTATATTACGTTATAGATGTATATAAAGTTCCCACGGAGGCGTAGAGGCCAACAAGCCAGGAATGTGTTCAAATATTACCGCCGAGATGTTAGATAGGGTTAGGTTAGGTTATATTACGTTATTGATGTATATATATATCCCACGGGGACGTAGAGGCCAACAAGCCAGGAATGTGTTCAAATATTACCGCCGAGATGTTAGGTTGGTTTAGGGTAGGTTATATTACGTTATTGATGTATATAAAGGTCCCACGGAGACGGAGAAGCCAACTCGCCAGGAATGTTGTCAAACGTTAGCTCCGAGATGATAGGTTGGGTTAGGTTAGGTTATATTACGTTATAGATGTATTTAAAGTTCCCACGGAGACGTAGAGGCCAACTCGCCAGGTATGTTCTCTAATATTACCGCCGAGATGTTAGGTTGGGTTAGGTTAGGTTATATTACGTTATTGATATATATGAAGGTCAAACCGAGACGTAGAGGCCAACTCGCCAGGAATGTTGTCAAATATTACCGCCGAGATGTTAGGTTGGGTTAGGTTAGGTTATATTACGTTATAGATGTATATAAAGGTCCCACGGAGACGTAGAGGCCAACAAGCCAGGAATGTGTTCAAATATTACCGCCGAGATGTTAGATAGGGTTAGGTTAGGTTATATTACGTTATTGATGTATATATATATCCCACGGGGACGTAGCGGCCAACAAGCCAGGAATGTGTTCAAATAGTACCGCCGAGATGTTAGGTTGGGTTAGGGTAGGTTATATTACGTTATTGATGTATATAAAGGTCCCACGGAGACGGAGAAGCCAACTCGCCAGGAATGTTGTCAAACGTTAGCGCCGAGATGATAGGTTGGGTTAGGTTAGGTTATATTACGTTATAGATGTATATAAAGTTCCCACGGAGACGTAGAGGCCAACAAGCCAGGAATGTGTTCAAATATTACAGCCGAGATGTTAGGTTGGGTTAGGTTAGGTTATATTACGTTATTGATGTATATAAAGATCCCACGGAGACGTAGAGGCCAACAAGCCAGGAATGTCTTCAAATATTACCGCCGAGATGTTAGGTTGGGTTAGGTTAGGTTATATAACGTTATTGATGTATATAAAGGTCCCACGGAGACGTAGAGGCCAACTCGCCAGGAATGTTATCAAATATTACCGCCGAAATGATAGGTTGGATTAAGTTGCGTTATATTTCGTTATTGATGCTTATGAAGTTCCCACGGAGACGTAGAGGCCAACTCGCCAGGTATGTCTTCTAATATTACCGCCGAGATGATAGGTTGTGTTATGTTAGGTTATATTTCGTCATTGATGTTTATGAAGGTCAAACGGAGACGTAGAGGCCAACACGCCAGTAACGTTGTGAAATATTACCGCCAAGATGATAGGTTGTGTTAGGTTAGGTTATATTTCGTTACTGATGTTTATGAAGGTCAAACGGAGACGTAGAGGCCAACTCGCCAGTAATGTTGTCAAATATTACCGCCGAGATGACAGGTTGGGTTAGGTTAGGTTATATTTCGTTATTGATGTATATAATGCTCCCACGGAGACGTAGAGGCCAAATCGCCAGGAATGTTGTCAAATATTACCGCCGAAATGATAGGTTGGATTAAGTTACGTTATAGTTCGTTAATGATGCTTATGAAGTTCCCACGGAGACGTAGAGGCCAAGTCGCCAGTTATGTTTTCTAATATTACCGCCGAGATGATAGGTTGGGTTAGGTTAGGTTATATTACGTTATTGATATATATGAAGGTGAAACCGAGACGTAGAGGCCAACTCGCCAGGAATGTTGTCAAATATTACCGCCGAGATGTTAGGTTGGGTTAGGTTAGGTTATATTACGTTATAGATGTATATAAAGGTCCCACGGAGACGTAGAGGCCAACAAGCCAGGAATGTGTTCAAATATTACCGCCGAGATGTTAGGTTGGGTTAGGTTAGGTTATATTACGTTATAGATGTATATAAAGTTCCCACGGAGGCGTAGAGGCCAACAAGCCAGGAATGTGTTCAAATATTACCGCCGAGATGTTAGATAGGGTTAGGTTAGGTTATATTACGTTATTGATGTATATATATATCCCACGGGGACGTAGAGGCCAACAAGCCAGGAATGTGTTCAAATATTACCGCCGAGATGTTAGGTTGGGTTAGGGTAGGTTATATTACGTTATTGATGTATATAAAGGTCCCACGGAGACGGAGAAGCCAACTCGCCAGGAATGTTGTCAAACGTTAGCGCCGAGATGATAGGTTGGGTTAGGTTAGGTTATATTACGTTATAGATGTATATAAAGTTCCCACGGAGACGTAGAGGCCAACTCGCCAGGAATGTTTTCAAATATTACCGCCGAGATGTTAGGCTGGGTTAGGTTAGGTTATATTACGTTATAGATGTATTTAAAGTTCCCACGGAGACGTAGAGGCCAACTCGCCAGTAATGTCTTCAAATATTACCGCCGAGATGTTAGGCTGGGTTAGGTTAGGTTATATTACGTTATAGATGTATTTAAAGGTCCCGCGGAGACGTAGAGGCCAACAAGCCAGGAATGTATTCAAATATTACCGCCGAGATGTTAGGTTGGGTAAGGTTAGGTTATATTACGTTATAGATGTATATAAAGTTCCCACGGAGGCGTAGTGGCCAACAAGCCAGGAATGTGTTCAAATATTACCGCCGAGATGTTAGATAGGGTTAGGTTAGGTTATATTACGTTATTGATGTATATATATATCCCACGGGGACGTAGCGGCCAACAAGCCAGGAATGTGTTCAAATAGTACCGCCGAGATGTTAGGTTGGGTTAGGGTAGGTTATATTACGTTATTGATGTATATAAAGGTCCCACGGAGACGGAGAAGCCAACTCGCCAGGAATGTTGTCAAACGTTAGCGCCGAGATGATAGGTTGGGTTAGGTTAGGTTATATTACGTTATAGATGTATATAAAGTTCCCACGGAGACGTAGAGGCCAACAAGCCAGGAATGTGTTCAAATATTACAGCCGAGATGTTAGGTTGGGTTAGGTTAGGTTATATTACGTTATTGATGTATATAAAGATCCCACGGAGACGTAGAGGCCAACAAGCCAGGAATGTCTTCAAATATTACCGCCGAGATGTTAGGTTGGGTTAGGTTAGGTTATATAACGTTATTGATGTATATAAAGGTCCCACGGAGACGTAGAGGCCAACTCGCCAGGAATGTTATCAAATATTACCGCCGAAATGATAGGTTGGATTAAGTTGCGTTATATTTCGTTATTGATGCTTATGAAGTTCCCACGGAGACGTAGAGGCCAACTCGCCAGGTATGTCTTCTAATATTACCGCCGAGATGATAGGTTGTGTTATGTTAGGTTATATTTCGTCATTGATGTTTATGAAGGTCAAACGGAGACGTAGAGGCCAACTCGCCAGTAACGTTGTGAAATATTACCGCCAAGATGATAGGTTGTGTTAGGTTAGGTTATATTTCGTTACTGATGTTTATGAAGGTCAAACGGAGACGTAGAGGCCAACTCGCCAGTAATGTTGTCAAATATTACCGCCGAGATGACAGGTTGGGTTAGGTTAGGTTATATTTCGTTATTGATGTATATAATGCTCCCACGGAGACGTAGAGGCCAACTCGCCAGGAATGTTGTCAAATATTACCGCCGAAATGATAGGTTGGATTAAGTTACGTTATAGTTCGTTAATGATGCTTATGAAGTTCCCACGGAGACGTAGAGGCCAAGTCGCCAGGTATGTTTTCTAATATTACCGCCGAGATGTTAGGTTGGGTTAGGTTAGGTTATATTACGTTATTGATATATATGAAGGTGAAACCGAGACGTAGAGGCCAACTCGCCAGGAATGTTGTCAAATATTACCGCCGAGATGTTAGGTTGGGTTAGGTTAGGTTATATTACGTTATAGATGTATATAAAGGTCCCACGGAGACGTAGAGGCCAACAAGCCAGGAATGTGTTCAAATATTACCGCCGAGATGTTAGGTTGGGTTAGGTTAGGTTATATTACGTTATAGATGTATATAAAGTTCCCACGGAGGCGTAGAGGCCAACAAGCCAGGAATGTGTTCAAATATTACCGCCGAGATGTTAGATAGTGTTAGGTTAGGTTATATTACGTTATTGATGTATATATATATCCCACGGGGACGTAGAGGCCAACAAGCCAGGAATGTGTTCAAATATTACCGCCGAGATGTTAGGTTGGGTTAGGGTAGGTTATATTACGTTATTGATGTATATAAAGGTCCCACGGAAACGGAGAAGCCAACTCGCCAGGAATGTTGTCAAACGTTAGCGCCGAGATGATAGGTTGGGTTAGGTTAGGTTATATTACGTTATAGATGTATATAAAGTTCCCACGGAGACGTAGAGGCCAACTCGCCAGGAATGTTTTCAAATATTACCGCCGAGATGTTAGGCTGGGTTAGGTTAGGTTATATTACGTTATAGATGTATTTAAAGTTCCCACGGAGACGTAGAGGCCAACTCGCCAGGAATGTTTTCAAATATTACCGCCGAGATGTTAGGCTGGGTTAGGTTAGGTTATATTATGTTATAGATGTATTTAAAGGTCCCGCGGAGACGTAGAGGCCAACAAGCCAGGAATGTATTCAAATATTACCGCCGAGATGTTAGGTTGGGGTAGGTTAGGTTATATTACGTTATAGATGTATATAAAGTTCCCACGGAGGCGTAGAGGCCAACAAGCCAGGAATGTGTTCAAATATTACCGCCGAGATGTTAGATAGGGTTAGGTTAGGTTATATTACGTTATTGATGTATATATATATCCCACGGGGACGTAGAGGCCAACAAGCCAGGAATGTGTTCAAATAGTACCGCCGAGATGTTAGGTTGGGTTAGGGTAGGTTATATTACGTTATTGATGTATATAGAGGTCCCACGGTGACGGAGAAGCCAACTCGCCAGGAATGTTGTCAAACGTTAGCGCCGAGATGATAGGTTGGGTTAGGTTAGGTTATATTACGTTATAGATGTATATAAAGTTCCCACGGAGACGTAGAGGCCAACTCGCCAGGAATGTTTTCAAATATTACCGCCGAGATGTTAGGCTGGGTTAGGTTAGGTTATATTACGTTATAGATGTATTTAAAGTTCCCACGGAGTCGTAGAGGCCAACTCGCCAGGAATGTTTTCAAATATTACCGCCGAGATGTTAGGCTGGGTTAGGTTAGGTTATATTACGTTATAGATGTATTTAAAGGTCCCGCGGAGACGTAGAGGCCAACAAGCCAGGAATATATTCAAATATTACCGCCGAGATGTTAGGTTGGGTTAGGTTAGGTTATATTACGTTATAGATGTATATAAAGATCCCACGGAGACGTAGAGGGCAACTCGCCATGAATGTTTTCAAATATTACCGCCGAGATGTTAGGTTGGGTGAGGTTGGGTTATATTACGTTATAGATGTATATAAAGGTCCCACGGAGACGTAGAGGCCAACAAGCCAGGAATGTGTTCAAATATTACCGCCGAGATGTTAGGTTGGGTTAGGTTAGGTTAAATTACGTTATTGATGTATATATATATCCCGCGGGGACGTAGAGGCCAACAAGCCAGGAATGTGTTCAAATATTACCGCCGAGATGTTAGGTTGGGTTAGGTTAGGTTATATTACGTTATAGATGTATATAAAGGTCCCACGGAGACGTAGAGGCCAACAAGCCAGGAAGGTTTTCAAATATTACCGCCGAGATGTTAGGCTGGGTTAGGTTAGGTTATATTACGTTATAGATGTATTTAAAGTTCCCACGGAGTCGTAGAGGCCAACAAGCCAGGAATGTGTTCAAATATTACCGCCGAGATGTTAGGTTGGGTTAGGTTAGGTTAAATTACGTTATTGATGTATATATATATCCCGCGGGGACGTAGAGGCCAACAAGCCAGGAATGTGTTCAAATATTACCGCCGAGATGTTAGGTTGGGTTAGGTTAGGTTATATTACGTTATAGATGTATATAAAGGTCCCACGGAGACGTAGAGGCCAACAAGCCAGGAAGGTTTTCAAATATTACCGCCGAGATGTTAGGCTGGGTTAGGTTAGGTTATATTACGTTATAGATGTATTTAAAGTTCCCACGGAGTCGTAGAGGCCAACTCGCCAGGAATGTTTTCAAATATTACCGCCGAGATGTTAGGCTGGGTTAGGTTAGGTTATATTACGTTATAGATGTATTTAAAGGTCCCGCGGAGACGTAGAGGCCAACAAGCCAGGAATATATTCAAATATTACCGCCGAGATGTTAGGTTGGGTTAGGTTAGGTTATATTACGTTATAGATGTATATAAAGATCCCACGGAGACGTAGAGGGCAACTCGCCATGAATGTTTTCAAATATTACCGCCGAGATGTTAGGTTGGGTGAGGTTGGGTTATATTACGTTATAGATGTATATAAAGGTCCCACGGAGACGTAGAGGCCAACAAGCCAGGAATGTGTTCAAATATTACCGCCGAGATGTTAGGTTGGGTTAGGTTAGGTTAAATTATGTTATTGATGTATATATATATCCCGCGGGGACGTAGAGGCCAACAAGCCAGGAATGTGTTCAAATATTACCGCCGAGATGTTAGGTTGGGTTAGGTTAGGTTATATTACGTTATAGATGTATATAAAGGTCCCACGGAAACGTAGAGGCCAACAAGCCAGGAATGTGTTCAAATATTACCGCCGAGATGTTAGGTTGGGTTAGGTTAGGTTATATTACGTTATAGATGTATATAAAGTTCCCACGGAGGTGTAGAGGCCAACAAGCCAGGAATGTGTTCAAATATTACCGCCGAGATGTTAGGTTGGGTTAGGGTAGGTTATATTACGTTATTGATGTATATAAAGGTCCCACGGAGACGGAGAAGCCAACTCGCCAGGAATGTTGTCAAACGTTAGCGCCGAGATGATAGGTTGGGTTAGGTTAGGTTATATTACGTTATAGATGTATATAAAGTTCCCACGGAGACGTAGAGGCCAACTCGCCAGGAATGTTTTCAAATATTACCGCCGAGATGTTAGGCTGGGTTAGGTTAGTTAATATTACGTTATAGATGTATTTAAAGGTCCCGCGGAGACGTAGAGGCCAACATGCCAGGAATGTATTCAAATATTACCGCCGAGATGTTAGGTTGGGTTAGGTTAGGTTATATTACGTTATAGATGTATATAAAGATCCCACGGAGACGTAGAGGGCAACTCGCCATGAATGTTTTCAAATATTACCGCCGAGATGTTAGGTTAGGTTAGGTTAGGTTATATTACGTTATTGATGTATATAAAGGTCCCACGGAGACGTAGGGGCCAACAAGCCAGGAATGTGTTCAAATATTACCGCCGACATGTTAGGTTGGGTTAGGTTAGGTTATATTACCTTATAGATGTATATAAAGTTCGCAGGGAGACGTAGAGGCCAACAAGCCAGGAATGTGACCAAATATTTCCGCCGAGATGTTAGAATGGGTTAGGTTAGGTTATATTACGTTATTGATATATATAAAGATCCCACGGATACGTAGAGGCCAACTCGCCAGGAATGTTGTCAAATATTACCGCCGAGATGATAGGTTGGGTTAGGTTAGGTTATATTACGTTATTGATGTATATAAATGTACCACGGAGAGGTAGAGGCCAACTCGCCATGAATGTTTTCAAATATTACCGCCGAGATGTTAGGTTGGGTTAGGTTAGGTTATATTACGTTATAGATGTATATAAAGGTCCCACGGAGACGAAGAGGCCAACAAGCCAGGAATATGTTCAAATATTACCGCCGAGATGTTAGGTTGGGTTAGGTTAGGTTATATTACGTTATAGATGTATATAAAGGTCCCACGGACTCGTAGAGGCCAACAAGCCAGGAATGTGTTCCAATATTACCGCCGAGATGATAGGTTGGGTTAGGTTAGGTTATATTACGTTATTGATGTATATAAATGTACCACGGAGAGGTAGAGGCCAACTTGCCATGAATGTTTTCAAATATTACCGCCGAGATGTTAGGTTGGGTTAGGTTAGGTTATATTACGTTATTGATGTATATAAAGGTCCCACGGAGACGTAGAGGCCAACAAGCCAGGAATGTGTTCAAATATTACCGCCGAGATGATAGGTTGGGTTAGGTTAGGTTATATTACGTTATTGATGTATATAAATGTACCACGGAGGGGTAGAGGCCAACAAGCCAGGAATGTGACCAAATATTATCGCCGAGATGTTAGGTTGGGTTAGGTTAGGTTATATTACGTTATAGATGTATATAAAGGTCCCACGGAGACGTAGAGGCCAACAAGCCAGGAATGTGTTCAAATATTACCGCCGAGATGTTAGGTTGGGTTAGGTTAGGTTATATTACGTTATTGATGTATATAAAGCTCCCACGGAGACGTAGAGGCCAACTCGCCAGGAATGTTGTCAAATATTACCGCCGAGATGATAGGTTGTGTTAGGTTAGGTTATATTTCGTTACTGATGTTTATGAAGGTCAAACGGAGACGTAGCGGCCAACTCGCCAGTAATGTTGTCAAATATTACCGCCGAGATGACAGGTTGGGTTAGGTTAGGTTATATTTCGTTATTGATGTATATGAAGGTCCCACGGAGACGTAGAGGCCAACTCGCCAGTAATGTTGTCAAATATTACCGCCGAGATGACAGGTTGGGTTAGGTTAGGTTATATTTCGTTATTGATGTATATGAAGGTCCCACGGAGACGTAGAGGCCAACTCGCCAGGAATGTGGTCAAATATTACCGCCGAGATGTTAGATTGGGTTAGGTTAGGTTATATTACGTTATTGATGTATATATATATCCCACGGGGACGTAGAGGCCAACAAGCCAGGAATGTCGTCCAATATTACCGCCGAGATGTTAGGTTGGGTTAGGTTAGGTTATATAACGTTATTGGTGTATATAAAGGACCCACGGAGACGTAAAGGCCAACTCGCCAGTAATGTTGTCAAATATTACCGCCGAGATGACAGGTTGGGTTAGCTTAGGTTATATTTCGTTATTGATGTATATGAAGGTCCCACGGAGACGTAGAGGCCAACTCGCCAGGAATGTTGTCAAATATTACCGCCGAGATGAAAGGTTGGGTTAGGTTAGGTTATATTACGTTATTGATGTTTATGAAGATCAAACGGAGACGTAGAGCCCAACTCGCCAGGAATGATGTCGAATATTATCGCCGAGATGTTGGTTTGGGTTAGGTTAGGTTATATTACGTTATAGATGTATATAACGGTCCCACGGAGACGTAGAGGCCAACAAGCCAGGAATGTGTTCAAATATTACCGCCGAGATGTTAGGTTGGGTTAGGTTAGGTTATATTACGTTATAGATGTATATAAAGTTCCCACGGAGGCGTAGAGGCCAACAAGACAGGAATGTGTTCAAATATTACCGCCGAGATGTTAGATTGGGTTAGGTTAGGTTATATTACGTTATTGATGTATATATATATCCCACGGGGACGTAGAGGCCAACAAGCCAGGAATGTGTTCAAATATTACCGCCGAGATGTTATGTTGGGTTAGGTTAGGTTATATTACGTTATAGATGTATATAAAGATGCCACGGAGACGTAGAGGCCAACTCGCCATGAATGTTGTCAAATATTACCGCCGAGATGTTAGATTGGGTTAGGTTAGGTTATATTACGTTATTGATGTATATATATATCCCACGGGGACGTAGAGGCCAACAAGCCAGGAATGTCGTCAAATATTACCGCCGAGATGTTAGGTTGGGTTAGGTTAGGTTATATAACGTTATTGGTGTATATAAAGGTCCCACGGAGACGTAGAGGCCAAATCGCCAGGAATGTTGTCAAATATTACCGCCGAGATGATAGGTTGTGTTAGGTTAGGTTATATTTCGTTACTGATGTTTATGAAGGTCAAACGGAGACGTAGCGGCCAACTCGCCAGTAATGTTGTCAAATATTACCGCCGAGATGACAGGTTGGGTTAGGTTAGGTTATATTTCGTTATTGATGTATATGAAGGTCCAACGGAGACGTAGAGGCCAACTCGCCAGGAATGTTGTCAAATATTACCGCCGAGATGAAATGTTGTGTTAGGTTAGGTTATATTACGTTATTGATATTTATGAAGATCAAACGGAGACGTAGAGCCCAACTCGCCAGGAATGATGTCAAATATTACCGCCGAGATGTTCGTTTGGGTTAGGTTAGGTTATATTACGTTATTGATGTATATAAAGATCCCACGGAGACGTAGAGGCCAACAAGACAGGAATGTGTTCAAATATTACCGCCGAGATGTTAGATTGGGTCAGGTTAGGTTATATTACGTTATTGATGTATATATATATATCCCACGGGGACGTAGAGGCCGACAAGCCAGGAATGCGTTCAAATATTACCGCCGAGATGTTAGGTTGGGTTAGGTTAGGTTATATTACGTTATAGATGTATATAAAGATCCCACGGAGACGTAGAGGCCAACTCGCCATGAATGTTTTCAAGTATTACCGCCGAGATGTTAGGTTGGGTTAGGTTAGGTTATATTACGTTATTGATGTATAAAAAGATCCCACAGAGACGGAGAAGCCAACTCGCCAGGAATGTTGTCAAATATTACCGCCGAGATGTTAGATTGGGTTAGGTTAGGTTATATTACGTTATTGATGTATATATATATCCCACGGGGACGTAGAGGCCAACAAGCCAGGAATGTGTTCAAATATTACCGCCGAGATGTTAGATTGGGTCAGGTTAGGTTATATAACGTTATTGGTGTATATAAAGGTCCCACGGAGACGTAGAGGCCAACTCGCCAGGAATGTTGTCAAATATTACTGCCGAGATGAGAGGTTGTGTTATGTTAGGTTATATTTCGTTATTGATGTATATGAAGGTCCCACGGAGACGTAGAGGCCAACTCGCCAGGAATGTTGTCAAATATTACCGCCGAGATGTTAGTTTGGGTTAGGTTAGGTTATATTACGTTATAGATGTATATAACGGTCCCACGGAGACGTAGAGGCCAACAAGCCAGGAATGTGTTCAAATATTACCGCCGAGATGACAGGTTGGGTTAGGTTAGGTTGTATTTCGTTATTGATGTATATGAAGGTCCCACGGAGACGTAGAGGCCAACTCGCCAGGAATGTTGTCAAATATTACCGCCGAGATGTTAGTTTGGGTTAGGTTAGGTTATATTACGTTATAGATGTATATAACGGTCCCACGGAGACGTAGAGACCAACAAGCCAGGAATGTGTTCAAATATTACCTCCGAGATGTTAGGTTGGGTTAGGTTAGGTTATATTACGTTATAGATGTATATAAAGGTCCCACGGAGACGTAGAGGCCAACACGTCTGGTATGTTTTCAAATATTACCGCCGAGATGTTAGAATGGGTTAGGTTAAGTTATATTACGTTATTGATGTATATAAAGATCCCACGGATACGTAGAGGCCAACTCGCCAGGAATGTTGTCAAATATTACCGCCGAGATGTTAGGTTGGATTAGGTTAGGTTATATAACGTTATTGATGTATATAAAGGTCCCACGGAGACGTAGAGGCCAACTCGCCAGTAATGTTGTCAAATATTACCGCCGAGATGTTAGGTTGGGTTAGGTTAGGTTATATTACGTTATTGATGTATATAAATGTACCACGGAGACGTAGAGGCCAAATCGCCATGAATGAGTTCAAATATTACCGCCGAGATGTTAGATTGGGTTAGGTTAGGTTATATTACGTTATTGATGTTTATGAAGGTACCACGTAGACGTAGAGGCCAACTCGCCAGGTATGTTTTCTGATATTACCGCCGAGATGTTAGGTTGGGTTAGGTTAGGTTATATTTCGTTATTGATGTATATGAAGGTCCCGCGGAGACGTAGAGGCCAACACGACATGAATGTTTTCAAATATTACCGCCGAGATGTTAGGTTCGGTTAGGTTAGGTTATATTACGTTATAGATGTATATAAAGGTCCCACGGAAACGTAGAGGCCAACAAGCCAGGAATGTGTTCAAATATTACCGCCGAGATGTTAGATTGGGTTAGGTTAGGTTATATTACGTTATAGATGTATAGAAAGATCCCACAGATACGTAGAGGCCAACTCGCCAGGAATGATGTCAAATATTACCGCCGAGATGTTAGATTGGGTTAGGTTAGGTTATATTACGTTATTGATGTATATATATATCCCACGGGGACGTAGAGGCCAACTCACCAGTAATGTTGTCAAATATTACCGCCGAGATGATAGGTTGTGTTAGGTTAGGTTATATTTCGTTACTGATGTTTATGAAGGTCAAACGGAGACGTAGCGGCCAACTCGCCAGTAATGTTGTCAAATATTACCGCCGAGATGACAGGTTGGGTTAGGTTAGGTTATATTTCGTTATTGATGTATATGAAGGTCCCACGGAGACGTAGAGGCCAACTCGCCAGAAATGTTGTCAAATATTACCGCCGAGATGAAAGGTTGGGTTAGGTTAGGTTTTATTACGTTATTGATGTTTATGAAGATCAAACGGAGACGTAGAGCCCAACTCGCCAGGAATGATGTCAAATATTACCGCCGAGATGTTAGTTTGGGTTAGGTTAGGTTATATTACGTTATAGATGTATATAACGGTCCCACCGAGACGTAGAGGCCAACAAGCCAGGAATGTGTTCAAATATTACCGCCGAGATGTTAGGTTGGGTTAGGTTAGGTTATATTACGTTATAGATGTATATAAAGTTCCCACGGAGGCGTAGAGGCCAACAAGACAGGAATGCGTTCAAATATTACCGCCGAGATGTTAGATTGGGTTAGGTTAGGTTATATTACGTTATTGATGTATATATATATCCCACGGGGACGTAGAGGCCAACAAGCCAGGAATGTGTTCAAATATTACCGCCGAGGTGTTAGGGTGGTTTAGGGTAGGTTATATTACGTTATTGATGTATATAAAGGTCCCACGGTGACGTAGAGGCCAACTCGCCAGAAATGTTGTCAAATATTACCGCCGAGATGAAAGGTTGGGTTAGGTTAGGTTATATTACGTTATTGATGTTTATGAAGATCAAACGGAGACGTAGAGGCCAACTCGCCAGTAATGTTGTCAAATATTACCGCCGAGATGACAGGTTGGGTTAGGTTAGGTTATATTTCGTTATTGATGTATATAAAGCTCCCACGGAAACGTAGAGGCCAACTCGCCAGGAATGTTTTCAAATATTACCGCCGAGATGTTAGGTTGGGTTAGTTTAGGTTATATTACGTTATTGATGTATAAAAAGATCCCACGGAGACGTAGAGGCCAACTCGCCATGAATGTTTTCAAGTATTACCGCCGAGATGTTAGGTTGGGTTAGGTTAGGTTATATTACGTTATAGATGTATATAAAGATCCCACGGAGACGTAGAGGCCAACTCGCCATGAATGTTTTCAAGTATTACCGCCGAGATGTTAGGTTGGGTTAGGTTAGGTTATATTACGTTATTGATGTATAAAAAGATCCCACAGAGACGGAGAAGCCAACTCGCCAGGAATGTTGTCAAATATTACCGCCGAGATGTTAGATTGGGTTAGGTTAGGTTATATTACGTTATTGATGTATATATATATCCCACGGGGAAGTAGAGGCCAACAAGCCAGGAATGTAGTCAAATATTACCGCCGAGATGTTAGGTTGGGTTAGGTTAGGTTATATAACGTTATTGGTGTATATAAAGGACCCACGGAGACGTAAAGGCCAACTCGCCAGTAATGTTGTCAAATATTACCGCCGAGATGATAGGTTGTGTTAGGTTAGGTTATATTTCGTTACTGATGTTTATGAAGGTCAAACGGAGACGTAGCGGCCAACTCGCCAGTAATGTTGTCAAATATTACCGCCGAGATGACAGGTTGGGTTAGGTTAGGTTATATTTCGTTATTGATGTATATGAAGGTCCCACGGAGACGTAGAGGCCAACTCGCCAGGAATGTTGTCAAATATTACCTCCGAGATGAAAGGTTGGGTTAGGTTAGGTTATATTACGTTATTGATGTTTATGAAGATCAAACGGAGACGTAGAGCCCAACTCGCCAGGAATGATGTCAAATATTATCGCCGAGATGTTGGTTTGGGTTAGGTTAGGTTATATTACGTTATAGATGTATATAACGGTCCCACGGAGACGTAGAGGCCAACAAGCCAGGAATGTGTTCAAATATTACAGCCGAGATGTTAGGTTGGGTTAGGTTAGGTTATATTACGTTATAGATGTATATAAAGTTCCCACGGAGGCGTAGAGGCCAACAAGACAGGAATGTGTTCAAATATTACCGCCGAGATGTTAGATTGGGTTAGGTTAGGTTATATTACGTTATTGATGTATATATATATCCCACGGGGACGTAGAGGCCAACAAGCCAGGAATGTGTTCAAATATTACCGCCGAGATGTTATGTTGGGTTAGGTTAGGTTATATTACGTTATAGATGTATATAAAGATGCCACGGAGACGTAGAGGCCAACTCGCCATGAATGTTTTCAAGTATTACCGCCGAGATGTTAGGTTGGGTTAGGTTAGGTTATATTACGTTATTAATGTATAAAAAGATCCCACAGAGACGGAGAAGCCAACTCGCCAGGAATGTTGTCAAATATTACCGCCGAGATGTTAGATTGGGTTAGGTTAGGTTATATTACGTTATTGATGTATATATATATCCCACGGGGACGTAGAGGCCAACAAGCCAGGAATGTCGTCAAATATTACCGCCGAGATGTTAGGTTGGGTTAGGTTAGGTTATATAACGTTATTGGTGTATATAAAGGTCCCACGGAGACGTAGAGGCCAACTCGCCAGGAATGTTGTCAAATATTACCGCCGAGATGATAGGTTGTGTTAGGTTAGGTTATATTTCGTTACTGATGTTTATGAAGGTCAAACGGAGACGTAGCGGCCAACTCGCCAGTAATGTTGTCAAATATTACCGCCGAGATGACAGGTTGGGTTAGGTTAGGTTATATTTCGTTATTGATGTATATGAAGGTCCAACGGAGACGTAGAGGCCAACTCGCCAGGAATGTTGTCAAATATTACCGCCGAGATGTTAGGTTGGGTTAGGTTAGGTTCTATTACGTTATAGATGTATATAAAGTTCCCACGGAGGCGTAGAGGCCAACAAGACAGGAATGTGTTCAAATATTACCGCCGAGATGTTAGATTGGGTTAGGTTAGGTTATATTACGTTATTGATGTATATATATATCCCACGGGGACGTAGAGGCCAACAAGCCAGGAATGTGTTCAAATATTACCGCCGAGATGTTAGGTTGGGTTAGGTTAGGTTATATTACGTTATAGATGTATATAAAGATCCCACGGAGACGTAGAGGCCAACTCGCCATGAATGTTTTCAAGTATTACCGCCGAGATGTTAGGTTGGTTTAGGTTAGGTTATATTACGTTATTGATGTATAAAAAGATCCCACAGAGACGGAGAAGCCAACTCGCCAGGAATGTTGTCAAATATTACCGCCGAGATGTTAGATTGGGTTAGGTTAGGTTATATTACGTTATAGATGTATATAACGGTCCCACGGAGACGTAGAGGCCAACAAGCCAGGAATGTGTTCAAATATTACCGCCGAGATGACAGGTTGGGTTAGGTTAGGTTGTATTTCGTTATTGATGTATATGAAGGTCCCACGGAGACGTAGAGGCCAACTCGCCAGGAATGTTGTCAAATATTACCGCCGAGATGTTAGTTTGGGTTAGGTTAGGTTATATTACGTTATAGATGTATATAACGGTCCCACGGAGACGTAGAGACCAACAAGCCAGGAATGTGTTCAAATATTACCTCCGAGATGTTAGGTTGGGTTAGGTTAGGTTATATTACGTTATTGATGTATAAAAAGATCCCACAGAGACGGAGAAGCCAACTCGCCAGGAATGTTGTCAAATATTACCGCCGAGATGTTAGATTGGGTTAGGTTAGGTTATATTACGTTATTGATGTATATATATATCCCACGGGGACGTAGAGGCCAACAAGCCAGGAATGTCGTCAAATATTACCGCCGAGATGTTAGGTTGGGTTAGGTTAGGTTATATAACGTTATTGGTGCATATAAAGGTCCCACGGAGACGTAGAGGCCAACTCGCCAGGAATGTTGTCAAATATTACCGCCGAGATGATAGGTTGTGTTATGTTAGGTTATATTTCGTCATTGATGTTTATGAAGGTCAAACGGAGACGTAGAGGCCAACTCGCCAGTAATGTTGTCAAATATTACCGCCGAGATGATAGGTTGTGTTAGGTTAGGTTATATTTCGTTACTGATGTTTATGAAGGTCAAACGGAGACGGGGCGGCCAACTCGCCAGTAATGTTGTCAAATATTACCGCCGAAATGACAGGTTGGGTTAGGTTAGGTTATATTTCGTTATTGATGTATATGAACGTACCACGGAGACGTAGAGGCCAACTCGCCAGGAATGTTGTCAAATATTACCGCCGAGATGAAAGGTTGGGTTAGGTTAGGTTATATTACGTTATTGATATTTATGAAGATCAAACGGAGACGTAGAGCCCAACTCGCCAGGAATGATGTCAAATATTACCGCCGAGATGTTCGTTTGGGTTAGGTTAGGTTATATTACGTTATTGATGTATATAAAGATCCCACGGAGACGTAGAGGCCAACAAGCCAGGAATGTCTTCAAATATTACCGCCGAGATGTTAGGTTGGGTTAGGTTAGGTTATATAACGTTATTGATGTATATAAAGGTCCCACGGAGACGTAGAGGCCAACTCGCCAGGAATGTTGTCAAATATTACCGCCGAGATGACTGGTTGGGTTATGTTAGGTTATATTTCGTTATTGATGTATATGAAGGTCCCACGGAGACGTAGAGGCCAACTCGCCAGAAATGTTGTCAAATATTACCGCCGAGATGAAAGGTTGGGTTAGGTTAGGTTATATTACGTTATTGATGTTTATGAAGATCAAACGGAGACGTAGAGCCCAACTCGCCAGGAATGATGTCAAATATTACCGCCGAGATGTTAGTTTGGGTTAGGTTAGGTTATATTACGTTATAGATGTATATAACGGTCCCACCGAGACGTAGAGGCCAACAAGCCAGGAATGTGCTCAAATATTACCGCCGAGATGTTAGGTTGGGTTAGGTTAGGTTATATTACGTTATAGATGTATATAAAGTTCCCACGGAGGCGTAGAGGCCAACAAGACAGGAATGTGTTCAAATATTACCGCCGAGATGTTAGATTGGGTTAGGTTAGGTTATATTACGTTATTGATGTATATATATATCCCACGGGGACGTAGAGGCCGACAAGCCAGGAATGTGTTCAAATATTACCGCCGAGATGTTAGGTTGGGTTAGGTTAGGTTATATTACGTTATAGATGTATATAAAGATCCCACGGAGACGTAGAGGCCAACTCGCCATGAATGTTTTCAAGTATTACCGCCGAGATGTTAGGTTGGGTTAGGTTAGGTTATATTACGTTATTGATGTATATATATATCCCACGGGGACGTAGAGGCCAACAAGCCAGGAATGTCGTCAAATATTACCGCCGAGATGTTAGGTTGGGTTAGGTTAGGTTATATAACGTTATTGGTGCATATAAAGGTCCCACGGAGACGTAGAGGCCAACTCGCCAGGAATGTTGTCAAATATTACCGCCGAGATGATAGGTTGTGTTAGGTTAGGTTATATTTCGTTACTGATGTTTATGAAGGTCAAACGGAGACGTAGCGGCCAACTCGCCAGTAATGTTGTCAAATATTACCGCCGAGATGACAGGTTGGGTTAGGTTAGGTTATATTTCGTTATTGATGTATATGAAGGTCCCACGGAGACGTAGAGGCCAACTCGCCAGGAATGTTGTTAAATATTACCGCCGAGATGAATGGTTGGGTTAGGTTAGGTTATATTACGTTATTGATATTTATGAAGATCAAACGGAGACGTAGAGCCCAACTCGCCAGGAATGATGTCAAATATTACCGCCGAGATGTTCGTTTGGGTTAGGTTAGGTTATATTACGTTATTGATATATATAAAGATCCCACGGAGACGTAGAGGCCAACAAGCCAGGAATGTCTTCAAATATTACCGCCGAGATGTTAGGTTGGGTTAGGTTAGGTTATATAACGTTATTGATGTATATAAAGGTCCCACGGAGACGTAGGGGCCAACTCGCCAGGAATGTTGTCAAATATTACCGCCGAGATGAGAGGTTGTGTTCTGTTAGGTTATATTTCGTCATTGATGTTTATGAAGCTCAAACGGAGACGTAGAGGCCAACTCGCCAGTAATGTTGTCAAATATTACCGCCGAGATGATAGGTTGTGTTAGGTTAGGTTATATTTCGTTACTGATGTTTATGAAGGTCAAACGGAGACGTAGCGGCCAACTCGCCAGTAATGTTGTCAAATATTACCGCCGAGATGACAGGTTGGGTTAGGTTAGGTTATATTTCGTTATTGATGTATATGAAGGTCCCACGGAGACGTAGAGGCCAACTCGCCAGAAATGTTGTCAAATATTACCGCCGAGATGTTAGTTTGGGTTAGGTTAGGTTATATTACGTTATAGATGTATATAACGGTCCCACCGAGACGTAGAGGCCAACAAGCCAGGAATGTGTTCAAATATTACCGCCGAGATGTTAGGTTGGGTTAGGTTAGGTTATATTACGTTATAGATGTATATAACGGTCCCACCGAGACGTAGAGGCCAACAAGCCAGGAATGTGTTCAAATATTACCGCCGAGATGTTAGGTTGGGTTAGGTTAGGTTATATTACGTTATAGATGTATATAAAGTTCCCACGGAGGCGTAGATGCCAACAAGACAGGAATGTGTTCAAATATTACCGCCGAGATGTTAGATTGGGTTAGGTTAGGTTATATTACGTTATTGATGTATATATATATCCCACGGGGACGTAGAGGCCAACAAGCCAGGAATGTGTTCAAATATTACCGCCGAGGTGTTAGGGTGGTTTAGGGTAGGTTATATTACGTTATTGATGTATATAAAGGTCCCACGGTGACGTAGAGGCCAACTCGCCAGAAATGTTGTCAAATATTACCGCCGAGATGAAAGGTTGGGTTAGGTTAGGTTATATTACGTTATTGATGTTTATGAAGATCAAACGGAGACGTAGAGGCCAACTCGCCAGTAATGTTGTCAAATATTACCGCCGAGATGACAGGTTGGGTTAGGTTAGGTTATATTTCGTTATTGAGGTATATAAAGCTCCCACGGAAACGTAGAGGCCAACTCGCCAGGAATGTTTTCAAATATTACCGCCGAGATGTTAGGTTGGGTTAGTTTAGGTTATATTACGTTATTGATGTATAAAAAGATCCCACGGAGACGTAGAGGCCAACTCGCCATGAATGTTTTCAAGTATTACCGCCGAGATGTTAGGTTGGGTTAGGTTAGGTTATATAACGTTATTGGTGTATATAAAGGTCCCACGGAGACGTAGAGGCCAACTCGCCAGGAATGTTGTCAAATATTACCGCCGAGATGATAGGTTGTGTTAGGTTAGGTTATATTTCGTTACTGATGTTTATGAAGGTCAAACGGAGACGTAGCGGCCAACTCGCCAGTAATGTTGTCAAATATTACCGCCGAGATGACAGGTTGGGTTAGGTTAGGTTATATTTCGTTATTGATGTATATGAAGGTCCAACGGAGACGTAGAGGCCAACTCGCCAGGAATGTTGTCAAATATTACCGCCGAGATGTTAGGTTGGGTTAGGTTAGGTTCTATTACGTTATAGATGTATATAAAGTTCCCACGGAGGCGTAGAGGCCAACAAGACAGGAATGTGTTCAAATATTACCGCCGAGATGTTAGATTGGGTTAGGTTAGGTTATATTACGTTATTGATGTATATATATATCCCACGGGGACGTAGAGGCCAACAAGCCAGGAATGTGTTCAAATATTACCGCCGAGATGTTAGGTTGGGTTAGGTTAGGTTATATTACGTTATAGATGTATATAAAGATCCCACGGAGACGTAGAGGCCAACTCGCCATGAATGTTTTCAAGTATTACCGCCGAGATGTTAGGTTGGGTTAGGTTAGGTTATATTACGTTATTGATGTATAAAAAGATCCCACAGAGACGGAGAAGCCAACTCGCCAGGAATGTTGTCAAATATTACCGCCGAGATGTTAGATTGGGTTAGGTTAGGTTATATTACGTTATAGATGTATATAACGGTCCCACGGAGACGTAGAGGCCAACAAGCCAGGAATGTGTTCAAATATTACCGCCGAGATGACAGGTTGGGTTAGGTTAGGTTGTATTTCGTTATTGATGTATATGAAGGTCCCACGGAGACGTAGAGGCCAACTCGCCAGGAATGTTGTCAAATATTACCGCCGAGATGTTAGTTTGGGTTAGGTTAGGTTATATTACGTTATAGATGTATATAACGGTCCCACGGAGACGTAGAGACCAACAAGCCAGGAATGTGTTCAAATATTACCTCCGAGATGTTAGGTTGGGTTAGGTTAGGTTATATTACGTTATTGATGTATAAAAAGATCCCACAGAGACGGAGAAGCCAACTCGCCAGGAATGTTGTCAAATATTACCGCCGAGATGTTAGATTGGGTTAGGTTAGGTTATATTACGTTATTGATGTATATATATATCCCACGGGGACGTAGAGGCCAACAAGCCAGGAATGTCGTCAAATATTACCGCCGAGATGATAGGTTGTGTTATGTTAGGTTATATTTCGTCATTGATGTTTATGAAGGTCAAACGGAGACGTAGAGCCCAACTCGCCAGGAATGATGTCAAATATTACCGCCGAGATGTTCGTTTGGGTTAGGTTAGGTTATATTACGTTATTGATGTATATAAAGATCCCACGGAGACGTAGAGGCCAACAAGCCAGGAATGTCTTCAAATATTACCGCCGAGATGTTAGGTTGGGTTAGGTTAGGTTATATAACGTTATTGATGTATATAAAGGTCCCACGGAGACGTAGAGGCCAACTCGCCAGGAATGTTGTCAAATATTACCGCCGAGATGACTGGTTGGGTTATGTTAGGTTATATTTCGTTATTGATGTATATGAAGGTCCCACGGAGACGTAGAGGCCAACTCGCCAGAAATGTTGTCAAATATTACCGCCGAGATGAAAGGTTGGGTTAGGTTAGGTTATATTACGTTATTGATGTTTATGAAGATCAAACGGAGACGTAGAGCCCAACTCGCCAGGAATGATGTCAAATATTACCGCCGAGATGTTAGTTTGGGTTAGGTTAGGTTATATTACGTTATAGATGTATATAACGGTCCCACCGAGACGTAGAGGCCAACAAGCCAGGAATGTGCTCAAATATTACCGCCGAGATGTTAGGTTGGGTTAGGTTAGGTTATATTACGTTATAGATGTATATAAAGTTCCCACGGAGGCGTAGAGGCCAACAAGACAGGAATGTGTTCAAATATTACCGCCGAGATGTTAGATTGGGTTAGGTTAGGTTATATTACGTTATTGATGTATATATATATCCCACGGGGACGTAGAGGCCGACAAGCCAGGAATGTGTTCAAATATTACCGCCGAGATGTTAGGTTGGGTTAGGTTAGGTTATATTACGTTATAGATGTATATAAAGATCCCACGGAGACGTAGAGGCCAACTCGCCATGAATGTTTTCAAGTATTACCGCCGAGATGATAGGTTGGGTTAGGTTAGGTTATATTACGTTATTGATGTATATATATATCCCACGGGGACGTAGATGCCAACCAGCCAGGAATGTCGTCAAATATTACCGCCGAGATGTTAGGTTGGGTTAGGTTAGGTTATATTACGTTATTGATGTATAAAAAGATCCCACAGAGACGGAGAAGCCAACTCGCCAGGAATGTTGTCAAATATTACCGCCGAGATGTTAGATTGGGTTAGGTTAGGTTATATTACGTTATTGATGTATATATATATCCCACGGGGACGTAGAGGCCAACAAGCCAGGAATGTCGTCAAATATTACCGCCGAGATGTTAGGTTGGGTTAGGTTAGGTTATATAACGTTATTGGTGCATATAAAGGTCCCACGGAGACGTAGAGGCCAACTCGCCAGGAATGTTGTCAAATATTACCGCCGAGATGATAGGTTGTGTTAGGTTAGGTTATATTTCGTTACTGATGTTTATGAAGGTCAAACGGAGACGTAGCGGCCAACTCGCCAGTAATGTTGTCAAATATTACCGCCGAGATGACAGGTTGGGTTAGGTTAGGTTATATTTCGTTATTGATGTATATGAAGGTCCCACGGAGACGTAGAGGCCAACTCGCCAGGAATGTTGTTAAATATTACCGCCGAGATGAATGGTTGGGTTAGGTTAGGTTATATTACGTTATTGATATTTATGAAGATCAAACGGAGACGTAGAGCCCAACTCGCCAGGAATGATGTCAAATATTACCGCCGAGATGTTCGTTTGGGTTAGGTTAGGTTATATTACGTTATTGATGTATATAAAGATCCCACGGAGACGTAGAGGCCAACAAGCCAGGAATGTCTTCAAATATTACCGCCGAGATGTTAGGTTGGGTTAGGTTAGGTTATATAACGTTATTGATGTATATAAAGGTCCCACGGAGACGTAGGGGCCAACTCGCCAGGAATGTTGTCAAATATTACCGCCGAGATGAGAGGTTGTGTTATGTTAGGTTATATTTCGTCATTGATGTTTATGAAGGTCAAACGGAGACGTAGAGGCCAACTCGCCAGTAATGTTGTCAAATATTACCGCCGAGATGATAGGTTGTGTTAGGTTAGGTTATATTTCGTTACTGATGTTTATGAAGGTCAAACGGAGACGTAGCGGCCAACTCGCCAGTAATGTTGTCAAATATTACCGCCGAGATGACAGGTTGGGTTAGGTTAGGTTATATTTCGTTACTGATGTTTATGAAGGTCAAACGGAGACGGGGCGGCCAACTCGCCAGTAATGTTGTCAAATATTACCGCCGAGATGAAAGGTTGGGTTAGGTTAGGTTATATTACGTTATTGATATTTATGAAGATCAAACGGAGACGTAGAGCCCAACTCGCCAGGAATGATGTCAAATATTACCGCCGAGATGTTCGTTTGGGTTAGGTTAGGTTATATTACGTTATTGATGTATATAAAGATGCCACGGAGACGTAGAGGCCAACAAGCCAGGAATGTCTTCAAATATTACCGCCGAGATGTTAGGTTGGGTTAGGTTAGGTTATATAACGTTATTGATGTATATAAAGGTCCCACGGAGACGTAGAGGCCAACTCGCCAGGAATGTTGTCAAATATTACCGCCGAGATGACTGGTTGGGTTATGTTAGGTTATATTTCGTTATTGATGTATATGAAGGTCCCACGGAGACGTAGAGGCCAACTCGCCAGAAATGTTGTCAAATATTACCGCCGAGATGAAAGGTTGGGTTAGGTTAGGTTATATTACGTTATTGATGTTTATGAAGATCAAACGGAGACGTAGAGCCCAACTCGCCAGGAATGATGTCAAATATTACCGCCGAGATGTTAGTTTGGGTTAGGTTAGGTTATATTACGTTATAGATGTATATAACGGTCCCACCGAGACGTAGAGGCCAACAAGCCAGGAATGTGCTCAAATATTACCGCCGAGATGTTAGGTTGGGTTAGGTTAGGTTATATTACGTTATAGATGTATATAAAGTTCCCACGGAGGCGTAGAGGCCAACAAGACAGGAATGTGTTCAAATATTACCGCCGAGATGTTAGATTGGGTTAGGTTAGGTTATATTACGTTATTGATGTATATATATATCCCACGGGGACGTAGAGGCCGACAAGCCAGGAATGTGTTCAAATATTACCGCCGAGATGTTAGGTTGGGTTAGGTTAGGTTATATTACGTTATAGATGTATATAAAGATCCCACGGAGACGTAGAGGCCAACTCGCCATGAATGTTTTCAAGTATTACCGCCGAGATGTTAGGTTGGGTTAGGTTAGGTTATATTACGTTATTGATGTATATATATATCCCACGGGGACGTAGATGCCAACCAGCCAGGAATGTCGTCAAATATTACCGCCGAGATGTTAGGTTGGGTTAGGTTAGGTTATATTACGTTATTGATGTATAAAAAGATCCCACAGAGACGGAGAAGCCAACTCGCCAGGAATGTTGTCAAATATTACCGCCGAGATGTTAGATTGGGTTAGGTTAGGTTATATTACGTTATTGATGTATATATATATCCCACGGGGACGTAGAGGCCAACAAGCCAGGAATGTCGTCAAATATTACCGCCGAGATGTTAGGTTGGGTTAGGTTAGGTTATATAACGTTATTGGTGCATATAAAGGTCCCACGGAGACGTAGAGGCCAACTCGCCAGGAATGTTGTCAAATATTACCGCCGAGATGATAGGTTGTGTTAGGTTAGGTTATATTTCGTTACTGATGTTTATGAAGGTCAAACGGAGACGTAGCGGCCAACTCGCCAGTAATGTTGTCAAATATTATCGCCGAGATGACAGGTTGGGTTAGGTTAGGTTATATTTCGTTATTGATGTATATGAAGGTCCCACGGAGACGTAGAGGCCAACTCGCCAGGAATGTTGTTAAATATTACCGCCGAGATGAATGGTTGGGTTAGGTTAGGTTATATTACGTTATTGATATTTATGAAGATCAAACGGAGACGTAGAGCCCAACTCGCCAGGAATGATGTCAAATATTACCGCCGAGATGTTCGTTTGGGTTAGGTTAGGTTATATTACGTTATTGATGTATATAAAGATCCCACGGAGACGTAGAGGCCAACAAGCCAGGAATGTCTTCAAATATTACCGCCGAGATGTTAGGTTGGGTTAGGTTAGATTATATAACGTTATTGATGTATATAAAGGTCCCACGGAGACGTAGGGGCCAACTCGCCAGGAATGTTGTCAAATATTACCGCCGAGATGAGAGGTTGTGTTATGTTAGGTTATATTTCGTCATTGATGTTTATGAAGGTCAAACGGAGACGTAGAGGCCAACTCGCCAGTAATGTTGTCAAATATTACCGCCGAGATGATAGGTTGTGTTAGGTTAGGTTATATTTCGTTACTGATGTTTATGAAGGTCAAACGGAGACGTAGCGGCCAACTCGCCAGTAATGTTGTCAAATATTACCGCCGAGATGACAGGTTGGGTTAGGTTAGGTTATATTTCGTTATTGATGTATATGAAGGTCCCACGGAGACGTAGAGGCCAACTCGCCAGAAATGTTGTCAAATATTACCGCCGAGATGAAAGGTTGGGTTAGGTTAGGTTTTATTACGTTATTGATGTTTATGAAGATCAAACGGAGACGTAGAGCCCAACTCGCCAGGAATGATGTCAAATATTACCGCCGAGATGTTAGTTTGGGTTAGGTTAGGTTATATTACGTCATAGATGTATATAACGGTCCCACCGAGACGTAGAGTCCAACAAGCCAGGAATGTGTTCAAATATTACCGCCGAGATGTTAGGTTGGGTTAGGTTAGGTTATATTACGTTATAGATGTATATAAAGTTCCCACGGAGGCGTAGATGCCAACAAGACAGGAATGTGTTCAAATATTACCGCCGAGATGTTAGATTGGGTTAGGTTAGGTTATATTACGTTATTGATGTATATATATATCCCACGGGGACGTAGAGGCCAACAAGCCAGGAATGTCTTCAAATATTACCGCCGAGATGTTAGGTTGGGTTAGGTTAGGTTATATAACGTTATTGATGTATATAAAGGTCCCACGGAGACGTAGGGGCCAACTCGCCAGGAATGTTGTCAAATATTACCGCCGAGATGAGAGGTTGTGTTATGTTAGGTTATATTTCGTCATTGATGTTTATGAAGGTCAAACGGAGACGTAGAGGCCAACTCGCCAGTAATGTTGTCAAATATTACCGCCGAGATGATAGGTTGTGTTAGGTTAGGTTATATTTCGTTACTGATGTTTATGAAGGTCAAACGGAGACGTAGCGGCCAACTCGCCAGTAATGTTGTCAAATATTACCGCCGAGATGACAGGTTGGGTTAGGTTAGGTTATATTTCGTTATTGATGTATATGAAGGTCCCACGGAGACGTAGAGGCCAACTCGCCAGAAATGTTGTCAAATATTACCGCCGAGATGAAAGGTTGGGTTAGGTTAGGTTTTATTACGTTATTGATGTTTATGAAGATCAAACGGAGACGTAGAGCCCAACTCGCCAGGAATGATGTCAAATATTACCGCCGAGATGTTAGTTTGGGTTAGGTTAGGTTATATTACGTTATAGATGTATATAACGGTCCCACCGAGACGTAGAGTCCAACAAGCCAGGAATGTGTTCAAATATTACCGCCGAGATGTTAGGTTGGGTTAGGTTAGGTTATATTACGTTATAGATGTATATAAAGTTCCCACGGAGGCGTAGATGCCAACAAGACAGGAATGTGTTCAAATATTACCGCCGAGATGTTAGATTGGGTTAGGTTAGGTTATATTACGTTATTGATGTATATATATATCCCACGGGGACGTAGAGGCCAACAAGCCAGGAATGCGTTCAAATATTACCGCCGAGGTGTTAGGGTGGTTTAGGGTAGGTTATATTACGTTATTGATGTATATAAAGGTCCCACGGTGACGTAGAGGCCAACTCGCCAGAAATGTTGTCAAATATTACCGCCGAGATGAAAGGTTGGGTTAGGTTAGGTTATATTACGTTATTGATGTTTATGAAGATCAAACGGAGACGTAGAGGCCAACTCGCCAGTAATGTTGTCAAATATTACCGCCGAGATGACAGGTTGGGTTAGGTTAGGTTATATTTCGTTATTGATGTATATAAAGCTCCCACGGAAACGTAGAGGCCAACTCGCCAGGAATGTTTTCAAATATTACCGCCGAGATGTTAGGTTGGGTTAGTTTAGGTTATATTACGTTATTGATGTATAAAAAGATCCCACGGAGACGTAGAGGCCAACTCGCCATGAATGTTTTCAAGTATTACCGCCGAGATGTTAGGTTGGGTTAGGTTAGGTTATATTACGTTATTGATGTATAAAAAGATCCCACAGAGACGGAGAAGCCAACTCGCCAGGAATGTGGTCAAATATTACCGCCGAGATGTTAGATTGGGTTAGGTTATGTTATATTACGTTATTGATGTATATATATATCCCACGGGGACGTAGAGGCCAACAAGCCAGGAATGTCGTCAAATATTACCGCCGAGATGTTAGGTTGGGTTAGGTTAGGTTATATAACGTTATTGGTGTATATAAAGGTCCCACGGAGACGTAGAGGCCAACTCGCCAGTAATGTTGTCAAATATTACCGCCGAGATGATAGGTTGTGTTAGGTTAGGTTATATTTCGTTACTGATGTTTATGAAGGTCAAACGGAGACGTAGCGGCCAACTCGCCAGTAATGTTGTCAAATATTACCACCGAGATGACAGGTTGGGTTAGGTTAGGTTATATTTCGTTATTGATGTATATGAAGGTCCCACGGAGACGTAGAGGCCAACTCGCCAGAAATGTTGTCAAATATTACCGCCGAGATGAAAGGTTGGGTTAGGTTAGGTTATATTACGTTATTGATGTTTATTAAGATCAAACGGAGACGTAGAGCCCAACTCGCCAGGAATGATGTCAAATATTACCGCCGAGATGTCAGTTTGGGTTAGGTTAGGTTATATTACGTTATAGATGTATATAACGGTCCCACCGAGACGTAGAGGCCAACAAGCCAGGAATGTGTTCAAATATTACCGCCGAGATGTTAGGTTGGGTTAGGTTAGGTTATATTACGTTATAGATGTATATAAAGTTCCCACGGAGGCGTAGAGGCCAACAAGACAGGAATGTGTTCAAATATTACCGCCGAGATGTTAGATTGGGTTAGGTTAGGTTATATTACGTTATTGATGTATATATATATCCCACGGGGACGTAGAGGCCGACAAGCCAGGAATGTGTTCAAATATTACCGCCGAGATGTTAGGTTGGGTTAGGTTAGGTTATATTACGTTGTAGATGTATATAAAGATCCCACGGAGACGTAGAGGCCAACTCGCCATGAATGTTTTCAAGTATTACCGCCGAGATGTTAGGTTGGGTTAGGTTAGGTTATATTACGTTATTGATGTATAAAAAGATCCCACAGAGACGGAGAAGCCAACTCGCCAGGAATGTTGTCAAATATTACCGCCGAGATGTTAGATTGGGTTAGGTTAGGTTATATTACGTTATTGATGTATATATATATCCCACGGGGACGTAGAGGCCAACAAGCCAGGAATGTGTTCAAATATTACCGCCGAGATGTTAGATTGGGTCAGGTTAGGTTATATAACGTTATTGGTGTATATAAAGGTCCCACGGAGACGTAGAGGCCAACTCGCCAGGAATGTTGTCAAAATTACCGCCGAGATGAGAGGTTGTGTTGTGTTAGGTTGTATTTCGTCATTGATGTTTATGAAGGTCAAACGGAGACGTAGAGGCCAACTCGCCAGTAATGTTGTCAAATATTACCGCCGAGATGATAGGTTGTGTTAGGTTAGGTTATATTTCGTTACTGATGTTTATGAAGGTCAAACGGAGACGTAGCGGCCAACTCGCCAGTAATGTTGTCAAATATTACCGCCGAGATGACAGGTTGGGTTAGGTTAGGTTATATTTCGTTATTGATGTATATGAAGGTCCCACGGAGACGAAGAGGCCAACTCGCCAGGAATGTTGTCAAACATTACCGCCGAAATGAAAGGTTGGGTTAGGTTAGGTTATATTACGTTATTGATGTATAAAAAGATCCCACAGAGACGGAGAAGCCAACTGGCCAGGAATGTTGTCAAATATTACCGCCGAGATGTTAGATTGGGTTAGGTTAGGTTATATTACGTTATTGATGTATATAAATTTCCCACGGAGACGTAGAGGCCAACAAGCCAGGAATGTGTTCAAATATTAACGCCGAGATGATAGTTTGTGTTAGGTTAGGTTATATTACGTTATAGATGTATATGAAGGTCCCACGGAGACTAAGAGGCCAGCTCGCCAGGAATGTTGTCAAACATTACCGCCGAGATGAAAGGTTGGGTTAGGTTAGGTTATATTACGTTATTGATGTATAAAAAGATCCCACAGAGACGGAGAAGCCAACTGGCCAGGAATGTTGTCAAATATTACCGCCGAGATGTTAGATTGGGTTAGTTTAGGTTATATTACGTTATTGATGTATATAAATTTCCCACGGAGACGTAGAGGCCAAGAAGCCAGGAATGTGTTCAAATATTAACGCCGAGATGATAGTTTGTGTTAGGTTAGGTTATATTACGTTATAGATGTATATAAAGGTCCCACGGTGACGTAGAGGCCAACTCGCCAGGAATGTTGTCAAATATTACCGCCGAGATGATAGGTTGTGTTAGGTTAGGTTATTTTTCGTTACTGATGTTTATGAAGGTCAAACGGAGACGTAGAGGCCAACTCGCCAGTAATGTTGTCAAATATTACCGCCGAGATGACAGGTTGGGTTAGGTTAGGTTATATTTCGTTATTGATGTATATAAAGCTCCCACGGAGACGTAGAGGCCAACTCGCCAGGAATGTTTTCAAATATTACCGCCGAGATGTTAGGTTGGGTTAGTTTAGGTTATATTACGTTATTGATGTATAAAAAGATCCCACGGAGACGGAGAAGCCAACTCGCCAGGAATGTTGTCAAATATTACCGCCGAGATGTTAGGTTGGGTTAGGGTAGGTTATATTACGTTATTGATGTATAAAAAGATCCCACAGAGACGGAGAAGCCAACTCGCCAGAAATGTTGTCAAATATTACCGCCGAGATGTTAGATTGGGTTAGGTTAGGTTATATTACGTTATAGATGTATATAAAGATCCCACGGAGACGTAGAGGCCAACTCGCCATGAATGTTTTCAAGTATTATCGCCGAGATGTTAGGTTGGGTTAGGTTAGGTTATATTACGTTATTGATGTATATATATATCCCACGGGGACGTAGAGGCCAACAAGCCAGGAATGTGTTCAAATATTACCGCCGAGATGTTAGATTGGGTCAGGTTAGGTTATATAACGTTATTGGTGTATATAAAGGTCCCACGGAAACGTAGAGGCCAACTCGCCAGGAATGTTGTCAAAATTACCGCCGAGATGAGAGGTTGTGTTGTGTTAGGTTGTATTTCGTCATTGATGTTTATGAAGGTCAAACGGAGACGTAGAGGCCAACTCGCCAGTAATGTTGTCAAATATTACCGCCGAGATGATAGGTTGTGTTAGGTTAGGTTATATTTCGTTACTGATGTTTATGAAGGTCAAACGGAGACGTAGCGGCCAACTCGCCAGTAATGTTGTCAAATATTACCGCCGAGATGACAGGTTGGGTTAGGTTAGGTTATATTTCGTTATTGATGTATATGAAGGTCCCACGGAGACGAAGAGGCCAACTCGCCAGGAATGTTGTCAAACATTACCGCCGAAATGAAAGGTTGGGTTAGGTTAGGTTATATTACGTTATTGATGTATAAAAAGATCCCACAGAGACGGAGAAGCCAACTGGCCAGGAATGTTGTCAAATATTACCGCCGAGATGTTAGATTGGGTTAGGTTAGGTTATATTACGTTATTGATGTATATAAATTTCCCACGGAGACGTAGAGGCCAACAAGCCAGGAATGTGTTCAAATATTAACGCCGAGATGATAGTTTGTGTTAGGTTAGGTTATATTACGTTATAGATGTATATGAAGGTCCCACGGAGACGAAGAGGCCAACTCGCCAGGAATGTTGTCAAACATTACCGCCGAGATGAAAGGTTGGGTTAGGTTAGGTTATATTACGTTATTGATGTATAAAAAGATCCCACAGAGACGGAGAAGCCAACTGGCCAGGAATGTTGTCAAATATTACCGCCGAGATGTTAGATTGGGTTAGTTTAGGTTATATTACGTTATTGATGTATATAAATTTCCCACGGAGACGTAGAGGCCAACAAGCCAGGAATGTGTTCAAATATTAACGCCGAGATGATAGTTTGTGTTAGGTTAGGTTATATTACGTTATAGATGTATATAAAGGTCCCACGGTGACGTAGAGGCCAACTCGCCAGGAATGTTGTCAAATATTACCGCCGAGATGATAGGTTGTGTTAGGTTAGGTTATTTTTCGTTACTGATGTTTATGAAGGTCAAACGGAGACGTAGAGGCCAACTCGCCAGTAATGTTGTCAAATATTACCGCCGAGATGACAGGTTGGGTTAGGTTAGGTTATATTTCGTTATTGATGTATATAAAGCTCCCACGGAGACGTAGAGGCCAACTCGCCAGGAATGTTTTCAAATATTACCGCCGAGATGTTAGGTTGGGTTAGTTTAGGTTATATTACGTTATTGATGTATAAAAAGATCCCACGGAGACGGAGAAGCCAACTCGCCAGGAATGTTGTCAAATATTACCGCCGAGATGTTAGGTTGGGTTAGGGTAGGTTATATTACGTTATTGATGTATAAAAAGATCCCACAGAGACGGAGAAGCCAACTCGCCAGAAATGTTGTCAAATATTACCGCCGAGATGTTAGATTGGGTTAGGTTAGGTTATATTACGTTATAGATGTATATAAAGATCCCACGGAGACGTAGAGGCCAACTCGCCATGAATGTTTTCAAGTATTATCGCCGAGATGTTAGGTTGGGTTAGGTTAGGTTATATTACGTTATTGATGTATAAAAAGATCCCACAGAGACGGAGAAGCCAACTCGCCAGGAATGTTGTCAAATATTACCGCCGAGATGTTAGATTGGGTTAGGTTAGGTTATATTACGTTATTGATGTATATATATATCCCACGGTGACGTAGAGGCCAACTCGCCAGAAATGTTGTCAAATATTACCGCCGAGATGAAAGGTTGGGTTAGGTTAGGTTATATTACGTTATTGATGTTTATGAAGATCAAACGGAGACGTAGAGGCCAACTCGCCAGTAATGTTGTCAAATATTACCGCCGAGATGACAGGTTGGGTTAGGTTAGGTTATATTTCGTTATTGATGTATATAAAGCTCCCACGGAAACGTAGAGGCCAACTCGCCAGGAATGTTTTCAAATATTACCGCCGAGATGTTAGGTTGGGTTAGTTTAGGTTATATTACGTTATTGATGTATAAAAAGATCCCACGGAGACGTAGAGGCCAACTCGCCATGAATGTTTTCAAGTATTACCGCCGAGATGTTAGGTTGGGTTAGGTTAGGTTATATTACGTTATTGATGTATATATATATCCCACGGGGACGTAGAGGCCAACAAGCCAGGAATGTGTTCAAATATTACCGCCGAGATGTTAGGTTGGGTTAGGTTAGGTTATATTACGTTATTGATGTATAAAAAGATCCCACAGAGACGGAGAAGCCAACTCGCCAGGAATGTTGTCAAATATTACCGCCGAGATGTTAGATTGGGTTAGGTTAGGTTATATTACGTTATTGATGTATATATATATCCCACGGGGACGTAGAGGCCAACAAGCCAGGAATGTCGTCAAATATTACCGCCGAGATGTTAGGTTGGGTTAGGTTAGGTTATATAACGTTATTGGTGCATATAAAGGTCCCACGGAGACGTAGAGGCCAACTCGCCAGGAATGTTGTCAAATATTACCGCCGAGATGAATGGTTGGGTTAGGTTAGGTTATATTACGTTATTGATATTTATGAAGATCAAACGGAGACGTAGAGCCCAACTCGCCAGGAATGATGTCAAATATTACCGCCGAGATGTTCGTTTGGGTTAGGTTAGGTTATATTACGTTATTGATGTATATAAAGATCCCACGGAGACGTAGAGGCCAACAAGCCAGGAATGTCTTCAAATATTACCGCCGAGATGTTAGGTTGGGTTAGGTTAGGTTATATAACGTTATTGATGTATATAAAGGTCCCACGGGACGTAGGGGCCAACTCGCCAGGAATGTTGTCAAATATTACCGCCGAGATGAGAGGTTGTGTTATGTTAGGTTATATTTCGTCATTGATGTTTATGAAGGTCAAACGGAGACGTAGAGGCCAACTCGCCAGTAATGTTGTCAAATATTACCGCCGAGATGATAGGTTGTGTTAGGTTAGGTTATATTTCGTTACTGATGTTTATGAAGGTCAAACGGAGACGTAGCGGCCAACTCGCCAGTAATGTTGTCAAATATTACCACCGAGATGACAGGTTGGGTTAGGTTAGGTTATATTTCGTTATTGATGTATATGAAGGTCCCACGGAGACGTAGAGGCCAACTCGCCAGAAATGTTGTCAAATATTACCGCCGAGATGAAAGGTTGGGTTAGGTTAGGTTATATTACGTTATTGATGTTTATGAAGATCAAACGGAGACGTAGAGCCCAACTCGCCAGGAATGATGTCAAATATTACCGCCGAGATGTTAGTTTGGGTTAGGTTAGGTTATATTACGTTATAGATGTATATAACGGTCCCACCGAGACGTAGAGGCCAACAAGCCAGGAATGTGTTCAAATATTACCGCCGAGATGTTAGGTTGGGTTAGGTTAGGTTATATTACGTTATAGATGTATATAAAGTTCCCACGGAGGCGTAGAGGCCAACAAGACAGGAATGTGTTCAAATATTACCGCCGAGATGTTAGATTGGGTTAGGTTAGGTTATATTACGTTATTGATGTATATATATATCCCACGGGGACGTAGAGGCCGACAAGCCAGGAATGTGTTCAAATATTACCGCCGAGATGTTAGGTTGGGTTAGGTTAGGTTATATTACGTTGTAGATGTATATAAAGATCCCACGGAGACGTAGAGGCCAACTCGCCATGAATGTTTTCAAGTATTACCGCCGAGATGTTAGGTTGGGTTAGGTTAGGTTATATTACGTTATTGATGTATAAAAAGATCCCACAGAGACGGAGAAGCCAACTCGCCAGGAATGTTGTCAAATATTACCGCCGAGATGTTAGATTGGGTTAGGTTAGGTTATATTACGTTATTGATGTATATATATATCCCACGGGGACGTAGAGGCCAACAAGCCAGGAATGTGTTCAAATATTACCGCCGAGATGTTAGATTGGGTCAGGTTAGGTTATATAACGTTATTGGTGTATATAAAGGTCCCACGGAGACGTAGAGGCCAACTCGCCAGGAATGTTGTCAAAATTACCGCCGAGATGAGAGGTTGTGTTATGTTAGGTTATATTTCGTCATTGATGTTTATGAAGGTCAAACGGAGACGTAGAGGCCAACTCGCCAGTAATGTTGTCAAATATTACCGCCGAGATGATAGGTTGTGTTAGGTTAGGTTATATTTCGTTACTGATGTTTATGAAGGTCAAACGGAGACGTAGCGGCCAACTCGCCAGTAATGTTGTCAAATATTACCGCCGAGATGACAGGTTGGGTTAGGTTAGGTTATATTTCGTTATTGATGTATATGAAGGTCCCACGGAGACGAAGAGGCCAACTCGCCAGGAATGTTGTCAAACATTACCGCCGAGATGAAAGGTTGGGTTAGGTTAGGTTATATTACGTTATTGATGTATAAAAAGATCCCACAGAGACGGAGAAGCCAACTGGCCAGGAATGTTGTCAAATATTACCGCCGAGATGTTAGATTGGGTTAGGTTAGGTTATATTACGTTATTGATGTATATAAATTTCCCACGGAGACGTAGAGGCCAACAAGCCAGGAATGTGTTCAAATATTAACGCCGAGATGATAGTTTGTGTTAGGTTAGGTTATATTACGTTATAGATGTATATGAAGGTCCCACGGAGACGAAGAGGCCAACTCGCCAGGAATGTTGTCAAACATTACCGCCGAGATGAAAGGTTGGGTTAGGTTAGGTTATATTACGTTATTGATGTATAAAAAGATCCCACAGAGACGGAGAAGCCAACTGGCCAGGAATGTTGTCAAATATTACCGCCGAGATGTTAGATTGGGTTAGTTTAGGTTATATTACGTTATTGATGTGTATAAATTTCCCACGGAGACGTAGAGGCCAACAAGCCAGGAATGTGTTCAAATATTAACGCCGAGATGATAGTTTGTGTTAGGTTAGGTTATATTACGTTATAGATGTATATAAAGGTCCCACGGTGACGTAGAGGCCAACTCGCCAGGAATGTTGTCAAATATTACCGCCGAGATGATAGGTTGTGTTAGGTTAGGTTATTTTTCGTTACTGATGTTTATGAAGGTCAAACGGAGACGTAGAGGCCAACTCGCCAGTAATCTTGTCAAATATTACCGCCGAGATGATAGGTTGTGTTAGGTTAGGTTATATTTCGTTACTGATGTTTATGAAGGTCAAACGGAGACGTAGCGGCCAACTCGCCAGTAATGTTGTCAAATATTACCGCCGAGATGACAGGTTGGGTTAGGTTAGGTTACATTTCGTTATTGATGTATATGAAGGTCCCAGGGAGACGTAGAGGCCAACTCGCCAGGAATGTTGTCAAACATTACCGCCGAGATGAAAGGTTGGGTTAGGTTAGGTTATATTACGTTATTGATGTATAAAAAGATCCCACAGAGACGGAGAAGCCAACTCGCCAGGAATGTTGTCAAATATTACCGCCGAGATGTTAGATTGGGTTAGGTTAGGTTATATTACGTTATTGATGTATATAAATTTCCCACGGAGACGTAGAGGCCAACAAGCCAGGAATGTGTTCAAATATTACCGCCGAGATGTTAGGTTGGGTTAGGTGAGGTTATATTACGTTATAGATGTATATAAAGATCCCACGGAGACGTAGAGGCCAACTCGCCATGAATGTTTTCAAGTATTACCGCCGAGATGTTAGGTTGGGTTAGGTTAGGTTATATTACGTTATTGATGTATATGAAGGTCCCACGGAAACGTAGAGGCCAACAAGCCAGGAATGTGTTCAAATATTACCGCCGAGATGTTAGATTGGGTTAGGTTAGGTTATATTACGTTATTGATGTATATATATATCCCACGGGGACGTAGAGGCCAACAAGCCAGGAATGTGTTCAAATATTACCGCCGAGATGTTAGATTGGGTCAGGTTAGGTTATATAACGTTATTGGTGTATATAAAGGTCCCACGGAGACGTAGAGGCCAACTCGCCAGGAATGTTGTCAAATATTACCGCCGAGATGAGAGGTTGTGTTATGTTAGGTTATATTTCGTCATTGATGTTTATGAAGGTCAAACGGAGACGTAGAGGCCAACTCGCCAGTAATGTCGTCAAATATTACCGCCGAGATGATAGGTTGTGTTAGGTTAGGTTATATTTCGTTACTGATGTTTATGAAGGTCAAACGGAGACGTAGCGGCCAACTCGCCAGTAATGTTGTCAAATATTCCCGCCGAGATGACAGGTTGGGTTAGGTTAGGTTATATTTCGTTATTGATGTATATGAAGGTCCCACGGAGACGAAGAGGCCAACTCGCCAGGAATGTTTCCAAACATTACCCCCGAGATGAAAGGTTGGGTTAGGGTAGGTTATATTACGTTATTGATGTATAAAAAGATCCCACAGAGACGGAGAAGCCAACTCGCCAGGAATGTTGTGAAATATTACCGCCGAGATGTTAGATTTGGTTAGGTTAGGTTATATTACGTTATAGATGTATATAACGGTCCCACGGAGACGTAGAGGCCAACAAGCCAGGAATGTGTTCAAATATTACCGCCGAGATGTTAGGTTGGGTTAGGTTAGGTTATGTTACGTTATAGATGTATATAAAGTTCCCACGGAGGCGTAGAGGCCAACAAGACAGGAATGTGTTCAAATATTACCGCCGAGATGTTAGGTTGGGTTAGGTTAGGTTATATTACGTTATTGATGTATATGAAGGTCCCACGGAAACGTAGAGGCCAACAAGCCAGGAATGTGTTCAAATATTACCGCCGAGATGTTAGATTGGGTTAGGTTAGGTTATATTACGTTATTGATGTATATATATATATCCCACGGGGACGTAGAGGCCAACAAGCCAGGAATGTGTTCAAATATTACCGCCGAGATGTTAGATTGGGTCAGGTTAGGTTGTATAACGTTATTGGTGTATATAAAGGTCCCACGGAGACGTAGAGGCCAACTCGCCAGGAATGTTGTCAAATATTACCGCCGAGATGAGAGGTTGTGTTATGTTAGGTTATATTTCGTCATTGATGTTTATGAAGGTCAAACGGAGACGTAGAGGCCAACTCGCCAGTAATGTTGTCAAATATTACCGCCGAGATGATAGGTTGTGTTAGGTTAGGTTATATTTCGTTACTGATGTTTATGAAGGTCAAACGGAGACGTAGCGGCCAACTCGCCAGTAATGTTGTCAAATATTACCGCCGAGATGACAGGTTGGGTTAGGTTAGGTTATATTTCGTTATTGATGTATATGAAGGTCCCACGGAGACGTAGAGGCCAACTCGCCAGGAATGTTGTCAAATATTACCGCCGAGATGTTAGTTGGGGTTAGGTTAGGTTATATTACGTTATAGATGTATATAACGGTCCCACGGAGACGTAGAGGCCAACAAGCCAGGAATGTGTTCAAATATTACCGCCGAGAAGTTAGGTTGGGTTAGCTTAGGTTATATTACGTTATAGATGTATATAAAGTTCCCACGGAGGGGTAGAGGCCAACAAGACAGGAATGTGTTCAAATATTACCGCCGAGATGTTAGATTGGGTTAGGTTAGGTTATATTACGTTATTGATGTATATATATATCCCACGGGGACGTAGAGGCCAACAAGCCAGGAATGTGTTCAAATATTACCGCCGAGATGTTAGATTGGGTCAGGTTAGGTTATATAACGTTATTGGTGTATATAAAGGTCCCACGGAGACGTAGAGGCCAACTCGCCAGGAATGTTGTCAAATATTACCGCCGAGATGAGAGGTTGTGTTATGTTAGGTTATATTTCGTCATTGATGTTTATGAAGGTCAAACGGAGACGTAGAGGCCAACTCGCCAGTAATGTCGTCAAATATTACCGCCGAGATGATAGGTTGTGTTAGGTTAGGTTATATTTCGTTACTGATGTTTATGAAGGTCAAACGGAGACGTAGCGGCCAACTCGCCAGTAATGTTGTCAAATATTACCGCCGAGATGACAGGTTGGGTTAGGTTAGGTTACATTTCGTTATTGATGTATATGAAGGTCCCAGGGAGACGTAGAGGCCAACTCGCCAGGAATGTTGTCAAACATTACCGCCGAGATGAAAGGTTGGGTTAGGTTAGGTTATATTACGTTATTGATGTATAAAAAGATCCCACAGAGACGGAGAAGCCAACTCGCCAGGAATGTTGTCAAATATTACCGCCGAGATGTTAGATTGGGTTAGGTTAGGTTATATTACGTTATTGATGTATATAAATTTCCCACGGAGACGTAGAGGCCAACAAGCCAGGAATGTGTTCAAATATTACCGCCGAGATGTTAGGTTGGGTTAGGTGAGGTTATATTACGTTATAGATGTATATAAAGATCCCACGGAGACGTAGAGGCCAACTCGCCATGAATGTTTTCAAGTATTACCGCCGAGATGTTAGGTTGGGTTAGGTTAGGTTATATTACGTTATTGATGTATATGAAGGTCCCACGGAAACGTAGAGGCCAACAAGCCAGGAATGTGTTCAAATATTACCGCCGAGATGTTAGATTGGGTTAGGTTAGGTTATATTACGTTATTGATGTATATATATATCCCACGGGGACGTAGAGGCCAACAAGCCAGGAATGTGTTCAAATATTACCGCCGAGATGTTAGATTGGGTCAGGTTAGGTTATATAACGTTATTGGTGTATATAAAGGTCCCACGGAGACGTAGAGGCCAACTCGCCAGGAATGTTGTCAAATATTACCGCCGAGATGAGAGGTTGTGTTATGTTAGGTTATATTTCGTCATTGATGTTTATGAAGGTCAAACGGAGACGTAGAGGCCAACTCGCCAGTAATGTCGTCAAATATTACCGCCGAGATGATAGGTTGTGTTAGGTTAGGTTATATTTCGTTACTGATGTTTATGAAGGTCAAACGGAGACGTAGCGGCCAACTCGCCAGTAATGTTGTCAAATATTCCCGCCGAGATGACAGGTTGGGTTAGGTTAGGTTATATTTCGTTATTGATGTATATGAAGGTCCCACGGAGACGAAGAGGCCAACTCGCCAGGAATGTTTCCAAACATTACCCCCGAGATGAAAGGTTGGGTTAGGGTAGGTTATATTACGTTATTGATGTATAAAAAGATCCCACAGAGACGGAGAAGCCAACTCGCCAGGAATGTTGTGAAATATTACCGCCGAGATGTTAGATTTGGTTAGGTTAGGTTATATTACGTTATAGATGTATATAACGGTCCCACGGAGACGTAGAGGCCAACAAGCCAGGAATGTGTTCAAATATTACCGCCGAGATGTTAGGTTGGGTTAGGTTAGGTTATGTTACGTTATAGATGTATATAAAGTTCCCACGGAGGCGTAGAGGCCAACAAGACAGGAATGTGTTCAAATATTACCGCCGAGATGTTAGGTTGGGTTAGGTTAGGTTATATTACGTTATTGATGTATATGAAGGTCCCACGGAAACGTAGAGGCCAACAAGCCAGGAATGTGTTCAAATATTACCGCCGAGATGTTAGATTGGGTTAGGTTAGGTTATATTACGTTATTGATGTATATATATATATCCCACGGGGACGTAGAGGCCAACAAGCCAGGAATGTGTTCAAATATTACCGCCGAGATGTTAGATTGGGTCAGGTTAGGTTGTATAACGTTATTGGTGTATATAAAGGTCCCACGGAGACGTAGAGGCCAACTCGCCAGGAATGTTGTCAAATATTACCGCCGAGATGAGAGGTTGTGTTATGTTAGGTTATATTTCGTCATTGATGTTTATGAAGGTCAAACGGAGACGTAGAGGCCAACTCGCCAGTAATGTTGTCAAATATTACCGCCGAGATGATAGGTTGTGTTAGGTTAGGTTATATTTCGTTACTGATGTTTATGAAGGTCAAACGGAGACGTAGCGGCCAACTCGCCAGTAATGTTGTCAAATATTACCGCCGAGATGACAGGTTGGGTTAGGTTAGGTTATATTTCGTTATTGATGTATATGAAGGTCCCACGGAGACGTAGAGGCCAACTCGCCAGGAATGTTGTCAAATATTACCGCCGAGATGTTAGTTGGGGTTAGGTTAGGTTATATTACGTTATAGATGTATATAACGGTCCCACGGAGACGTAGAGGCCAACAAGCCAGGAATGTGTTCAAATATTACCGCCGAGAAGTTAGGTTGGGTTAGCTTAGGTTATATTACGTTATAGATGTATATAAAGTTCCCACGGAGGGGTAGAGGCCAACAAGACAGGAATGTGTTCAAATATTACCGCCGAGATGTTAGATTGGGTTAGGTTAGGTTATATTACGTTATTGATGTATATATATATCCCACGGGGACGTAGAGGCCAACAAGCCAGGAATGTGTTCAAATATTACCGCCGAGATGTTAGATTGGGTCAGGTTAGGTTATATAACGTTATTGGTGTATATAAAGGTCCCACGGAGACGTAGAGGCCAACTCGCCAGGAATGTTGTCAAATATTACCGCCGAGATGAGAGGTTGTGTTATGTTAGGTTATATTTCGTCATTGATGTTTATGAAGGTCAAACGGAGACGTAGAGGCCAACTCGCCAGTAATGTCGTCAAATATTACCGCCGAGATGATAGGTTGTGTTAGGTTAGGTTATATTTCGTTACTGATGTTTATGAAGGTCAAACGGAGACGTAGCGGCCAACTCGCCAGTAATGTTGTCAAATATTACCGCCGAGATGACAGGTTGGGTTAGGTTAGGTTACATTTCGTTATTGATGTATATGAAGGTCCCAGGGAGACGTAGAGGCCAACTCGCCAGGAATGTTGTCAAACATTACCGCCGAGATGAAAGGTTGGGTTAGGTTAGGTTATATTACGTTATTGATGTATAAAAAGATCCCACAGAGACGGAGAAGCCAACTCGCCAGGAATGTTGTCAAATATTACCGCCGAGATGTTAGATTGGGTTAGGTTAGGTTATATTACGTTATTGATGTATATAAATTTCCCACGGAGACGTAGAGGCCAACAAGCCAGGAATGTGTTCAAATATTACCGCCGAGATGTTAGGTTGGGTTAGGTGAGGTTATATTACGTTATAGATGTATATAAAGATCCCACGGAGACGTAGAGGCCAACTCGCCATGAATGTTTTCAAGTATTACCGCCGAGATGTTAGGTTGGGTTAGGTTAGGTTATATTACGTTATTGATGTATATGAAGGTCCCACGGAAACGTAGAGGCCAACAAGCCAGGAATGTGTTCAAATATTACCGCCGAGATGTTAGATTGGGTTAGGTTAGGTTATATTACGTTATTGATGTATATATATATCCCACGGGGACGTAGAGGCCAACAAGCCAGGAATGTGTTCAAATATTACCGCCGAGATGTTAGATTGGGTCAGGTTAGGTTATATAACGTTATTGGTGTATATAAAGGTCCCACGGAGACGTAGAGGCCAACTCGCCAGGAATGTTGTCAAATATTACCGCCGAGATGAGAGGTTGTGTTATGTTAGGTTATATTTCGTCATTGATGTTTATGAAGGTCAAACGGAGACGTAGAGGCCAACTCGCCAGTAATGTCGTCAAATATTACCGCCGAGATGATAGGTTGTGTTAGGTTAGGTTATATTTCGTTACTGATGTTTATGAAGGTCAAACGGAGACGTAGCGGCCAACTCGCCAGTAATGTTGTCAAATATTCCCGCCGAGATGACAGGTTGGGTTAGGTTAGGTTATATTTCGTTATTGATGTATATGAAGGTCCCACGGAGACGAAGAGGCCAACTCGCCAGGAATGTTTTCAAACATTACCCCCGAGATGAAAGGTTGGGTTAGGGTAGGTTATATTACGTTATTGATGTATAAAAAGATCCCACAGAGACGGAGAAGCCAACTCGCCAGGAATGTTGTGAAATATTACCGCCGAGATGTTAGATTTGGTTAGGTTAGGTTATATTACGTTATAGATGTATATAACGGTCCCACGGAGACGTAGAGGCCAACAAGCCAGGAATGTGTTCAAATATTACCGCCGAGATGTTAGGTTGGGTTAGGTTAGGTTATGTTACGTTATAGATGTATATAAAGTTCCCACGGAGGCGTAGAGGCCAACAAGACAGGAATGTGTTCAAATATTACCGCCGAGATGTTAGGTTGGGTTAGGTTAGGTTATATTACGTTATTGATGTATATGAAGGTCCCACGGAAACGTAGAGGCCAACAAGCCAGGAATGTGTTCAAATATTACCGCCGAGATGTTAGATTGGGTTAGGTTAGGTTATATTACGTTATTGATGTATATATATATATCCCACGGGGACGTAGAGGCCAACAAGCCAAGAATGTGTTCAAATATTACCGCCGAGATGTTAGATTGGGTCAGGTTAGGTTATATAACGTTATTGGTGTATATAAAGGTCCCACGGAGACGTAGAGGCCAACTCGCCAGGAATGTTGTCAAATATTACCGCCGAGATGAGAGGTTGTGTTATGTTAGGTTATATTTCGTCATTGATGTTTATGAAGGTCAAACGGAGACGTAGAGGCCAACTCGCCAGTAATGTTGTCAAATATTACCGCCGAGATGATAGGTTGTGTTAGGTTAGGTTATATTTCGTTACTGATGTTTATGAAGGTCAAACGGAGACGTAGCGGCCAACTCGCCAGTAATGTTGTCAAATATTACCGCCGAGATGACAGGTTGGGTTAGGTTAGGTTATATTTCGTTATTGATGTATATGAAGGTCCCACGGAGACGTAGAGGCCAACTCGCCAGGAATGTTGTCAAATATTACCGCCGAGATGTTAGTTGGGGTTAGGTTAGGTTATATTACGTTATAGATGTATATAACGGTCCCACGGAGACGTAGAGGCCAACAAGCCAGGAATGTGTTCAAATATTACCGCCGAGAAGTTAGGTTGGGTTAGCTTAGGTTATATTACGTTATAGATGTATATAAAGTTCCCACGGAGGGGTAGAGGCCAACAAGACAGGAATGTGTTCAAATATTACCGCCGAGATGTTAGATTGGGTTAGGTTAGGTTATATTACGTTATTGATGTATATATATATCCCACGGGGACGTAGAGGCCAACAAGCCAGGAATGTGTTCAAATATTACCGCCGAGATGTTAGATTGGGTCAGGTTAGGTTATATAACGTTATTGGTGTATATAAAGGTCCCACGGAGACGTAGAGGCCAACTCGCCAGGAATGTTGTCAAATATTACCGCCGAGATGAGAGGTTGTGTTATGTTAGGTTATATTTCGTCATTGATGTTTATGAAGGTCAAACGGAGACGTAGAGGCCAACTCGCCAGTAATGTCGTCAAATATTACCGCCGAGATGATAGGTTGTGTTAGGTTAGGTTATATTTCGTTACTGATGTTTATGAAGGTCAAACGGAGACGTAGCGGCCAACTCGCCAGTAATGTTGTCAAATATTCCCGCCGAGATGACAGGTTGGGTTAGGTTAGGTTATATTTCGTTATTGATGTATATGAAGGTCCCACGGAGACGAAGAGGCCAACTCGCCAGGAATGTTTTCAAACATTACCCCCGAGATGAAAGGTTGGGTTAGGGTAGGTTATATTACGTTATTGATGTATAAAAAGATCCCACAGAGACGGAGAAGCCAACTCGCCAGGAATGTTGTGAAATATTACCGCCGAGATGTTAGATTTGGTTAGGTTAGGTTATATTACGTTATAGATGTATATAACGGTCCCACGGAGACGTAGAGGCCAACAAGCCAGGAATGTGTTCAAATATTACCGCCGAGATGTTAGGTTGGGTTAGGTTAGGTTATGTTACGTTATAGATGTATATAAAGTTCCCACGGAGGCGTAGAGGCCAACAAGACAGGAATGTGTTCAAATATTACCGCCGAGATGTTAGGTTGGGTTAGGTTAGGTTATATTACGTTATTGATGTATATGAAGGTCCCACGGAAACGTAGAGGCCAACAAGCCAGGAATGTGTTCAAATATTACCGCCGAGATGTTAGATTGGGTTAGGTTAGGTTATATTACGTTATTGATGTATATATATATATCCCACGGGGACGTAGAGGCCAACAAGCCAGGAATGTGTTCAAATATTACCGCCGAGATGTTAGATTGGGTCAGGTTAGGTTATATAACGTTATTGGTGTATATAAAGGTCCCACGGAGACGTAGAGGCCAACTCGCCAGGAATGTTGTCAAATATTACCGCCGAGATGAGAGGTTGTGTTATGTTAGGTTATATTTCGTCATTGATGTTTATGAAGGTCAAACGGAGACGTAGAGGCCAACTCGCCAGTAATGTTGTCAAATATTACCGCCGAGATGATAGGTTGTGTTAGGTTAGGTTATATTTCGTTACTGATGTTTATGAAGGTCAAACGGAGACGTAGCGGCCAACTCGCCAGTAATGTTGTCAAATATTACCGCCGAGATGACAGGTTGGGTTAGGTTAGGTTATATTTCGTTATTGATGTATATGAAGGTCCCACGGAGACGTAGAGGCCAACTCGCCAGGAATGTTGTCAAATATTACCGCCGAGATGTTAGTTGGGGTTAGGTTAGGTTATATTACGTTATAGATGTATATAACGGTCCCACGGAGACGTAGAGGCCAACAAGCCAGGAATGTGTTCAAATATTACCGCCGAGAAGTTAGGTTGGGTTAGCTTAGGTTATATTACGTTATAGATGTATATAAAGTTCCCACGGAGGGGTAGAGGCCAACAAGACAGGAATGTGTTCAAATATTACCGCCGAGATGTTAGATTGGGTTAGGTTAGGTTATATTACGTTATTGATGTATATATACATCCCACGGGGACGTAGAGGCCAACAAGCCAGGAATGTGTTCAAATATTACCGCCGAGATGTTAGATTGGGTCAGGTTAGGTTATATAACGTTATTGGTGTATATAAAGGTCCCACGGAGACGTAGAGGCCAACTCGCCAGGAATGTTGTCAAATATTACCGCCGAGATGAGAGGTTGTGTTATGTTAGGTTATATTTCGTCATTGATGTTTATGAAGGTCAAACGGAGACGTAGAGGCCAACTCGCCAGTAATGTCGTCAAATATTACCGCCGAGATGATAGGTTGTGTTAGGTTAGGTTATATTTCGTTACTGATGTTTATGAAGGTCAAACGGAGACGTAGCGGCCAACTCGCCAGTAATGTTGTCAAATATTCCCGCCGAGATGACAGGTTGGGTTAGGTTAGGTTATATTTCGTTATTGATGTATATGAAGGTCCCACGGAGACGAAGAGGCCAACTCGCCAGGAATGTTTTCAAACATTACCCCCGAGATGAAAGGTTGGGTTAGGGTAGGTTATATTACGTTATTGATGTATAAAAAGATCCCACAGAGACGGAGAAGCCAACTCGCCAGGAATGTTGTGAAATATTACCGCCGAGATGTTAGATTTGGTTAGGTTAGGTTATATTACGTTATAGATGTATATAACGGTCCCACGGAGACGTAGAGGCCAACAAGCCAGGAATGTGTTCAAATATTACCGCCGAGATGTTAGGTTGGGTTAGGTTAGGTTATGTTACGTTATAGATGTATATAAAGTTCCCACGGAGGCGTAGAGGCCAACAAGACAGGAATGTGTTCAAATATTACCGCCGAGATGTTAGATTGGGTCAGGTTAGTTTATATTACGTTATTGATGTATAAAAAGATCCCACAGAGACGGAGAAGCCAACTCGCCCGGAATGTTGTCAAATATTACCGCCGAGATGTTAGATTGGGTTAGGTTAGGTTATATTACGTTATTGATGTATATAACGGTCCCACGGACACGTAGAGGCCAACAAGCCAGGAATGTGTTCAAATATTACCGCCGAGATGTTAGGTTGGGTTAGGTTAGGTTATATTACGTTATAGATGTATATAAAGATCCCACGGAGACGTAGAGGCCAACTCGCCATGAATGTTTTCAAGTATTACCGCCGAGATGTTAGGTTGGGTTAGGTTAGGTTATATTACGTTATTGATGTATATGAAGGTCCCACGGAAACGTAGAGGCCAACAAGCCAGGAATGTGTTCAAATATTACCGCCGAGATGTTAGATTGGGTTAGGTTAGGTTATATTACGTTATTGATGTATATATATATATCCCACGGGGACGTAGAGGCCAACAAGCCAGGAATGTGTTCAAATATTACCGCCGAGATGTTAGATTGGGTCAGGTTAGGTTATATAACGTTATTGGTGTATATAAAGGTCCCACGGAGACGTAGAGGCCAACTCGCCAGGAATGTTGTCAAATATTACCGCCGAGATGAGAGGTTGTGTTATGTTAGGTTATATTTCGTCATTGATGTTTATGAAGGTCAAACGGAGACGTAGAGGCCAACTCGCCAGTAATGTTGTCAAATATTACCGCCGAGATGATAGGTTGTGTTAGGTTAGGTTATATTTCGTTACTGATGTTTATGAAGGTCAAACGGAGACGTAGCGGCCAACTCGCCAGTAATGTTGTCAAATATTACCGCCGAGATGACAGGTTGGGTTAGGTTAGGTTATATTTCGTTATTGATGTATATGAAGGTCCCACGGAGACGTAGAGGCCAACTCGCCAGGAATGTTGTCAAATATTACCGCCGAGATGTTAGTTGGGGTTAGGTTAGGTTATATTACGTTATAGATGTATATAACGGTCCCACGGAGACGTAGAGGCCAACAAGCCAGGAATGTGTTCAAATATTACCGCCGAGAAGTTAGGTTGGGTTAGCTTAGGTTATATTACGTTATAGATGTATATAAAGTTCCCACGGAGGGGTAGAGGCCAACAAGACAGGAATGTGTTCAAATATTACCGCCGAGATGTTAGATTGGGTTAGGTTAGGTTATATTACGTTATTGATGTATATATATATCCCACGGGGACGTAGAGGCCAACAAGCCAGGAATGTGTTCAAATATTACCGCCGAGATGTTAGGTTGGGTTAGGTTAGGTTATATTACGTTATAGATGTATATAAAGATCCCACGGAGACGTAGAGGCCAACTCGCCATGAATGTTTTCAAGTATTACCGCCGAGATGTTAGGCTGGGTTAGGTTAGGTTATATTACGTTATTGATGTATAAAAAGATCCCACAGAGACGGAGAAGCCAACTCGCCAGGAATGTTGTCAAATATTACCGCCGAGATGTTAGATTGGGTTAGGTTAGGTTATATTACGTTATTGATGTATATATATATCCCACGGGGACGTAGAGGCCAACAAGCCAGGAATGTGTTCAAATATTACCGCCGAGATGTTAGATTGGGTCAGGTTAGGTTATATAACGTTATTGGTGTATATAAAGGTCCCACGGAGACGTAGAGGCCAACTCGCCCGGAATGTTGTCAAATATTACCGCCGAGATGAGAGGTTGTGTTATGTTAGGTTATATTTCGTCATTGATGTTTATGAAGGTCAAACGGAGACGTAGAGGCCAACTCGCCAGTAATGTCGTCAAATATTACCGCCGAGATGATAGGTTGTGTTAGGTTAGGTTATATTTCGTTACTGATGTTTATGAAGGTCAAACGGAGACGTAGCGGCCAACTCGCCAGTAATGTTGTCAAATATTCCCGCCGAGATGACAGGTTGGGTTAGGTTAGGTTATATTTCGTTATTGATGTATATGAAGGTCCCACGGAGACGAAGAGGCCAACTCGCCAGGAATGTTGTCAAACATTACCCCCGAGATGAAAGGTTGGGTTAGCTTAGGTTATATTACGTTATTGATGTATAAAAAGATCCCACAGAGACGGAGAAGCCAACTGGCCAGGAATGTTGTCAAATATTACCGCCGAGATGTTAGATTGGGTTAGGTTAGGTTATATTACGTTATTGATGTATATAAATTTCCCACGGAGACGTAGAGGCCAACAAGCCAGGAATGTGTTCAAATATTAACGCCGAGATGATAGTTTGTGTTAGGTTAGGTTATATTACGTTATAGATGTATATAAAGGTCCCACGGTGACGTAGAGGCCAACTCGCCAGGAATGTTGTCAAATATTACCGCCGAGATGATAGGTTGTGTTAGGTTAGGTTATTTTTCGTTACTGTTGTTTATGAAGGTCAAACGGAGACGTAGAGGCCAACTCGCGAGTAATGTTGTCAAATATTGCCGCCGAGATGACAGGTTGGGTTAGGTTAGGTTATATTTCGTTATTGATGTATATAAAGCTCCCACGGAGACGTAGAGGCCAACTCGCCAGGAATGTTTTCAAATATTACCGCCGAGATGTTAGGTTGGGTTAGTTTAGGTTATATTACGTTATTGATGTATAAAAAGATCCCACGGTGACGTAGAGGCCAACTCGCCAGGAATGTTGTCAAATATTACCGCCGAGATGATAGGTTGTGTTAGGTTAGGTTATATTTCGTTACTGATGTTTATGAAGGTCAAACGGAGACGTAGCGGCCAACTCGCCAGTAATGTTGTCAAATATTCCCGCCGAGATGACAGGTTGGGTTAGGTTAGGTTATATTTCGTTATTGATGTATATGAAGGTCCCACGGAGACGTAGAGGCCAACTCGCCAGGAATGTTGTCAAATATTACCGCCGAGATGTTAGTTGGGGTTAGGTTAGGTTATATTACGTTATAGATGTATATAACGGTCCCACGGAGACGTAGAGGCCAACAAGCCAGGAATGTGTTCAAATATTACCGCCGAGAAGTTAGGTTGGGTTAGCTTAGGTTATATTACGTTATAGATGTATATAAAGTTCCCACGGAGGGGTAGAGGCCAACAAGACAGGAATGTGTTCAAATATTACCGCCGAGATGTTAGATTGGGTTAGGTTAGGTTATATTACGTTATTGATGTATATATACATCCCACGGGGACGTAGAGGCCAACAAGCCAGGAATGTGTTCAAATATTACCGCCGAGATGTTAGATTGGGTCAGGTTAGGTTATATAACGTTATTGGTGTATATAAAGGTCCCACGGAGACGTAGAGGCCAACTCGCCAGGAATGTTGTCAAATATTACCGCCGAGATGAGAGGTTGTGTTATGTTAGGTTATATTTCGTCATTGATGTTTATGAAGGTCAAACGGAGACGTAGAGGCCAACTCGCCAGTAATGTCGTCAAATATTACCGCCGAGATGATAGGTTGTGTTAGGTTAGGTTATATTTCGTTACTGATGTTTATGAAGGTCAAACGGAGACGTAGCGGCCAACTCGCCAGTAATGTTGTCAAATATTCCCGCCGAGATGACAGGTTGGGTTAGGTTAGGTTATATTTCGTTATTGATGTATATGAAGGTCCCACGGAGACGAAGAGGCCAACTCGCCAGGAATGTTTTCAAACATTACCCCCGAGATGAAAGGTTGGGTTAGGGTAGGTTATATTACGTTATTGATGTATAAAAAGATCCCACAGAGACGGAGAAGCCAACTCGCCAGGAATGTTGTGAAATATTACCGCCGAGATGTTAGATTTGGTTAGGTTAGGTTATATTACGTTATAGATGTATATAACGGTCCCACGGAGACGTAGAGGCCAACAAGCCAGGAATGTGTTCAAATATTACCGCCGAGATGTTAGGTTGGGTTAGGTTAGGTTATGTTACGTTATAGATGTATATAAAGTTCCCACGGAGGCGTAGAGGCCAACAAGACAGGAATGTGTTCAAATATTACCGCCGAGATGTTAGATTGGGTCAGGTTAGTTTATATTACGTTATTGATGTATAAAAAGATCCCACAGAGACGGAGAAGCCAACTCGCCCGGAATGTTGTCAAATATTACCGCCGAGATGTTAGATTGGGTTAGGTTAGGTTATATTACGTTATTGATGTATATAACGGTCCCACGGACACGTAGAGGCCAACAAGCCAGGAATGTGTTCAAATATTACCGCCGAGATGTTAGGTTGGGTTAGGTTAGGTTATATTACGTTATAGATGTATATAAAGATCCCACGGAGACGTAGAGGCCAACTCGCCATGAATGTTTTCAAGTATTACCGCCGAGATGTTAGGTTGGGTTAGGTTAGGTTATATTACGTTATTGATGTATATGAAGGTCCCACGGAAACGTAGAGGCCAACAAGCCAGGAATGTGTTCAAATATTACCGCCGAGATGTTAGATTGGGTTAGGTTAGGTTATATTACGTTATTGATGTATATATATATATCCCACGGGGACGTAGAGGCCAACAAGCCAGGAATGTGTTCAAATATTACCGCCGAGATGTTAGATTGGGTCAGGTTAGGTTATATAACGTTATTGGTGTATATAAAGGTCCCACGGAGACGTAGAGGCCAACTCGCCAGGAATGTTGTCAAATATTACCGCCGAGATGAGAGGTTGTGTTATGTTAGGTTATATTTCGTCATTGATGTTTATGAAGGTCAAACGGAGACGTAGAGGCCAACTCGCCAGTAATGTTGTCAAATATTACCGCCGAGATGATAGGTTGTGTTAGGTTAGGTTATATTTCGTTACTGATGTTTATGAAGGTCAAACGGAGACGTAGCGGCCAACTCGCCAGTAATGTTGTCAAATATTACCGCCGAGATGACAGGTTGGGTTAGGTTAGGTTATATTTCGTTATTGATGTATATGAAGGTCCCACGGAGACGTAGAGGCCAACTCGCCAGGAATGTTGTCAAATATTACCGCCGAGATGTTAGTTGGGGTTAGGTTAGGTTATATTACGTTATAGATGTATATAACGGTCCCACGGAGACGTAGAGGCCAACAAGCCAGGAATGTGTTCAAATATTACCGCCGAGAAGTTAGGTTGGGTTAGCTTAGGTTATATTACGTTATAGATGTATATAAAGTTCCCACGGAGGGGTAGAGGCCAACAAGACAGGAATGTGTTCAAATATTACCGCCGAGATGTTAGATTGGGTTAGGTTAGGTTATATTACGTTATTGATGTATATATATATCCCACGGGGACGTAGAGGCCAACAAGCCAGGAATGTGTTCAAATATTACCGCCGAGATGTTAGGTTGGGTTAGGTTAGGTTATATTACGTTATAGATGTATATAAAGATCCCACGGAGACGTAGAGGCCAACTCGCCATGAATGTTTTCAAGTATTACCGCCGAGATGTTAGGCTGGGTTAGGTTAGGTTATATTACGTTATTGATGTATAAAAAGATCCCACAGAGACGGAGAAGCCAACTCGCCAGGAATGTGTTCAAATATTACCGCCGAGATGTTAGATTGGGTTATGTTAGGTTATATTACGTTATTGATGTATATATATATCCCACGGGGACGTAGAGGCCAACAAGCCAGGAATGTGTTCAAATATTACCGCCGAGATGTTAGATTGGGTCAGGTTAGGTTATATAACGTTATTGGTGTATATAAAGGTCCCACGGAGACGTAGAGGCCAACTCGCCATGAATGTTTTCAAGTATTACCGCCGAGATGTTAGGTTGGGTCAGGTTAGGTTATATAACGTTATTGGTGTATATAAAGGTCCCACGGAGACGTAGAGGCCAACTCGCCAGGAATGTTGTCAAATATTACCGCCGAGATGAGAGGTTGTGTTATGTTAGGTTATATTTCGTCATTGATGTTTATGAAGGTCAAACGGAGACGTAGAGGCCAACTCGCCAGTAATGTTGTCAAATATTACCGCCGAGATGATAGGTTGTGTTAGGTTAGGTTATATTTCGTTACTGATGTATATAAATTTCCCACGGAGACGTAGAGGCCAACAAGCCAGGAATGTGTTCAAATATTACCGCCGAGATGTTAGGTTGGGTTAGGTTAGGTTATATTACGTTATAGATGTATATAAAGATCCCACGGAGACGTAGAGGCCAACTCGCCATGAATGTTTTCAAGTATTACCGCCGAGATGTTAGGTTGGGTTAGGTTAGGTTATATTACGTTATTGATGTATATGAAGGTCCCACGGAAACGTAGAGGCCAACAAGCCAGGAATGTGTTCAAATATTACCGCCGAGGTGTTAGATTGGGTTATGTTATGTTATATTACGTTATTGATGTATATATATATCCCACGGGGACGTAGAGGCCAACAAGCCAGGAATGTGTTCAAATATTACCGCCGAGATGTTAGATTGGGTCAGGTTAGGTTATATAACGTTATTGGTGTACATAAAGGTCCCACGGAGACGTAGAGGCCAACTCGCCAGGAATGTTGTCAAATATTACCGCCGAGATGAGAGGTTGTGTTATGTTAGGTTATATTTCGTCATTGATGTTTATGAAGGTCAAACGGAGACGTAGAGGCCAACTCGCCAGTAATGTTGTCAAATATTACCGCCGAGATGATAGGTTGTGTTAGGTTAGGTTATATTTCGTTACTGATGTTTATGAAGGTCAAACGGAGACGTAGCGGCCAACTCGCCAGTAATGTTGTCAAATATTACCGCCGAGATGACAGGTTGGGTTAGGTTAGGTTATATTTCGTTATTGATGTATATGAAGGTCCCACGGAGACGTAGAGGCCAACTCGCCAGGAATGTTTTCAAGTATTACCGCCGAGATGTTAGGTTGGGTTAGGTTAGGTTATATTACGTTATAGATGTATATAAAGTTCCCACGGATGCGTAGAGGCCAACAAGACAGGAATGTGTTCAAATATTACCGCCGAGATGTTAGATTGGGTTAGGTTAGGTTATATTACGTTATTGATGTATATATATATCCCACGGGGACGTAGAGGCCAACAAGCCAGGAATGTGTTCAAACATTACCGCCGAGATGAAAGGTTGGGTTAGGTTAGGTTATATTACGTTATTGATGTATAAAAAGATCCCACAGAGACGGAGAAGCCAATTCGCCAGGAATGTTGTCAAATATTACCGCCGAGATGTTAGGTTGGGTTAGGTTAGGTTATATTACGTTATTGATGTATAAAAAGATCCCACAGAGACGGAGAAGCCAACTCGCCAGGAATGTTGTCAAATATTACCGCCGAGATGTTAGATTGGGTTAGGTTAAGTTATATTACGTTATTGATGTATATATATATCCCACGGGGACGTAGAGGCCAACAAGCCAGGAATGTGTTCAAATATTACCGCCGAGATGTTAGGTTGGGTTAGGTTAGGTTATATTACGTTATAGATATATATAAAGTTCCCACGGAGGCGTAGAGGCCAACAAGACAGGAATGTGTTCAAATATTACCGCCGAGATGTTAGATTGGGTCAGGTTAGGTTATATTACGTTATTGATGTATATATATATCCCACGGGGACGTAGAGGCCGACAAGCCAGGAATGTGTTCAAATATTACCGCCGAGATGTTAGGTTGGGTTAGGTTAGGTTATATTACGTTATAGATGTATATAAAGATCCCACGGAGACGTAGAGGCCAACTCGCCATGAATGTTTTCAAGTATTACCGCCGAGATGTTAGGTTGGGTTAGGTTAGGTTATATTACGTTATAGATGTATATAAAGTTCCCACGGATGCGTAGAGGCCAACAAGACAGGAATGTGTTCAAATATTACCGCCGAGATGTTAGATTGGGTTAGGTTAGGTTATATTACGTTATTGATGTATATATATATCCCACGGGGACGTAGAGGCCAACAAGCCAGGAATGTGTTCAAATATTACCGCCGAGATGTTAGGTTGGGTTAGGTTAGGTTATATTACGTTATAGATGTATATAAAGATCCCACGGAGACGTAGAGGCCAACTCGCTATGAATGTTTTCAAGTATTACCGCCGAGATGTTAGGTTGGGTTAGGTTAGGTTATATTACGTTATTGATGTATAAAAAGATCCCACAGAGACGGAGAAGCCAACTCGCCAGGAATGTTGTCAAATATTACCGCCGATATGTTAGATTGGGTTAGGTTAGGTTATATTACGTTATTGATGTATATATATATCCCACGGGGACGTAGAGGCCAACAAGCCAGGAATGTGTTCAAATATTACCGCCGAGATGTTAGATTGGGTCAGGTTAGGTTATATAACGTTATTGGTGTATATAAAGGTCCCACGGAGACGTAGAGGCCAACTCGCCAGGAATGTTGTCAAATATTACCGCCGAGATGAGAGGTTGTGTTATGTTAGGTTATATTTCGTCATTGATGTTTATGAAGGTCAAACGGAGACGTAGAGGCCAACTCGCCAGTAATGTTGTCAAATATTACCGCCGAGATGATAGGTTGTGTTAGGTTAGGTTATATTTCGTTACTGATGTTTATGAAGGTCAAACGGAGACGTAGCGGCCAACTCGCCAGTAATGTTGTCAAATATTACCGCCGAGATGACAGGTTGGGTTAGGTTAGGTTATATTTCGTTATTGATGTATATGAAGGTCCCACGGAGACGTAGAGGCCAACTCGCCAGGAATGTTGTCAAACATTACCGCCGAGATGAAAGGTTGGGTTAGGTTAGGTTATATTACGTTATTGATGTATAAAAAGATTCCACAGCGACGGAGAAGCCAACTCGCCAGGAATGTTGTCAAATATTACCGCCGAGATGTTAGATTGGGTTAGGTTAGGTTATATTACGTTATTGATGTATATAAATTTCCCACGGAGACGTAGAGGCCAACAAGCCAGGAATGTGTTCAAATATTAACGCCGAGATGACAGGTTGTGTTAGGTTAGGTTATATTTCGTTATTGATGTTTATGAAGGTACCACGGAGACGTAGAGGCCAACTCGCCTGGTATGTTTTCTGATATTACCGCCGAGATGTTAGGTTGGGTTAGGTTAGGTTATATTTCGTTATTGATGTATATGAAGGTCCCACGGAAACGTAGAGGCCAACAAGCCAGGAATGTGTTCAAATATTACCGCCGAGATGTTAGATTGGGTTAGGTTAGGTTATATTACGTTATTGATGTATATATATATATATATATATCCCACGGGGACGTAGAGGCCAACAAGCCAGGAATGTGTTCAAATATTACCGCCGAGGTGTTAGGTTGGGTTAGGGTAGGTTATATTACGTTATTGATGTATATATATATCCCACGGGGACGTAGAGGCCGACAAGCCAGGAATGTGTTCAAATATTACCGCCGAGATGTTAGGTTGGGTTAGGTTAGGTTATATTACGTTATAGATGTATATAAAGATCCCACGGAGACGGAGAAGCCAACTCGCCAGGAATGTTGTCAAATATTACCGCCGAAATGTTAGATTGGGTTAGGTTATGTTATATTACGTTATTGATGTATATATATATCCCACGGGGACGTAGAGGCCAACTCGCCAGGAATGTTGTCAAACATTACCGCCGAGATGAAAGGTTGGGTTAGGTTAGGTAATATTACGTTATTGATGTTTATGAAGGTACCACGGAGACGTAGAGGCCAACTCGCCAGGTATGTTTTCTGATATTACCGCCGAGATGTTAGGTTGGGTTAGGTTAGGTTATATTACGTTATTGATGTATATATATATCCCACGGGGACGTAGAGGCCAACAAGCCAGGAATGTGTTCAAATATTACCGCCGAGGTGTTAGGTTGGGTTAGGGTAGGTTATATTACGTTATTGATGTATATAAAGGTCCCACGGTGACGTAGAGGCCAACTCGCCAGGAATGTTGTCAAATATTACCGCCGAGATGATAGGTTGTGTTAGGTTAGGTTATTTTTCGTTACTGATGTTTATGAAGGTCAAACGGAGACGTAGAGGCCAACTCGCCAGTAATGTTGTCAAATATTACCGCCGAGATGACAGGTTGGGTTAGGTTAGGTTATATTTCGTTATTGATGTATATAAAGCTCCCACGGAGACGTAGAGGCCAACTCGCCAGGAATGTTTTCAAATATTACCGCCGAGATGTTAGGTTGGGTTAGTTTAGGTTATATTACGTTATTGATGTATAAAAAGATCCCACAGAGACGGAGAAGCCAACTCGCCAGGAATGTTGTCAAATATTACCGCCGAGATGTTAGATTGGGTTAGGTTAGGTTATATTACGTTATAGATGTATATAAAGATCCCACGGTGACGTAGAGGCCAACTCGCCATGAATGTTTTCAAGTATTACCGCCGAGATGTTAGATTGGGTTAGGTTAGGTTATATTACGTTATTGATGTATATATATATCCCACGGGGACGTAGAGGCCGACAAGCCAGGAATGTGTTCAAATATTACCGCCGAGATGTTAGGTTGGGTTAGGTTAGGTTATATTACGTTATAGATGTATATAAAGATCCCACGGAGACGTAGAAGCCAACTCGCCATGAATGTTTTCAAGTATTACCGCCGAGATGTTAGGTTGGGTTAGGTTAGGTTATATTACGTTATAGATGTATATAAAGTTCCCACGGAGGCGTAGAGGCCAACAAGACAGGAATGTGTTCAAATATTACCGCCGAGATGTTAGATTTGGTTAGGTTAGGTTATATTACGTTATTGATGTATATATATATCCCACGGGGACGTAGAGGCCAACAAGCCAGGAATGTGTTCAAATATTACCGCCGAGATGTTAGGTTGGGTTAGGTTAGGTTATATTACGTTATAGATGTATATAAAGATCCCACGGAGACGTAGAGGCCAACTCGCCATGAATGTTGTCAAACATTACCGCCGAGATGAACGGTTGGGTTAGGTTAGGTCATATTACGTTATTGATGTATAAAAAGATCCCACAGAGACGGAGAAGCCAACTCGCCAGGAATGTTGTCAAATATTACCGCCGAGATGTTAGATTGGGTTAGGTTAGGTTATATTACGTTATTGATGTATATAAATTTCCCACGGAGACGTAGAGGCCAACAAGCCAGGAATGTGTTCAAATATTACCGCCGAGATGTTAGGTTGGGTTAGGTTAGGTTATATTACGTTATAGATTTATATAAAGATCCCACGGAGACGTAGAGGCCAACTCGCCATGAATGTTTTCAAGTATTACCGCCGAGATGTTAGGTTGGGTTAGGTTAGGTTATATTACGTTATTGATGTATATGAAGGTCCCACGGAAACGTAGAGGCCAACAAGCCAGGAATGTGTTCAAATATTACCGCCGAGGTGTTAGATTGGGTTATGTTAGGTTATATTACGTTATTGATGTATATATATATCCCACGGGGACGTAGAGGCCAACAAGCCAGGAATGTGTTCAAATATTACCGCCGAGATGTTAGATTGGGTAAGGTTAGGTTATATAACGTTATTGGTGTATATAAAGGTCCCACGGAGACGTAGAGGCCAACTCGCCAGGAATGTTGTCAAATATTACCGCCGAGATGAGAGGTTGTGTTATGTTAGGTTATATTTCGTCATTGATGTTTATGAAGGTCAAACGGAGACGTAGAGGCCAACTCGCCAGTAATGTTGTCAAATATTACCGCCGAGATGATAGGTTGTGTTAGGTTAGGTTATATTTCGTTACTGATGTTTATGAAGGTCAAACGGAGACGTAGCGGCCAACTCGCCAGTAATGTTGTCAAATATTACCGCCGAGATGACAGGTTGGGTTAGGTTAGGTTATATTTCGTTATTGATGTATATGAAGGTCCCACGGAGACGTAGAGGCCAACTCGCCAGGAATGTTGTCAAACATTACCGCCGAGATGAAAGGTTGGGTTAGGTTAGGTTATATTACGTTATTGATGTATATGAAGGTCCCACGGAAACGTAGAGGCCAACAAGCCAGGAATGTGTTCAAATATTACCGCCGAGGTGTTAGATTGGGTTATGTTAGGTTATATTACGTTATTGATGTATATATATATCCCACGGGGACGTAGAGGCCAACAAGCCAGGAATGTGTTCAAATATTACCGCCGAGATGTTAGATTGGGTCAGGTTAGGTTATATAACGTTATTGGTGTATATAAAGGTCCCACGGAGACGTAGAGGCCAACTCGCCAGGAATGTTGTCAAATATTACCGCCGAGATGAGAGGTTGTGTTATGTTAGGTTATATTTCGTCATTGATGTTTATGAAGGTCAAACGGAGACGTAGAGGCCAACTCGCCAGTAATGTTGTCAAATATTACCGCCGAGATGATAGGTTGTGTTAGGTTAGGTTATATTTCGTTACTGATGTTTATGAAGGTCAAACGGAGACGTAGCGGCCAACTCGCCAGTAATGTTGTCAAATATTACCGCCGAGATGACAGGTTGGGTTAGGTTAGGTTATATTTCGTTATTGATGTATATGAAGGTCCCACGGAGACGTAGAGGCCAACTCGCCAGGAATGTTGTCAAACATTACCGCCGAGATGAAAGGTTGGGTTAGGTTAGGTTATATTACGTTATTGATGTATAAAAAGATCCCACAGAGACGGAGAAGCCAATTCGCCAGGAATGTTGTCAAATATTACCGCCGAGATGTTAGGTTGGGTTAGGTTAGGTTATATTACGTTATAGATGTATATAAAGATCCCACGGAGACGTAGAGGCCAACTCGCCATGAATGTTTTCAAGTATTACCGCCGAGATGTTAGGTTGGGTTAGGTTAGGTTATATTACGTTATTGATGTATAAAAAGATCCCACAGAGACGGAGAAGCCAACTCGCCAGGAATGTTGTCAAATATTACCGCCGAGATGTTAGATTGGGTTAGGTTAAGTTATATTACGTTATTGATGTATATATATATCCCACGGGGACGTAGAGGCCAACAAGCCAGGAATGTGTTCAAATATTACCGCCGAGATGTTAGGTTGGGTTAGGTTAGGTTATATTACGTTATAGATGTATATAAAGTTCCCACGGAGGCGTAGAGGCCAACAAGACAGGAATGTGTTCAAATATTACCGCCGAGATGTTAGATTGGGTCAGGTTAGGTTATATTACGTTATTGATGTATATATATATCCCACGGGGACGTAGAGGCCGACAAGCCAGGAATGTGTTCAAATATTACCGCCGAGATGTTAGGTTGGGTTAGGTTAGGTTATATTACGTTATAGATGTATATAAAGATCCCACGGAGACGTAGAGGCCAACTCGCCATGAATGTTGTCAAACATTACCGCCGAGATGAAAGGTTGGGTTAGGTTAGGTCATATTACGTTATTGATGTATAAAAAGATCCCACAGAGACGGAGAAGCCAACTCGCCAGGAATGTTGTCAAATATTACCGCCGAGATGTTAGATTGGGTTAGGTTAGGTTATATTACGTTATTGATGTATATAAATTTCCCACGGAGACGTAGAGGCCAACAAGCCAGGAATGTGTTCAAATATTACCGCCGAGATGTTAGGTTGGGTTAGGTTAGGTTATATTACGTTATAGATTTATATAAAGATCCCACGGAGACGTAGAGGCCAACTCGCCATGAATGTTTTCAAGTATTACCGCCGAGATGTTAGGTTGGGTTAGGTTAGGTTATATTACGTTATTGATGTATATGAAGGTCCCACGGAAACGTAGAGGCCAACAAGCCAGGAATGTGTTCAAATATTACCGCCGAGGTGTTAGATTGGGTTATGTTAGGTTATATTACGTTATTGATGTATATATATATCCCACGGGGACGTAGAGGCCAACAAGCCAGGAATGTGTTCAAATATTACCGCCGAGATGTTAGATTGGGTAAGGTTAGGTTATATAACGTTATTGGTGTATATAAAGGTCCCACGGAGACGTAGAGGCCAACTCGCCAGGAATGTTGTCAAATATTACCGCCGAGATGAGAGGTTGTGTTATGTTAGGTTATATTTCGTCATTGATGTTTATGAAGGTCAAACGGAGACGTAGAGGCCAACTCGCCAGTAATGTTGTCAAATATTACCGCCGAGATGATAGGTTGTGTTAGGTTAGGTTATATTTCGTTACTGATGTTTATGAAGGTCAAACGGAGACGTAGCGGCCAACTCGCCAGTAATGTTGTCAAATATTACCGCCGAGATGACAGGTTGGGTTAGGTTAGGTTATATTTCGTTATTGATGTATATGAAGGTCCCACGGAGACGTAGAGGCCAACTCGCCAGGAATGTTGTCAAACATTACCGCCGAGATGAAAGGTTGGGTTAGGTTAGGTTATATTACGTTATTGATGTATATGAAGGTCCCACGGAAACGTAGAGGCCAACAAGCCAGGAATGTGTTCAAATATTACCGCCGAGGTGTTAGATTGGGTTATGTTAGGTTATATTACGTTATTGATGTATATATATATCCCACGGGGACGTAGAGGCCAACAAGCCAGGAATGTGTTCAAATATTACCGCCGAGATGTTAGATTGGGTCAGGTTAGGTTATATAACGTTATTGGTGTATATAAAGGTCCCACGGAGACGTAGAGGCCAACTCGCCAGGAATGTTGTCAAATATTACCGCCGAGATGAGAGGTTGTGTTATGTTAGGTTATATTTCGTCATTGATGTTTATGAAGGTCAAACGGAGACGTAGAGGCCAACTCGCCAGTAATGTTGTCAAATATTACCGCCGAGATGATAGGTTGTGTTAGGTTAGGTTATATTTCGTTACTGATGTTTATGAAGGTCAAACGGAGACGTAGCGGCCAACTCGCCAGTAATGTTGTCAAATATTACCGCCGAGATGACAGGTTGGGTTAGGTTAGGTTATATTTCGTTATTGATGTATATGAAGGTCCCACGGAGACGTAGAGGCCAACTCGCCAGGAATGTTGTCAAACATTACCGCCGAGATGAAAGGTTGGGTTAGGTTAGGTTATATTACGTTATTGATGTATAAAAAGATCCCACAGAGACGGAGAAGCCAATTCGCCAGGAATGTTGTCAAATATTACCGCCGAGATGTTAGGTTGGGTTAGGTTAGGTTATATTACGTTATAGATGTATATAAAGATCCCACGGAGACGTAGAGGCCAACTCGCCATGAATGTTTTCAAGTATTACCGCCGAGATGTTAGGTTGGGTTAGGTTAGGTTATATTACGTTATTGATGTATAAAAAGATCCCACAGAGACGGAGAAGCCAACTCGCCAGGAATGTTGTCAAATATTACCGCCGAGATGTTAGATTGGGTTAGGTTAAGTTATATTACGTTATTGATGTATATATATATCCCACGGGGACGTAGAGGCCAACAAGCCAGGAATGTGTTCAAATATTACCGCCGAGATGTTAGGTTGGGTTAGGTTAGGTTATATTACGTTATAGATGTATATAAAGTTCCCACGGAGGCGTAGAGGCCAACAAGACAGGAATGTGTTCAAATATTACCGCCGAGATGTTAGATTGGGTCAGGTTAGGTTATATTACGTTATTGATGTATATATATATCCCACGGGGACGTAGAGGCCGACAAGCCAGGAATGTGTTCAAATATTACCGCCGAGATGTTAGGTTGGGTTAGGTTAGGTTATATTACGTTATAGATGTATATAAAGATCCCACGGAGACGTAGAGGCCAACTCAGCATGAATGTTTTCAAGTATTACCGCCGAGATGTTAGGTTGGGTTAGGTTAGGTTATATTACGTTATAGATGTATATAAAGTTCCCACGGATGCGTAGAGGCCAACAAGACAGGAATGTGTTCAAATATTACCGCCGAGATGTTAGATTGGGTTAGGTTAGGTTATATTACGTTATTGATGTATATATATATCCCACGGGGACGTAGAGGCCAACAAGCCAGGAATGTGTTCAAATATTACCGCCGAGATGTTAGGTTGGGTTAGGTTAGGTTATATTACGTTATAGATGTATATAAAGATCCCACGGAGACGTAGAGGCCAACTCGCTATGAATGTTTTCAAGTATTACCGCCGAGATGTTAGGTTGGGTTAGGTTAGGTTATATTACGTTATTGATGTATAAAAAGATCCCACAGAGACGGAGAAGCCAACTCGCCAGGAATGTTGTCAAATATTACCGCCGATATGTTAGATTGGGTTAGGTTAGGTTATATTACGTTATTGATGTATATATATATCCCACGGGGACGTAGAGGCCAACAAGCCAGGAATGTGTTCAAATATTACCGCCGAGATGTTAGATTGGGTCAGGTTAGGTTATATAACGTTATTGGTGTATATAAAGGTCCCACGGAGACGTAGAGGCCAACTCGCCAGGAATGTTGTCAAATATTACCGCCGAGATGAGAGGTTGTGTTATGTTAGGTTATATTTCGTCATTGATGTTTATGAAGGTCAAACGGAGACGTAGAGGCCAACTCGCCAGTAATGTTGTCAAATATTACCGCCGAGATGATAGGTTGTGTTAGGTTAGGTTATATTTCGTTACTGATGTTTATGAAGGTCAAACGGAGACGTAGCGGCCAACTCGCCAGTAATGTTGTCAAATATTACCGCCGAGATGACAGGTTGGGTTAGGTTAGGTTATATTTCGTTATTGATGTATATGAAGGTCCCACGGAGACGTAGAGGCCAACTCGCCAGGAATGTTGTCAAACATTACCGCCGAGATGAAAGGTTGGGTTAGGTTAGGTTATATTACGTTATTGATGTATAAAAAGATCCCACAGAGACGGAGAAGCCAATTCGCCAGGAATGTTGTCAAATATTACCGCCGAGATGTTAGGTTGGGTTAGGTTAGGTTATATTACGTTATAGATGTATATAAAGATCCCACGGAGACGTAGAGGCCAACTCGCAATGAATGTTTTCAAGTATTACCGCCGAGATGTTAGGTTGGGTTAGGTTAGGTTATATTACGTTATTGATGTATAAAAAGATCCCACAGAGACGGAGAAGCCAACTCGCCAGGAATGTTGTCAAATATTACCGCCGAGATGTTAGATTGGGTTAGGTTAAGTTATATTACGTTATTGATGTATATATATATCCCACGGGGACGTAGAGGCCAACAAGCCAGGAATGTGTTCAAATATTACCGCCGAGATGTTAGGTTGGGTTAGGTTAGGTTATATTACGTTATAGATGTATATAAAGTTCCCACGGAGGCGTAGAGGCCAACAAGACAGGAATGTGTTCAAATATTACCGCCGAGATGTTAGATTGGGTCAGGTTAGGTTATATTACGTTATTGATGTATATATATATCCCACGGGGACGTAGAGGCCGACAAGCCAGGAATGTGTTCAAATATTACCGCCGAGATGTTAGGTTGGGTTAGGTTAGGTTATATTACGTTATAGATGTATATAAAGATCCCACGGAGACGTAGAGGCCAACTCGCCATGAATGTTTTCAAGTATTACCGCCGAGATGTTAGGTTGGGTTAGGTTAGGTTATATTACGTTATAGATGTATATAAAGTTCCCACGGATGCGTAGAGGCCAACAAGACAGGAATGTGTTCAAATATTACCGCCGAGATGTTAGATTGGGTTAGGTTAGGTTATATTACGTTATTGATGTATATATATATCCCACGGGGACGTAGAGGCCAACAAGCCCGGAATGTGTTCAAATATTACCGCCGAGATGTTAGGTTGGGTTAGGTTAGGTTATATTACGTTATAGATGTATATAAAGATCCCACGGAGACGTAGAGGCCAACTCGCTATGAATGTTTTCAAGTATTACCGCCGAGATGTTAGGTTGGGTTAGGTTAGGTTATATTACGTTATTGATGTATATATATATCCCACGGGGACGTAGAGGCCAACAAGCCAGGAATGTGTTCAAATATTACCGCCGAGATGTTAGGTTGGGTTAGGTTAGGTTATATTACGTTATAGATGTATATAAAGATCCCACGGAGACGTAGAGGCCAACTCGCTATGAATGTTTTCAAGTATTACCGCCGAGATGTTAGGTTGGGTTAGGTTAGGTTATATTACGTTATTGATGTATAAAAAGATCCCACAGAGACGGAGAAGCCAACTCGCCAGGAATGTTGTCAAATATTACCGCCGATATGTTAGATTGGGTTAGGTTAGGTTATATTACGTTATTGATGTATATATATATCCCACGGGGACGTAGAGGCCAACAAGCCAGGAATGTGTTCAAATATTACCGCCGAGATGTTAGATTGGGTCAGGTTAGGTTATATAACGTTATTGGTGTATATAAAGGTCCCACGGAGACGTAGAGGCCAACTCGCCAGGAATGTTGTCAAATATTACCGCCGAGATGAGAGGTTGTGTTATGTTAGGTTATATTTCGTCATTGATGTTTATGAAGGTCAAACGGAGACGTAGAGGCCAACTCGCCAGTAATGTTGTCAAATATTACCGCCGAGATGATAGGTTGTGTTAGGTTAGGTTATATTTCGTTACTGATGTTTATGAAGGTCAAACGGAGACGTAGCGGCCAACTCGCCAGTAATGTTGTCAAATATTACCGCCGAGATGACAGGTTGGGTTAGGTTAGGTTATATTTCGTTATTGATGTATATGAAGGTCCCACGGAGACGTAGAGGCCAACTCGCCAGGAATGTTGTCAAACATTACCGCCGAGATGAAAGGTTGGGTTAGGTTAGGTTATATTACGTTATTGATGTATAAAAAGATCCCACAGAGACGGAGAAGCCAATTCGCCAGGAATGTTGTCAAATATTACCGCCGAGATGTTAGGTTGGGTTAGGTTAGGTTATATTACGTTATAGATGTATATAAAGATCCCACGGAGACGTAGAGGCCAACTCGCAATGAATGTTTTCAAGTATTACCGCCGAGATGTTAGGTTGGGTTAGGTTAGGTTATATTACGTTATTGATGTATAAAAAGATCCCACAGAGACGGAGAAGCCAACTCGCCAGGAATGTTGTCAAATATTACCGCCGAGATGTTAGATTGGGTTAGGTTAAGTTATATTACGTTATTGATGTATATATATATCCCACGGGGACGTAGAGGCCAACAAGCCAGGAATGTGTTCAAATATTACCGCCGAGATGTTAGGTTGGGTTAGGTTAGGTTATATTACGTTATAGATGTATATAAAGTTCCCACGGAGGCGTAGAGGCCAACAAGACAGGAATGTGTTCAAATATTACCGCCGAGATGTTAGATTGGGTCAGGTTAGGTTATATTACGTTATTGATGTATATATATATCCCACGGGGACGTAGAGGCCGACAAGCCAGGAATGTGTTCAAATATTACCGCCGAGATGTTAGGTTGGGTTAGGTTAGGTTATATTACGTTATAGATGTATATAAAGATCCCACGGAGACGTAGAGGCCAACTCGCCATGAATGTTTTCAAGTATTACCGCCGAGATGTTAGGTTGGGTTAGGTTAGGTTATATTACGTTATAGATGTATATAAAGTTCCCACGGATGCGTAGAGGCCAACAAGACAGGAATGTGTTCAAATATTACCGCCGAGATGTTAGATTGGGTTAGGTTAGGTTATATTACGTTATTGATGTATATATATATCCCACGGGGACGTAGAGGCCAACAAGCCCGGAATGTGTTCAAATATTACCGCCGAGATGTTAGGTTGGGTTAGGTTAGGTTATATTACGTTATAGATGTATATAAAGATCCCACGGAGACGTAGAGGCCAACTCGCTATGAATGTTTTCAAGTATTACCGCCGAGATGTTAGGTTGGGTTAGGTTAGGTTATATTACGTTATTGATGTATATATATATCCCACGGGGACGTAGAGGCCAACAAGCCAGGAATGTGTTCAAATATTACCGCCGAGATGTTAGGTTGGGTTAGGTTAGGTTATATTACGTTATAGATGTATATAAAGATCCCACGGAGACGTAGAGGCCAACTCGCTATGAATGTTTTCAAGTATTACCGCCGAGATGTTAGGTTGGGTTAGGTTAGGTTATATTACGTTATTGATGTATAAAAAGATCCCACAGAGACGGAGAAGCCAACTCGCCAGGAATGTTGTCAAATATTACCGCCGATATGTTAGATTGGGTTAGGTTAGGTTATATTACGTTATTGATGTATATATATATCCCACGGGGACGTAGAGGCCAACAAGCCAGGAATGTGTTCAAATATTACCGCCGAGATGTTAGATTGGGTCAGGTTAGGTTATATAACGTTATTGGTGTATATAAAGGTCCCACGGAGACGTAGAGGCCAACTCGCCAGGAATGTTGTCAAATATTACCGCCGAGATGAGAGGTTGTGTTATGTTAGGTTATATTTCGTCATTGATGTTTATGAAGGTCAAACGGAGACGTAGAGGCCAACTCGCCAGTAATGTTGTCAAATATTACCGCCGAGATGATAGGTTGTGTTAGGTTAGGTTATATTTCGTTACTGATGTTTATGAAGGTCAAACGGAGACGTAGCGGCCAACTCGCCAGTAATGTTGTCAAATATTACCGCCGAGATGACAGGTTGGGTTAGGTTAGGTTATATTTCGTTATTGATGTATATGAAGGTCCCACGGAGACGTAGAGGCCAACTCGCCAGGAATGTTGTCAAACATTACCGCCGAGATGAAAGGTTGGGTTAGGTTAGGTTATATTACGTTATTGATGTATAAAAAGATCCCACAGAGACGGAGAAGCCAATTCGCCAGGAATGTTGTCAAATATTACCGCCGAGATGTTAGGTTGGGTTAGGTTAGGTTATATTACGTTATAGATGTATATAAAGATCCCACGGAGACGTAGAGGCCAACTCGCAATGAATGTTTTCAAGTATTACCGCCGAGATGTTAGGTTGGGTTAGGTTAGGTTATATTACGTTATTGATGTATAAAAAGATCCCACAGAGACGGAGAAGCCAACTCGCCAGGAATGTTGTCAAATATTACCGCCGAGATGTTAGATTGGGTTAGGTTAAGTTATATTACGTTATTGATGTATATATATATCCCACGGGGACGTAGAGGCCAACAAGCCAGGAATGTGTTCAAATATTACCGCCGAGATGTTAGGTTGGGTTAGGTTAGGTTATATAACGTTATTGGTGTATATAAAGGTCCCACGGAGACGTAGAGGCCAACTCGCCAGGAATGTTGTCAAATATTACCGCCGAGATGAGAGGTTGTGTTATGTTAGGTTATATTTCGTCATTGATGTTTATGAAGGTCAAACGGAGACGTAGAGGCCAACTCGCCAGTAATGTTGTCAAATATTACCGCCGAGATGATAGGTTGTGTTAGGTTAGGTTATATTTCGTTACTGATGTTTATGAAGGTCAAACGGAGACGTAGCGGCCAACTCGCCAGTAATGTTGTCAAATATTACCGCCGAGATGACAGGTTGGGTTAGGTTAGGTTATATTTCGTTATTGATGTATATGAAGGTCCCACGGAGACGTAGAGGCCAACTCGCCAGGAATGTTGTCAAACATTACCGCCGAGATGAAAGGTTGGGTTAGGTTAGGTTATATTACGTTATTGATGTATAAAAAGATCCCACAGAGACGGAGAAGCCAATTCGCCAGGAATGTTGTCAAATATTACCGCCGAGATGTCAGGTTGGGTTAGGTTAGGTTATATTACGTTATAGATGTATATAAAGATCCCACGGAGACGTAGAGGCCAACTCGCAATGAATGTTTTCAAGTATTACCGCCGAGATGTTAGGTTGGGTTAGGTTAGGTTATATTACGTTATTGATGTATAAAAAGATCCCACAGAGACGGAGAAGCCAACTCGCCAGGAATGTTGTCAAATATTACCGCCGAGATGTTAGATTGGGTTAGGTTAAGTTATATTACGTTATTGATGTATATATATATCCCACGGGGACGTAGAGGCCAACAAGCCAGGAATGTGTTCAAATATTACCGCCGAGATGTTAGGTTGGGTTAGGTTAGGTTATATTACGTTATAGATGTATATAAAGTTCCCACGGAGGCGTAGAGGCCAACAAGACAGGAATGTGTTCAAATATTACCGCCGAGATGTTAGATTGGGTCAGGTTAGGTTATATTACGTTATTGATGTATATATATATCCCACGGGGACGTAGAGGCCGACAAGCCAGGAATGTGTTCAAATATTACCGCCGAGATGTTAGGTTGGGTTAGGTTAGGTTATATTACGTTATAGATGTATATAAAGATCCCACGGAGACGTAGAGGCCAACTCGCCATGAATGTTTTCAAGTATTACCGCCGAGATGTTAGGTTGGGTTAGGTTAGGTTATATTACGTTATAGATGTATATAAAGTTCCCACGGATGCGTAGAGGCCAACAAGACAGGAATGTGTTCAAATATTACCGCCGAGATGTTAGATTGGGTTAGGTTAGGTTATATTACGTTATTGATGTATATATATATCCCACGGGGACGTAGAGGCCAACAAGCCCGGAATGTGTTCAAATATTACCGCCGAGATGTTAGGTTGGGTTAGGTTAGGTTATATTACGTTATAGATGTATATAAAGATCCCACGGAGACGTAGAGGCCAACTCGCTATGAATGTTTTCAAGTATTACCGCCGAGATGTTAGGTTGGGTTAGGTTAGGTTATATTACGTTATTGATGTATAAAAAGATCCCACAGAGACGGAGAAGCCAACTCGCCAGGAATGTTGTCAAATATTACCGCCGATATGTTAGATTGGGTTAGGTTAGGTTATATTACGTTATTGATGTATATATATATCCCACGGGGACGTAGAGGCCAACAAGCCAGGAATGTGTTCAAATATTACCGCCGAGATGTTAGATTGGGTCAGGTTAGGTTATATAACGTTATTGGTGTATATAAAGGTCCCACGGAGACGTAGAGGCCAACTCGCCAGGAATGTTGTCAAATATTACCGCCGAGATGAGAGGTTGTGTTATGTTAGGTTATATTTCGTCATTGATGTTTATGAAGGTCAAAGGGAGACGTAGAGGCCAACTCGCCAGTAATGTTGTCAAATATTACCGCCGAGATGATAGGTTGTGTTAGGTTAGGTTATATTTCGTTACTGATATTTATGAAGGTCAAACGGAGACGTAGCGGCCAACTCGCCAGTAATGTTGTCAAATATTACCGCCGAGATGACAGGTTGGGTTAGGTTAGGTTATATTTCGTTATTGATGTATATGAAGGTCCCACGGAAACGTAGAGGCCAACAAGCCAGGAATGTGTTCAAATATTACCGCCGAGGTGTTAGATTGGGTTATGTTAGGTTATATTACGTTATTGATGTATATATATATCCCACGGGGACGTAGAGGCCAACAAGCCAGGAATGTGTTCAAATATTACCGCCGAGATGTTAGATTGGGTCAGGTTAGGTTATATAACGTTATTGGTGTATATAAAGGTCCCACGGAGACGTAGAGGCCAACTCGCCAGGAATGTTGTCAAATATTACCGCCGAGATGAGAGGTTGTGTTATGTTAGGTTATATTTCGTCATTGATGTTTATGAAGGTCAAACGGAGACGTAGAGGCCAACTCGCCAGTAATGTTGTCAAATATTACCGCCGAGATGATAGGTTGTGTTAGGTTAGGTTATATTTCGTTACTGATGTTTATGAAGGTCAAACGGAGACGTAGCGGCCAACTCGCCAGTAATGTTGTCAAATATTACCGCCGAGATGACAGGTTGGGTTAGGTTAGGTTATATTTCGTTATTGATGTATATGAAGGTCCCACGGAAACGTAGAGGCCAACAAGCCAGGAATGTGTTCAAATATTACCGCCGAGGTGTTAGATTGGGTTATGTTAGGTTATATTACGTTATTGATGTATATATATATCCCACGGGGACGTAGAGGCCAACAAGCCAGGAATGTGTTCAAATATTACCGCCGAGATGTTAGATTGGGTCAGGTTAGGTTATATAACGTTATTGGTGTATATAAAGGTCCCACGGAGACGTAGAGGCCAACTCGCCAGGAATGTTGTCAAATATTACCGCCGAGATGAGAGGTTGTGTTATGTTAGGTTATATTTCGTCATTGATGTTTATGAAGGTCAAACGGAGACGTAGAGGCCAACTCGCCAGTAATGTTGTCAAATATTACCGCCGAGATGATAGGTTGTGTTAGGTTAGGTTATATTTCGTTACTGATGTTTATGAAGGTCAAACGGAGACGTAGCGGCCAACTCGCCAGTAATGTTGTCAAATATTACCGCCGAGATGACAGGTTGGGTTAGGTTAGGTTATATTTCGTTATTGATGTATATGAAGGTCCCACGGAGACGTAGAGGCCAACTCGCCAGGAATGTTGTCAAACATTACCGCCGAGATGAAATGTTGGGTTAGGTTAGGTTATATTACGTTATTGATGTATATGAAGTTCCCACGGAGACGTAGATGCCAACTCGCCAGGAATGTTGTCAAACATTACCGCCGAGATGAAAGGTTGGGTTAGGTTAGGTTATATTACGTTATTGATGTATAAAAAGATTCCACAGCGACGGAGAAGCCAACTCGCCAGGAATGTTGTCAAATATTACCGCCGAGATGTTAGATTGGGTTAGGTTAGGTTATATTACGTTATTGATGTATATAAATTTCCCACGGAGACGTAGAGGCCAACAAGCCAGGAATGTGTTCAAATATTAACGCCGAGATGACAGGTTGTGTTAGGTTAGGTTATATTTCGTTATTGATGTTTATGAAGGTACCACGGAGACGTAGAGGCCAACTCGCCTGGTATGTTTTCTGATATTACCGCCGAGATGTTAGCTTGGGTTAGGTTAGGTTATATTTCGTTATTGATGTATATGAAGGTCCCACGGAAACGTAGAGGCCAACAAGCCAGGAATGTGTTCAAATATTACCGCCGAGATGTTAGATTGGGTTAGGTTAGGTTATATTACGTTATTGATGTATATATATATATATCCCACGGGGACGTAGAGGCCAACAAGCCAGGAATGTGTTCAAATATTACCGCCGAGGTGTTAGGTTGGGTTAGGGTAGGTTATATTACGTTATTGATGTATATATATATCCCACGGGGACGTAGAGGCCGACAAGCCAGGAATGTGTTCAAATATTACCGCCGAGATGTTAGGTTGGGTTAGGTTAGGTTATATTACGTTATAGATGTATATAAAGATCCCACGGAGACGGAGAAGCCAACTCGCCAGGAATGTTGTCAAATATTACCGCCGAAATGTTAGATTGGGTTAGGTTAGGTTATATTACGTTATTGATGTATATATATATCCCACGGGGACGTAGAGGCCAACTCGCCAGGAATGTTGTCAAACATTACCGCCGAGATGAAAGGTTGGGTTAGGTTAGGTTATATTACGTTAGTGATGTATAAAAAGATCCCACAGAGACGGAGAAGCCAACTCGCCAGGAATGTTGTCAAATATTACCGCCGAGATGTTAGATTGGGTTAGGTTAGGTTATATTACGTTATTGATGTATATAAATTTCCCACGGAGACGTAGTGGCCAACAAGCCAGGAATGTGTTCAAATATTAACGCCGAGATGATAGGTTGTGTTAGGTTAGGTTATATTTCGTTATTGATGTTTATGAAGGTACCACGGAGACGTAGAGGCCAACTCGCCAGGTATGTTTTCTGATATTACCGCCGAGATGTTAGGTTGGGTTAGGTTAGGTTATATTACGTTATTGATGTATATATATATCCCACGGGGACGTAGAGGCCAACAAGCCAGGAATGTGTTCAAATATTACCGCCGAGGTGTTAGGTTGGGTTAGGGTAGGTTATATTACGTTATTGATGTATATAAAGGTGCCACGGTGACGTAGAGGCCAACTCGCCAGGAATGTTGTCAAATATTACCGCCGAGATGATAGGTTGTGTTAGGTTAGGTTATTTTTCGTTACTGATGTTTATGAAGGTCAAACGGAGACGTAGAGGCCAACTCGCCAGTAATGTTGTCAAATATTACCGCCGAGATGACAGGTTGGGTTAGGTTAGGTTATATTTCGTTATTGATGTATATAAAGCTCCCACGGAGACGTAGAGGCCAACTCGCCAGGAATGTTTTCAAATATTACCGCCGAGATGTTAGGTTGGGTTAGTTTAGGTTATATTACGTTATTGATGTATAAAAAGATCCCACAGAGACGGAGAAGCCAACTCGCCAGGAATGTTGTCAAATATTACCGCCGAGATGTTAGATTGGGTTAGGTTAGGTTATATTACGTTATAGATGTATATAAAGATCCCACGGAGACGCAGAGGCCAACTCGCCATGAATGTTTTCAAGTATTACCGCCGAGATGTTAGGTTGGGTTAGGTTAGGTTATATTACGTTATTGATGTATAAAAAGATCCCACAGAGACGGAGAAGCCAACTCGCCAGGAATGTTGTCAAATATTACCGCCGAGATGTTAGATTGGGTTAGGTTAGGTTATATTACGTTATTGATGTATATATATATCCCACGGGGACGTAGAGGCCGACAAGCCAGGAATGTGTTCAAATTTTTACCGCCGGGATGTTTGGTTGGGTTAGGTTAGGTTATATTACGTTATAGATGTATATAAAGATGCCACGGAGACGTAGAGGCCAACTCGCCATGAATGTTTTCAAGTATTACCGCCGAGATGTTAGGTTGGGTTAGGTTAGGTTATATTACGTTATAGATGTATATAAAGTTCCCACGGAGACGTAGAGGCCAACTCGCCAGGAATGTTTTCAAATATTACCGCCGAGATGTTAGGCTGGGTTAGGTTAGGTTATATTACGTTATAGATGTATTTAAAGGTCCCGCGGAGACGTAGAGGCCAACAAGCCAGGAATGTGATCAAATATTACCGCCGAGATGTTAGATTGGGTTAGGTTAGGGTATATTACGTTATTGATGTATATAAAGGTCCCACGGAGACGTAGGGGCCAACAAGCCAGGAATGTGTTCAAATATTACCGCCGAGATGTTAGGTTGTGTTATGTTAGGTTATATTACGTTATAGATGTATATAACGGTCCCACGGAGACGTAGAGGCCAACAAGCCAGGAATGTGTTCAAATATTACCGCCGAGATGTTAGGTTGGGTTAGGTTAGGTTATATCACGTTATAGATGTATATAAAGTTCCCACGGAGGCGTAGAGGCCAACAAGACAGGAATGTGTTCAAATATTACCGCCGAGATGTTAGATTGGGTCAGGTTAGGTTATATTACGTTATTGATGTATATATATATCCCACGGGGACGTAGAGGCCGACAAGCCAGGAATGTGTTCAAATATTACCGCCGAGATGTTAGGTTGGGTTAGGTTAGGTTATATTACGTTATAGATGTATATAAAGATCCCACGGAGACGTAGAGGCCAACTCGCCATGAATGTTTTCAAGTATTACCGCCGAGATGTTAGGTTGGGTTAGGTTAGGTTATATTACGTTATTGATGTTTAAAAAGATCCCACAGAGACGGAGAAGCCAACTCGCCAGGAATGTTGTCAAATATTACCGCCGAGATGTTAGATTGGGTTAGGTTAGGTTATATTTCGTTATTGATGTATATGAAGGTCCCACGGAGACGTTGAGGCCAACTCGCCAGGAATGTTGTCAAATATTACCGCCGAGATGAAAGGTTGGGTTAGGTTAGGTTATATTACGTTATTGATGTTTATGAAGATCAAACGGAGACGTAGAGCCCAACTCGCCAGGAATGATGTCAAATATTACCGCCGAGATGTTAGTTTGGGTTAGGTTAGGTTATATTACGTTATAGATGTGTATAACGGTCCCACGGAGACGTAGAGGCCAACAAGCCAGGAATGTGTACAAATATTACCGCCGAGGTGTTAGGTTGGGTTAGGTTAGGTTATATTACGTTATAGATGTATATAAAGTTCCCACGGAGGCGTAGAGGCCAACAAGACAGGAATGTGTTCAAATATTACCGCCGAGATGTTAGATTTGGTTAGGTTAGGTTATATTACGTTATTGATGTATATATATATCCCACGGGGACGTAGAGTCCGACAAGCCAGGAATGTGTTCAAATATTACCGCCGAGATGTTAGGTTGGGTTAGGTTAGGTTATATTACGTTATAGATGTATATAAAGATGCCACGGAGACGTAGAGGTCAACTCGCCATGAATGTTTTCAAGTATTACCGCCGAGATGTTAGGTTGGGTTAGGTTAGGTTATATTACGTTATTGATGTATAAAAAGATCCCACGGAGACGTAGAGGCCAACTCGCCAGGAATGTTGTCAAATATTACCGCCGAGATGAGAGGTTGTGTTATGTTAGGTTATATTTCGTCATTGATGTTTATGAAGGTCAAACGGAGACGTAGAGGCCAACTCGCCAGTAATGTTCTCAAATATTACCGCCGAGATGATAGGTTGTGTTAGGTTAGGTTATATTTCGTTACTGATGTTTATGAAGGTCAAACGGAGACGTAGCGGCCAACTCGCCAGTAATGTTGTCAAATATTACAGCCGAGATGACAGGTTGGGTTAGGTTAGGTTATATTTCGTTATTGATGTATATGAAGGTCCCACGGAGACGTAGAGGCCAACTCGCCAGAAATGTTGTCAAATATTACCGCCGAGATGAAAGGTTGGGTTAGGTTAGGTTATATTACGTTATTGATGTTTATGAAGATCAAACGGAGACGTAGAGCCCAACTCGCCAGGAATGATGTCAAATATTACCGCCGAGATGTTACTTTGGGTTAGGTTAGGTTATATTACGTTATAGATGTATATAACGGTCCCACCGAGACGTAGAGGCCAACAAGCCAGGAATGTGTTCAAATATTACCGCCGAGATGTTAGGTTGGGTTAGGTTAGGTTATATTACGTTATAGATGTATATAAAGTTCCCACGGAGGCGTAGAGGCCAACAAGACAGGAATGTGTTCAAATGTTACCGCCGAGATGTTAGATTGGGTTAGGTTACGTTATATTACGTTATTGATGTATATATATATATCCCACGGGAACGTAGAGGCCAACAAGCCAGGAATGTCGTCAAATATTACCGCCGAGATGTTAGGTTGGTTTAGGTTAGGTTATATAACGTTATTGGTGTATATAAAGGTCCCACGGAGACGTAGAGGCCAACTCGCCAGTAATGTTGTCAAATATTACCGCCGAGATGATAGGATGTGTTAGGTTAGGTTATATTTCGTTACTGATGTTTATGAAGGTCAAACGGAGACGGAGAAGCCAACTCGCCAGGAATGTTGTCAAATATTACCGCCGAGATGTTAGATTGGGTTAGGTTAGGTTATATTACGTTATTGATGTATATATATATCCCACGGGGACGTAGAGGCCAACAAGCCAGGAATGTCGTCAAATATTACCGCCGAGATGTTAGGTTGGGTTAGGTTAGGTTATATAACGTTATTGGTGTATATAAAGGTCCCACGGAGACGTAGAGGCCAACTCGCCAGTAATGTTGTCAAATATTACCGCCGAGATGATAGGTTGTGTTAGGTTAGGTTATATTTCGTTACTGATGTTTATGAAGGTCACACGGAGACGTAGCGGCCAACTCGCCAGTAATGTTGTCAAATATTACCGCCGAGATGACAGGTTGGGTTAGGTTAGGTTATATTTCGTTATTGATGTATATGAAGGTTCCACGGAGACGTAGAGGCCAACTCGCCAGGAATGTTGTCAAATATTACCGCCGAGATGAAAGGTTGGGTTAGGTTAGGTTATATTACGTTATTGATGTTTATGAAGATCAAACGGAGACGTAGAGCCCAACTCGCCAGGAATGATGTCAAATATTACCGCCGAGATGTTAGTTTGGGTTAGGTTAGGTTATATTACGTTATAGATGTATATAACGGTCCCACGGAGACGTAGAGGCCAACAAGCCAGGAATGTCTCCAAATATTACCGCCGAGATGTTAGGTTGGTTTAGGTTAGGTTATATTACGTTATAGATGTATATAAATTTCCCATGGAGACGTAGAGGCCAACAAGCCAGGAATGTGTTCAAATATTACCGCCGCGATGTTAGATTGGGTTAGGTTAAGTTATATTACGTTATTGATGTATATAAAGATCCCACGGATACGTAGAGGCCAACTCGCCAGGAATGTTGTCAAATATTACCGCCGAGATGATAGGTTGGGTTAGGTTAGGTTATATTACGTTATTGATGTATATAAAGGTCCCACGGAGACGTAGAGGCCAACACGTCTGGTATGTTTCCAAATATTTCCGCCGAGATGTTAGATTGGGTTAGGTTAAGTTATATTACGTTATTGATGTATATAAAGATCCCACGGATACGTAGAGGCCAACTCGCCAGGAATGTTGTCAAATATTACCGCCGAGATGTTAGATTGGGTTAGGTTAGGTTATATTACGTTATTGATGTATATATATATCCCACGGGGACGTAGAGGCCAACAAGCCAGGAATGTCGTCAAATATTACCGCCGAGATGTTAGGTTGGGTTAGGTTAGGTTATATAACGTTATTGGTGTATATAAAGGTCCCACGGAGACGTAGAGGCCAACTCGCCAGGAATGTTGTCAAATATTACCGCCGAGATGATAGGTTGTGTTAGGTTAGGTTATATTTCGTTACTGATGTTTATGAAGGTCAAACGGAGACGTAGCGGCCAACTCGCCAGTAATGTTGTCAAATATTACCGCCGAGATGACAGGTTGGGTTAGGTTAGGTTATATTTCGTTATTGATGTATATGAAGGTCCCACGGAGACGTAGAGGCCAACTCTCCAGGAATGTTGTCAAATATTACCGCCGAGATGTTAGTTTGGGTTAGGTTAGGTTATATTACGTTATGGATGTATATAACGGTCCCACGGAGACGTAGAGGCCAACAAGCCAGGAATGTGTTCAAATATTACCGCCGAGATGTTAGGTTGGGTTAGGTTAGGTTATATTACGTTATAGATGTATATAAAGTTCCCACGGAGGCGTAGAGGCCAACAAGACAGGAATGTGTTCAAATATTACCGCCGAGATGTTAGATTGGGTTAGGTTAGGTTATATTACGTTATTGATGTATATATATATCCCACGGGGACGTAGAGGCCAACAAGCCAGGAATGTGTTCAAATATTACCGCCGAGATGTTAGATTGGGTCAGGTTAGGTTATATAACGTTATTGGTGTACATAAAGGTCCCACGGAGACGTAGAGGCCAACTCGCCAGGAATGTTGTCAAATATTACCGCCGAGATGAGAGGTTGTGTTATGTTAGGTTATATTTCGTCATTGATGTTTATGAAGGTCAAACGGAGACGTAGAGGCCAACTCGCCAGTAATGTTGTCAAATATTACCGCCGAGATGATAGGTTGTGTTAGGTTAGGTTATATTTCGTTACTGATGTTTATGAAGGTCAAACGGAGACGTAGCGGCCAACTCGCCAGTAATGTTGTCAAATATTACCGCCGAGATGACAGGTTGGGTTAGGTTAGGTTATATTTCGTTATTGATGTATATGAAGGTCCCACGGAGACGTAGAGGCCAACTCGCCAGGAATGTTGTCAAACATTACCGCCGAGATGAAAGGTTGGGTTAGGTTAGGTTATATTACGTTATTGATGTTTATGAAGATCAAATGGAGACGTAGAGCCCAACTCGCCAGGAATGATGTCAAATATTACCGCCGAGATGTTAGTTTGGGTTAGGTTAGGTTATATTACGTTATAGATGTATATAACGGTCCCACGGAGACGTAGAGGCCAACAAGCCAGGAATGTGTTCAAATATTACCGCCGAGATGTTAGGTTGGGTTAGGTTAGGTTATATTACGTTATAGATGTATATAAAGATCCCACGGAGACGTAGAGGCCAACTCGCCAGGAATGTTTTCAAGTATTACCGCCGAGATGTTAGGTTGTGTTATGTTAGGTTATATTTCGTCATTGATGTTTATGAAGGTCAAACGGAGACGTAGAGGCCAACTCGCCAGTAATGTTGTCAAATATTACCGCCGAGATGATAGGTTGTGTTAGGTTAGGTTATATTTCGTTACTGATGTTTATGAAGGTCAAACGGAGACGTAGCGGCCAACTCGCCAGTAATGTTGTCAAATATTACCGCCGAGATGACAGGTTGGGTTAGGTTAGGTTATATAACGTTATTGATGTATATAAAGTTCCCACGGAGACGTAGAGGCCAACAAGCCAGGAATGTGCTCAAATATTACCGCCGAGATGTTAGATTGGGTTAGGTTAGGTTATATAACGTTATTGGTGTATATAAAGGTCCCACGGAGACGCAGAGGCCAACAAGCCAGGAATGTGTTCAAATATTACCGCCGAGATGTTAGGTTGGGTTAGGTTAGGTTATATTACGTTATAGATGTATATAAAGTTCCCACGGAGGCGTAGAGGCCAACAAGACAGGAATGTGTTCAAATATTACCGCCGAGATGTTAGATTGGGTTAGGTTACGTTATATTACGTTATTGATGTATATATATATATATATCCCACGGGAACGTAGAGGCCAACAAGCCAGGAATGTCGTCAAATATTACCGCCGAGATGTTAGGTTGGGTTAGGTTAGGTTATATAACGTTATTGGTGTATATAAAGGTCCCACGGAGACGTAGAGGCCAACTCGCCAGTAATGTTGTCAAATATTACCGCCGAGATGATAGGTTGTGTTAGGTTAGGTTATATTTCGTTACTGATGTTTATGAAGGTCAAACGGAGACGGAGAAGCCAACTCGCCAGGAATGTTGTCAAATATTACCGCCGAGATGTTAGATTGGGTTAGGTTAGGTTATATTACGTTATTGATGTATATATATATCCCACGGGGACGTAGAGGCCAACAAGCCAGGAATGTCGTCAAATATTACCGCCGAGATGTTAGGTTGGGTTAGGTTAGGTTATATAACGTTATTGGTGTATATAAAGGTCCCACGGAGACGTAGAGGCCAACTCGCCAGTAATGTTGTCAAATATTACCGCCGAGATGACAGGTTGGGTTAGGTTAGGTTATATTTCGTTATTGATGTATATGAAGGTTCCACGGAGACGTAGAGGCCAACTCGCCAGGAATGTTGTCAAATATTACCGCCGAGATGAAAGGTTGGGTTAGGTTAGGTTATATTACGTTATTGATGTTTATGAAGATCAAACGGAGACGTAGAGCCCAACTCGCCAGGAATGATGTCAAATATTACCGCCGAGATGTTAGTTTGGGTTAGGTTAGGTTATATTACGTTATAGATGTATATAACGGTCCCACGGAGACGTAGAGGCCAACAAGCCAGGAATGTCTCCAAATATTACCGCCGAGATGTTAGGTTGGTTTAGGTTAGGTTATATTACGTTATAGATGTATATAAATTTCCCATGGAGACGTAGAGGCCAACAAGCCAGGAATGTGTTCAAATATTACCGCCGCGATGTTAGATTGGGTTAGGTTAAGTTATATGACGTTATTGATGTATATAAAGATCCCACGGATACGTAGAGGCCAACTCGGCAGGAATGTGGTCAAATATTACCACCGAGATGATAGGTTGTGTTATGTTAGGTTATATTTCGTTATTGATGTTTATGAAGGACGAGCGGAGACGTAGAGGCCAACTCGCCAGTAATGTTGTCAAATATTACCGCCGAGATGTTAGGTTGGGTTAGGTTAGGTTATATTACGTTATAGATGTATATAAAGGTCCCACGGAGACGTAGAGGCCAACACGTCTGGTATGTTTTCAAATATTTCCGCCGAGATGTTAGATTGGTTTAGGTTAGGTTATATTACGTTATAGATGTATATAAATTTCCCATGGAGACGTAGAGGCCAACAAGCCAGGAATGTGTTCAAATATTACCGCCGCGATGTTAGATTGGGTTAGGTTAAGTTATATTACGTTATTGATGTATATAAAGATCCCACGGATACGTAGAGGCCAACTCGCCAGGAATGTTGTCAAATATTACCGCCGAGATGATAGGTTGTGTTAGGTTAGGTTATATTACGTTATTGATGTTTATGAAGATCAAACGGAGACGTAGAGCCCAACTCGCCAGGAATGATGTCAAATATTACCGCCGAGATGTTAGTTTGGGTTAGGTTAGGTTATATTACGTTATAGATGTATATAACGGTCCCACGGACACGTAGAGGCCAACAAGCCAGGAATGTCTCCAAATATTACCGCCGAGATGTTAGGTTGGTTTAGGTTAGGTTATATTACGTTATAGATGTATATAAATTTCCCATGGAGACGTAGAGGCCAACAAGCCAGGAATGTGTTCAAATATTACCGCCGCGATGTTAGATTGGGTTAGGTTAGGTTATATTACGTTATAGATGTATATAAAGATGCCACGGAGAAGTAGAGGCCAACTCGCCATGAATGTTTTCAAGTATTACCGCCGATATGTTAGGTTGGGTTAGGTTAGGTTATATTACGTTATTGATGTATAAAAAGATCCCACAGAGACGGAGAAGCCAACTCGCCAGGAATGTTGTCAAATATTACCGCCGAGATGTTAGATTGGGTTAGGTTAGGTTATATTACGTTATTGATGTATATATATATCCCACGGGGACGTAGAGGCCAACAAGCCAGGAATGTCGTCAAATATTACCGCCGAGATGTTAGGTTGGGTTAGGTTAGGTTATATAACGTTATTGGTGTATATAAAGGTCCCACGGAGACGTAGAGGCCAACTCGCCAGGAATGTTGTCAAATATTACCGCCGAGATGATAGGTTGTGTTAGGTTAGGTTATATTTCGTTACTGATGTTTATGAACGTCAAGCGGAGACGTAGCGGCCAACTCGCCAGTAATGTTGTCAAATATTACCGCCGAGATGACAGGTTGGGTTAGGTTAGGTTATATTTCGTTATTGATGTATATGAAGGTCCCACGGAGACGTAGAGGCCAACTCGCCAGGAATGTTGTCAAATATTACCGCCGAGATGTTAGTTTGGGTTAGGTTAGGTGATATTACGTTATGGATGTATATAACGGTCCCACGGAGACGTAGAGGCCAACAAGCCAGGAATGTGTTCAAATATTACCGCCGAGATGTTAGGTTGGGTTAGGTTAGGTTATATTACGTTATAGATGTATATAAAGTTCCCACGGAGGCGTAGAGGCCAACAAGACAGGAATGTGTTCAAATATTACCGCCGAGATGTTAGATTGGGTTAGGTTAGGTTATATTACGTTATTGATGTATATATATATCCCACGGGGACGTAGAGGCCAACAAGCCAGGAATGTGTTCAAATATTACCGCCGAGATGTTAGATTGGGTCAGGTTAGGTTATATAACGTTATTGGTGTATATAAAGGTCCCACGGAGACGTAGAGGCCAACTCGCCAGGAATGTTGTCAAATATTACCGCCGAGATGAGAGGTTGTGTTATGTTAGGTTATATTTCGTCATTGATGTTTATGAAGGTCAAACGGAGACGTAGAGGCCAACTCGCCAGTAATGTTGTCAAATATTACCGCCGAGATGATAGGTTGTGTTAGGTTAGGTTATATTTCGTTACTGATGTTTATGAAGGTCAAACGGAGACGTAGCGGCCAACTCGCCAGTAATGTTGTCAAATATTACCGCCGAGATGACAGGTTGGGTTAGGTTAGGTTATATTTCGTTATTGATGTATATGAAGGTCCCACGGAGACGTAGAGGCCAACTCGCCAGGAATGTTGTCAAACATTACCGCCGAGATGAAAGGTTGGGTTAGGTTAGGTTATATTACGTTATTGATGTTTATGAAGATCAAACGGAGACGTAGAGCCCAACTCGCCAGGAATGATGTCAAATATTACCGCCGAGATGTTAGTTTGGGTTAGGTTAGGTTATATTACGTTATAGATGTATATAACGGTCCCACGGAGACGTAGAGGCCAACTCGCCAGGAATGTTGTCAAATATTACCTCCGAGATGTTAGTTTGGGTTAGGTTAGGTTATATTACGTTATAGATATATTTAAAGGTCCCTTGGGGACGGAGAAGCCAACTCGCCAGGAATGTTGTCAAACGTTAGCGCCGAGATGATAGGTTGGGTTAGGTTAGGTTATATTACGTTATAGATGTATATAAAGGTCCGACGGAGACGTAGAGGCCAACAAGCCAGGAATGTGTTCAAATATTACCGCCGAGATGTTAGGTTGGGTTAGGTTAGGTTATATTACGTTATAGATGTATATAAAGTCCCCACGGAGACGTAGAGGCCAACAAGCCAGGAATGTGTTCAAATATTACCGCCGAGGAGTTAGGTTGGGTTAGGTTAGGATATATTACGTTATTGATGTATATGAAGGTCCCACGGAGACGTAGAGGCCAACTCGCCAGGAATGTTGTCAAATATTACCGCCGAGATGTTAGGTTGGGTTAGGTTAGGTTATATTACGTTATTGATGTATATAAAGCTCCCACGGAGGCGTAGAGGCCAACAAGCCAGGAATGTGTTCAAATATTACCGCCGAGATGTTAGATTGGGTTAGGTTGGGTTATATTACGTTATTGATGTATATATATATCCCACGGGGACGTAGAGGCCAACAAGCCAGGAATGTGTTCAAATATTACCGCCGAGGTGTTAGGTTGGGTTAGGGTAGGTTATATTACGTTATTGATGTATATAAAGGTCCCACGGTGACGTAGAGGCCAACTCGCCAGGAATGTTGTCAAATATTACCGCCGAGATGATAGGTTGTGTTAGGTTAGGTTATTTTTCGTTACTGATGTTTATGAAGGTCAAACGGAGACGTAGAGGTCAACTCGCCAGTAATGTTGTCAAATATTACCGCCGAGATGACAGGTTGGGTTAGGTTAGGTTATATTTCGTTATTGATGTATATAAAGCTCCCACGGAGACGTAGAGGCCAACTCGCCAGGAATGTTTTCAAATATTACCGCCGAGATGTTAGGCTGGGTTAGGTTAGGTTATATTACGTTATAGATATATTTAAAGGTCCCGCGGAGACGGAGAAGCCAACTCGCCAGGAATGTTGTCAAACGTTAGCGCCGAGATGATAGGTTGGGTTAGGTTAGGTTATATTACGTTATAGATGTATATAAAGTTCCCACGGAGACGTAGAGGCCAACTCGCCAGGAATGTTTTCAAATATTACCGCCGAGATGTTAGGCTGGGTTAGGTTAGGTTATATTACGTTATAGATGTATTTAAAGGTCCCGCGGAGACGTAGAGGCCAACAAGCCAGGAATGTGATCAAATATTACCGCCGAGATGTTAGATTGGGTTAGGTTAGGGTATATTACGTTATTGATGTATATAAAGGTCCCACGGAGACGTAGGGGCCAACAAGCCAGGAATGTGTTCAAATATTACCGCCGAGATGTTAGGTTGGGTTACGTTAGGTTATATTACGTTATAGATGTATATAAAGTTCGCACGGAGACGTAGAGGCCAACTCGCCAGGAATGTTTTCAAATATTACCGCCGAGATGTTAGGCTGGGTTAGGTTAGGTTATATTACGTTATAGATGTATTTAAAGGTCCCGCGGAGACGTAGAGGCCAACAAGCCAGGAATGTGATCAAATATTACCGCCGACATGATAGGTTGGGTTAGGTTAGGTTATATTACGTTATTGATGTATATGAAGGTCAAACCGAGACGTAGAGGCCAACTCGCAAGGAATGTTGTCAAATATTACCGCCGAGATGTTAGGTTGGGTTAGGTTAGGTTATATTACGTTATTGATGTATATAAAGGTCCCACGGAGACGTAGAGGCCAACTCGCCAGGAATGTTGTCAAACATTAGCGCCGAGATGATAGGTTGGGTTAGGTAAGGTTATATTACGTTATAGATGTATATAAAGGTCCCACGGAGACGTAGAGGCCAACAAGCCAGGAATGTGTACAAATATTACCGCCGAGGTGTTAGGTTGGGTTAGGTTAGGATATATTACGTTATTGATGTATATGAAGGTCCCACGGAGACGTAGAGGCCAACTCGCCAGGAATGTTGTCAAATATTACCGCCGAGATGTTAGGTTGGGTTAGGTTAGGTTATATTACGTTATAGATGTATATAAAGATCCCACGGAGACGTAGAGGGCAACTCGCCATGAATGTTATCAAATATTACCGCCGAGATGTTAGGTTGGGTTAGGTTAGGTTATATTACGTTATAGATGTATATAAAGGTCCGACGGAGACGTAGAGGCCAACAAGCCAGGAATGTGTTCAAATATTACCGCCGAGATGTTAGGTTGGGTTAGGTTAGGTTATATTACGTTATAGATGTATATAAAGTCCCCACGGAGACGTAGAGGCCAACAAGCCAGGAATGTGTTCAAATATTACCGCCGAGGTGTTAGGTTGGGTTAGGTTAGGATATATTACGTTATTGATGTATATGAAGGTCCCACGGAGACGTAGAGGCCAAATCGCCAGGAATGTTGTCAAATATTACCGCCGAGATGTTAGGTTGGGTTAGGTTAGGTTATATTACGTTATTGATGTATATAAAGCTCCCACGGAGGCGTAGAGGCCAACAAGCCAGGAATGTGTTCAAATATTACCGCCGAGATGTTAGATTGGGTTAGGTTAGGTTATATTACGTTATTGATGTATATATATATCCCACGGGGACGTAGAGGCCAACAAGCCAGGAATGTGTTCAAATATTACCGCCGAGGTGTTAGGTTGGGTTAGGGTAGGTTATATTACGTTATTGATGTATATAAAGGTCCCACGGTGACGTAGAGGCCAACTCGCCAGGAATGTTGTCAAATATTACCGCCGAGATGATAGGTTGTGTTAGGTTAGGTTATTTTTCGTTACTGATGTTTATGAAGGTCAAACGGAGACGTAGAGGTCAACTCGCCAGTAATGTTGTCAAATATTACCGCCGAGATGACAGGTTGGGTTAGGTTAGGTTATATTTCGTTATTGATGTATATAAAGCTCCCACGGAGACGTAGAGGCCAACTCGCCAGGAATGTTTTCAAATATTACCGCCGAGATGTTAGGCTGGGTTAGGTTAGGTTATATTACGTTATAGATATATTTAAAGGTCCCGCGGAGACGGAGAAGCCAACTCGCCAGGAATGTTGTCAAACGTTAGCGCCGAGATGATAGGTTGGGTTAGGTTAGGTTATATTACGTTATAGATGTATATAAAGTTCCCACGGAGACGTAGAGGCCAACTCGCCAGGAATGTTGTCAAATATTACCGCCGAGATGATAGGTTGTGTTAGGTTAGGTTATATTTCGTTACTGATGTTTATGAACGTCAAGCGGAGACGTAGCGGCCAACTCGCCAGTAATGTTGTCAAATATTACCGCCGAGATGACAGGTTGGGTTAGGTTAGGTTATATTTCGTTATTGATGTATATGAAGGTCCCACGGAGACGTAGAGGCCAACTCGCCAGGAATGTTGTCAAATATTACCGCCGAGATGTTAGTTTGGGTTAGGTTAGGTGATATTACGTTATGGATGTATATAACGGTCCCACGGAGACGTAGAGGCCAACAAGCCAGGAATGTGTTCAAATATTACCGCCGAGATGTTAGGTTGGGTTAGGTTAGGTTATATTACGTTATAGATGTATATAAAGTTCCCACGGAGGCGTAGAGGCCAACAAGACAGGAATGTGTTCAAATATTACCGCCGAGATGTTAGATTGGGTTAGGTTAGGTTATATTACGTTATTGATGTATATATATATCCCACGGGGACGTAGAGGCCAACAAGCCAGGAATGTGTTCAAATATTACCGCCGAGATGTTAGATTGGGTCAGGTTAGGTTATATAACGTTATTGGTGTATATAAAGGTCCCACGGAGACGTAGAGGCCAACTCGCCAGGAATGTTGTCAAATATTACCGCCGAGATGAGAGGTTGTGTTATGTTAGGTTATATTTCGTCATTGATGTTTATGAAGGTCAAACGGAGACGTAGAGGCCAACTCGCCAGTAATGTTGTCAAATATTACCGCCGAGATGATAGGTTGTGTTAGGTTAGGTTATATTTCGTTACTGATGTTTATGAAGGTCAAACGGAGACGTAGCGGCCAACTCGCCAGTAATGTTGTCAAATATTACCGCCGAGATGACAGGTTGGGTTAGGTTAGGTTATATTTCGTTATTGATGTATATGAAGGTCCCACGGAGACGTAGAGGCCAACTCGCCAGGAATGTTGTCAAACATTACCGCCGAGATGAAAGGTTGGGTTAGGTTAGGTTATATTACGTTATTGATGTTTATGAAGATCAAACGGAGACGTAGAGCCCAACTCGCCAGGAATGATGTCAAATATTACCGCCGAGATGTTAGTTTGGGTTAGGTTAGGTTATATTACGTTATAGATGTATATAACGGTCCCACGGAGACGTAGAGGCCAACTCGCCAGGAATGTTGTCAAATATTACCTCCGAGATGTTAGTTTGGGTTAGGTTAGGTTATATTACGTTATAGATATATTTAAAGGTCCCTTGGGGACGGAGAAGCCAACTCGCCAGGAATGTTGTCAAACGTTAGCGCCGAGATGATAGGTTGGGTTAGGTTAGGTTATATTACGTTATAGATGTATATAAAGGTCCGACGGAGACGTAGAGGCCAACAAGCCAGGAATGTGTTCAAATATTACCGCCGAGATGTTAGGTTGGGTTAGGTTAGGTTATATTACGTTATAGATGTATATAAAGTCCCCACGGAGACGTAGAGGCCAACAAGCCAGGAATGTGTTCAAATATTACCGCCGAGGAGTTAGGTTGGGTTAGGTTAGGATATATTACGTTATTGATGTATATGAAGGTCCCACGGAGACGTAGAGGCCAACTCGCCAGGAATGTTGTCAAATATTACCGCCGAGATGTTAGGTTGGGTTAGGTTAGGTTATATTACGTTATTGATGTATATAAAGCTCCCACGGAGGCGTAGAGGCCAACAAGCCAGGAATGTGTTCAAATATTACCGCCGAGATGTTAGATTGGGTTAGGTTGGGTTATATTACGTTATTGATGTATATATATATCCCACGGGGACGTAGAGGCCAACAAGCCAGGAATGTGTTCAAATATTACCGCCGAGGTGTTAGGTTGGGTTAGGGTAGGTTATATTACGTTATTGATGTATATAAAGGTCCCACGGTGACGTAGAGGCCAACTCGCCAGGAATGTTGTCAAATATTACCGCCGAGATGATAGGTTGTGTTAGGTTAGGTTATTTTTCGTTACTGATGTTTATGAAGGTCAAACGGAGACGTAGAGGTCAACTCGCCAGTAATGTTGTCAAATATTACCGCCGAGATGACAGGTTGGGTTAGGTTAGGTTATATTTCGTTATTGATGTATATAAAGCTCCCACGGAGACGTAGAGGCCAACTCGCCAGGAATGTTTTCAAATATTACCGCCGAGATGTTAGGCTGGGTTAGGTTAGGTTATATTACGTTATAGATATATTTAAAGGTCCCGCGGAGACGGAGAAGCCAACTCGCCAGGAATGTTGTCAAACGTTAGCGCCGAGATGATAGGTTGGGTTAGGTTAGGTTATATTACGTTATAGATGTATATAAAGTTCCCACGGAGACGTAGAGGCCAACTCGCCAGGAATGTTTTCAAATATTACCGCCGAGATGTTAGGCTGGGTTAGGTTAGGTTATATTACGTTATAGATGTATTTAAAGGTCCCGCGGATACGTAGAGGCCAACAAGCCAGGAATGTGATCAAATATTACCGCCGAGATGTTAGATTGGGTTAGGTTAGGGTATATTACGTTATTGATGTATATAAAGGTCCCACGGAGACGTAGGGGCCAACAAGCCAGGAATGTGTTCAAATATTACCGCCGAGATGTTAGGTTGGGTTACGTTAGGTTATATTACGTTATAGATGTATATAAAGTTCGCACGGAGACGTAGAGGCCAACTCGCCAGGAATGTTTTCAAATATTACCGCCGAGATGTTAGGCTGGGTTAGGTTAGGTTATATTACGTTATAGATGTATTTAAAGGTCCCGCGGAGACGTAGAGGCCAACAAGCCAGGAATGTGATCAAATATTACCGCCGACATGATAGGTTGGGTTAGGTTAGGTTATATTACGTTATTGATGTATATGAAGGTCAAACCGAGACGTAGAGGCCAACTCGCAAGGAATGTTGTCAAATATTACCGCCGAGATGTTAGGTTGGGTTAGGTTAGGTTATATTACGTTATTGATGTATATAAAGGTCCCACGGAGACGTAGAGGCCAACTCGCCAGGAATGTTGTCAAACATTAGCGCCGAGATGATAGGTTGGGTTAGGTAAGGTTATATTACGTTATAGATGTATATAAAGGTCCCACGGAGACGTAGAGGCCAACAAGCCAGGAATGTGTACAAATATTACCGCCGAGGTGTTAGGTTGGGTTAGGTTAGGATATATTACGTTATTGATGTATATGAAGGTCCCACGGAGACGTAGAGGCCAACTCGCCAGGAATGTTGTCAAATATTACCGCCGAGATGTTAGGTTGGGTTAGGTTAGGTTATATTACGTTATAGATGTATATAAAGATCCCACGGAGACGTAGAGGGCAACTCGCCATGAATGTTATCAAATATTACCGCCGAGATGTTAGGTTGGGTTAGGTTAGGTTATATTACGTTATAGATGTATATAAAGGTCCGACGGAGACGTAGAGGCCAACAAGCCAGGAATGTGTTCAAATATTACCGCCGAGATGTTAGGTTGGGTTAGGTTAGGTTATATTACGTTATAGATGTATATAAAGTCCCCACGGAGACGTAGAGGCCAACAAGCCAGGAATGTGTTCAAATATTACCGCCGAGGTGTTAGGTTGGGTTAGGTTAGGATATATTACGTTATTGATGTATATGAAGGTCCCACGGAGACGTAGAGGCCAAATCGCCAGGAATGTTGTCAAATATTACCGCCGAGATGTTAGGTTGGGTTAGGTTAGGTTATATTACGTTATTGATGTATATAAAGCTCCCACGGAGGCGTAGAGGCCAACAAGCCAGGAATGTGTTCAAATATTACCGCCGAGATGTTAGATTGGGTTAGGTTAGGTTATATTACGTTATTGATGTATATATATATCCCACGGGGACGTAGAGGCCAACAAGCCAGGAATGTGTTCAAATATTACCGCCGAGGTGTTAGGTTGGGTTAGGGTAGGTTATATTACGTTATTGATGTATATAAAGGTCCCACGGTGACGTAGAGGCCAACTCGCCAGGAATGTTGTCAAATATTACCGCCGAGATGATAGGTTGTGTTAGGTTAGGTTATTTTTCGTTACTGATGTTTATGAAGGTCAAACGGAGACGTAGAGGTCAACTCGCCAGTAATGTTGTCAAATATTACCGCCGAGATGACAGGTTGGGTTAGGTTAGGTTATATTTCGTTATTGATGTATATAAAGCTCCCACGGAGACGTAGAGGCCAACTCGCCAGGAATGTTTTCAAATATTACCGCCGAGATGTTAGGCTGGGTTAGGTTAGGTTATATTACGTTATAGATATATTTAAAGGTCCCGCGGAGACGGAGAAGCCAACTCGCCAGGAATGTTGTCAAACGTTAGCGCCGAGATGATAGGTTGGGTTAGGTTAGGTTATATTACGTTATAGATGTATATAAAGTTCCCACGGAGACGTAGAGGCCAACTCGCCAGGAATGTTTTCAAATATTACCGCCGAGATGTTAGGCTGGGTTAGGTTAGGTTATATTACGTTATAGATGTATTTAAAGGTCCCGCGGAGACGTAGAGGCCAACAAGCCAGGAATGTGATCAAATATTACCGCCGAGATGTTAGATTGGGTTAGGTTAGGGTATATTACGTTATTGATGTATATAAAGGTCCCACGGAGACGTAGGGGCCAACAAGCCAGGAATGTGTTCAAATATTACCGCCGAGATGTTAGGTTGGGTTACGTTAGGTTATATTACGTTATAGATGTATATAAAGTTCGCACGGAGACGTAGAGGCCAACTCGCCAGGAATGTTTTCAAATATTACCGCCGAGATGTTAGGCTGGGTTAGGTTAGGTTATATTACGTTATAGATGTATTTAAAGGTCCCGCGGAGACGTAGAGGCCAACAAGCCAGGAATGTGATCAAATATTACCGCCGACATGATAGGTTGGGTTAGGTTAGGTTATATTACGTTATTGATGTATATGAAGGTCAAACCGAGACGTAGAGGCCAACTCGCAAGGAATGTTGTCAAATATTACCGCCGAGATGTTAGGTTGGGTTAGGTTAGGTTATATTACGTTATTGATGTATATAAAGGTCCCACGGTGACGTAGAGGCCAACTCGCCAGGAATGTTGTCAAATATTACCGCCGAGATGATAGGTTGTGTTAGGTTAGGTTATTTTTCGTTACTGATGTTTATGAAGGTCAAACGGATACGGAGAAGCCAACTCGCCAGGAATGTTGTCAAACGTTAGCGCCGAGATGATAGGTTGGGTTAGGTTAGGTTATATTACGTTATAGATGTATATAAAGTTCCCACGGAGACGTAGAGGCCAACTCGCCAGGAATGTTTTCAAATATTACCGCCGAGATGTTAGGCTGGGTTAGGTTAGGTTATATTACGTTATAGATGTATTTAAAGGTCCCGCGGAGACGTAGAGGCCAACAAGCCAGGAATGTGATCAAATATTACCGCCGAGATGTTAGATTGGGTTAGGTTAGGGTATATTACGTTATTGATGTATATAAAGGTCCCACGGAGACGTAGGGGCCAACAAGCCAGGAATGTGTTCAAATATTACCGCCGAGATGTTAGGTTGGGTTACGTTAGGTTATATTACGTTATAGATGTATATAAAGTTCGCACGGAGACGTAGAGGCCAACAAGCCAGGAATGTTTTCAAATATTACCGCCGAGACGTTAGGCTGGGTTAGGTTCGGTTATATAACGTTATTGATGTATATAAAGATCCCACGGAGAGGTAGAGGCCAACTCGCCAGGAATGTTGTCAAATATTAGCGCCGAGATGATAGGTTGGGTTAGGTAAGGTTATATTACGTTATTGATGTATATAAAGATCCCACGGAGACGTAGATGCCAACTCGCCATGAATGTTTTCAGGTATTACCGCCGAGATGTTAGGTTGGGTTAGGTTAGGTTATATTACGTTATAGATGTATATAAAGGTCCCACGGAGACGTAGAGGCCAACACGTCTGGTATGTTTTCAAATATTTCCGCCGAGATGTTAGGCTGGGTTAGGTTAGGTTATATTACGTTATAGATGTATTTAAAGGTCCCGCGGAGACGTAGAGGCCAACAAGCCAGGAATGTGATCAAATATTACCGCCGAGATGTTAGATTGGGTTAGGTTAGGGTATATTACGTTATTGATGTATATAAAGGTCCCACGGTGACGTAGGGGCCAACAAGCCAGGAATGTGTTCAAATATTACCGCCGAGATGTTAGGTTGGGTTACGTTAGGTTATATTACGTTATAGATGTATATAAAGTTCGCACGGAGACGTAGAGGCCAACAAGCCAGGAATGTTTTCAAATATTACCGCCGAGACGTTAGGCTGGGTTAGGTTCGGTTATATAACGTTATTGATGTATATAAAGATCCCACGGAGAGGTAGAGGCCAACTCGCCAGGAATGTTGTCAAATATTATCGCCGAGATGATAGGTTGGGTTAGGTTAGGTTATATTACGTTACTGATGTATATAAAGATCCCACGGAGACGTAGATGCCAACTCGCCATGAATGTTTTCAAGTATTACCGCCGAGATGTTAGGTTGGGTTAGGTTAGGTTATATTACGTTATAGATGTATATAAAGATCCCACGGATACGTAGAGGCCAACTCGCCAGGAATGTTGTCAAATATTACCGCCGAGATGTTAGGTTGGGTTAGGGTAGGTTATATTACGTTATTGATGTATATAAAGGTCCCACGGTGACGTAGAGGCCAACTCGCCAGGAATGTTGTCAAATATTACCGCCGATATGATAGGTTGTGTTAGGTTAGGTTATTTTTCGTTACTGATGTTTATGAAGGTCAAACGGAGACGTAGAGGCCAACTCGCCAGTAATGTTGTCAAATATTACCGCCGAGATGACAGGTTGGGTTAGGTTATGTTATATTTCGTTATTGATGTATATAAAGCTCCCACGGAGACGTAGAGGCCAACTCGCCAGGAATGTTTTCAAATATTACCGCCGAGATGTTAGGCTGGGTTCGGTTAGGTTATATTACGTTATAGATGTTTTTAAAGGTCCCGCGGAGACGGAGAAGCCAACTCGCCAGGAATGTTGTCAAACGTTAGCGCCGAGATGATAGGTTGGGTTAGGTTAGGTTATATTACGTTATAGATGTATATAAAGTTCCCACGGAGACGTAGAGGCCAACTCGCCAGAAATGTTTTCAAATATTACCGCCGAGATGTTAGGTTGGTTTAGGTTAGGTTATATTACGTTATAGATGTATATAAATTTCCCATGGAGACGTAGAGGCCAACAAGCCAGGAATGTGTTCAAATATTACCGCCGCGATGTTAGATTGGGTTAGGTTAGGTTATATTACGTTATAGATGTATATAAAGATGCCACGGAGACGTAGAGGCCAACTCGCCATGAATGTTTTCAAGTATTACCGCCGATATGTTAGGTTGGGTTAGGTTAGGTTATATTACGTTATTGATGTATAAAAAGATCCCACAGAGACGGAGAAGCCAACTCGCCAGGAATGTTGTCAAATATTACCGCCGAGATGTTAGATTGGGTTAGGTTAGGTTATATTACGTTATTGATGTATATATATATCCCACGGGGACGTAGAGGCCAACAAGCCAGGAATGTCGTCAAATATTACCGCCGAGATGTTAGGTTGGGTTAGGTTAGGTTATATAACGTTATTGGTGTATATAAAGGTCCCACGGAGACGTAGAGGCCAACTCGCCAGGAATGTTGTCAAATATTACCGCCGAGATGATAGGTTGTGTTAGGTTAGGTTATATTTCGTTACTGATGTTTATGAACGTCAAGCGGAGACGTAGCGGCCAACTCGCCAGTAATGTTGTCAAATATTACCGCCGAGATGACAGGTTGGGTTAGGTTAGGTTATATTTCGTTATTGATGTATATGAAGGTCCCACGGAGACGTAGAGGCCAACTCGCGAGGAATGTTGTCAAATATTACCGCCGAGATGTTAGTTTGGGTTAGGTTAGGTGATATTACGTTATGGATGTATATAACGGTCCCACGGAGACGTAGAGGCCAACAAGCCAGGAATGTGTTCAAATATTACCGCCGAGATGTTAGGTTGGGTTAGGTTAGGTTATATTACGTTATAGATGTATATAAAGTTCCCACGGAGGCGTAGAGGCCAACAAGACAGGAATGTGTTCAAATATTACCGCCGAGATGTTAGATTGGGTTAGGTTAGGTTATATTACGTTATTGATGTATATATATATCCCACGGGGACGTAGAGGCCAACAAGCCAGGAATGTGTTCAAATATTACCGCCGAGATGTTAGATTGGGTCAGGTTAGGTTATATAACGTTATTGGTGTATATAAAGGTCCCACGGAGACGTAGAGGCCAACTCGCCAGGAATGTTGTCAAATATTACCGCCGAGATGAGAGGTTGTGTTATGTTAGGTTATATTTCGTCATTGATGTTTATGAAGGTCAAACGGAGACGTAGAGGCCAACTCGCCAGTAATGTTGTCAAATATTACCGCCGAGATGATAGGTTGTGTTAGGTTAGGTTATATTTCGTTACTGATGTTTATGAAGGTCAAACGGAGACGTAGCGGCCAACTCGCCAGTAATGTTGTCAAATATTACCGCCGAGATGACAGGTTGGGTTAGGTTAGGTTATATTTCGTTATTGATGTATATGAAGGTCCCACGGAGACGTAGAGGCCAACACGCCAGGAATGTTGTCAAACATTACCGCCGAGATGAAAGGTTGGGTTAGGTTAGGTTATATTACGTTATTGATGTTTATGAAGATCAAACGGAGACGTAGAGCCCAACTCGCCAGGAATGATGTCAAATATTACCGCCGAGATGTTAGTTTGGGTTAGGTTAGGTTATATTACGTTATAGATGTATATAACGGTCCCACGGAGACGTAGAGGCCAACTCGCCAGGAATGTTGTCAAATATTACCGCCGAGATGTTAGTTTGGGTTAGGTTAGGTTATATTACGTTATGGATGTATATAAAGATCCCACGGATACGTAGAGGCCAACTCGCCAGGAATGTTGTCAAATATTACCGCCGAGATGTTAGGTTGGGTTAGGTTAGGTTATATTTCGTTATTGATGTATATAAAGCTCCCACGGAGACGTAGAGGCCAACTCGCCAGGAATGTTGTCAAATATTACCGCCGAGATGATAGGTTGTGTTAGGTTAGGTTATTTTTCGTTACTGATGTTTATGAAGGTCAAACGGAGACGTAGAGGCCAACTCGCCAGTAATGTTGTCAAATATTACCGCCGAGATGACAGGTTGGGTTAGGTTAGGTTATATTTCGTTATTGATGTATATAAAGCTCCCACGGAGACGTAGAGGCCAACTCGCCAGGAATGTTTTCAAATATTACCGCCGAGATGTTAGGCTGGGTTAGGTTAGGTTATATTACGTTATAGATATATTTAAAGGTCCCTTGGGGACGGAGAAGCCAACTCGCCAGGAATGTTGTCAAACGTTAGCGCCGAGATGATAGGTTGGGTTAGGTTAGGTTATATTACGTTATAGATGTATATAAAGGTCCGACGGAGACGTAGAGGCCAACAAGCCAGGAATGTGTTCAAATATTACCGCCGAGATGTTAGGTTGGGTTAGGTTAGGTTATATTACGTTATAGATGTATATAAAGTCCCCACGGAGACGTAGAGGCCAACAAGCCAGGAATGTGTTCAAATATTACCGCCGAGGTGTTAGGTTGGGTTAGGTTAGGATATATTACGTTATTGATGTATATGAAGGTCCCACGGAGACGTAGAGGCCAACTCGCCAGGAATGTTGTCAAATATTACCGCCGAGATGTTAGGTTGGGTTAGGTTAGGTTATATTACGTTATTGATGTATATAAAGCTCCCACGGAGGCGTAGAGGCCAACAAGCCAGGAATGTGTTCAAATATTACCGCCGAGATGTTAGATTGGGTTAGGTTAGGTTATATTACGTTATTGATGTATATATATATCCCACGGGGACGTAGAGGCCAACAAGCCAGGAATGTGTTCAAATATTACCGCCGAGGTGTTAGGTTGGGTTAGGGTAGGTTATATTACGTTATTGATGTATATAAAGGTCCCACGGTGACGTAGAGGCCAACTCGCCAGGAATGTTGTCAAATATTACCGCCGAGATGATAGGTTGTGTTAGGTTAGGTTATTTTTCGTTACTGATGTTTATGAAGGTCAAACGGAGACGTAGAGGTCAACTCGCCAGTAATGTTGTCAAATATTACCGCCGAGATGACAGGTTGGGTTAGGTTAGGTTATATTTCGTTATTGATGTATATAAAGCTCCCACGGAGACGTAGAGGCCAACTCGCCAGGAATGTTTTCAAATATTACCGCCGAGATGTTAGGCTGGGTTAGGTTAGGTTATATTACGTTATAGATATATTTAAAGGTCCCGCGGAGACGGAGAAGCCAACTCGCCAGGAATGTTGTCAAACGTTAGCGCCGAGATGATAGGTTGGGTTAGGTTAGGTTATATTACGTTATAGATGTATATAAAGTTCCCACGGAGACGTAGAGGCCAACTCGCCAGGAATGTTTTCAAATATTACCGCCGAGATGTTAGGCTGGGTTAGGTTAGGTTATATTACGTTATAGATGTATTTAAAGGTCCCGCGGAGACGTAGAGGCCAACAAGCCAGGAATGTGATCAAATATTACCGCCGAGATGTTAGATTGGGTTAGGTTAGGGTATATTACGTTATTGATGTATATAAAGGTCCCACGGAGACGTAGGGGCCAACAAGCCAGGAATGTGTTCAAATATTACCGCCGAGATGTTAGGTTGGGTTACGTTAGGTTATATTACGTTATAGATGTATATAAAGTTCGCACGGAGACGTAGAGGCCAACTCGCCAGGAATGTTTTCAAATATTACCGCCGAGATGTTAGGCTGGGTTAGGTTAGGTTATATTACGTTATAGATGTATTTAAAGGTCCCGCGGAGACGTAGAGGCCAACAAGCCAGGAATGTGATCAAATATTACCGCCGACATGATAGGTTGGGTTAGGTTAGGTTATATTACGTTATTGATGTATATGAAGGTCAAACCGAGACGTAGAGGCCAACTCGCAAGGAATGTTGTCAAATATTACCGCCGAGATGTTAGGTTGGGTTAGGTTAGGTTATATTACGTTATTGATGTATATAAAGGTCCCACGGAGACGTAGAGGTCAACTCGCCAGGAATGTTGTCAAACATTAGCGCCGAGATGATAGGTTGGGTTAGGTAAGGTTATATTACGTTATAGATGTATATAAAGGTCCCACGGAGACGTAGAGGCCAACAAGCCAGGAATGTGTACAAATATTACCGCCGAGGTGTTAGGTTGGGTTAGGTTAGGATATATTACGTTATTGATGTATATGAAGGTCCCACGGAGACGTAGAGGCCAACTCGCCAGGAATGTTGTCAAATATTACCGCCGAGATGTTAGGTTGGGTTAGGTTAGGTTATATTACGTTATAGATGTATATAAAGATCCCACGGAGACGTAGAGGGCAACTCGCCATGAATGTTATCAAATATTACCGCCGAGATGTTAGGTTGGGTTAGGTTAGGTTATATTACGTTATAGATGTATATAAAGGTCCGACGGAGACGTAGAGGCCAACAAGCCAGGAATGTGTTCAAATATTACCGCCGAGATGTTAGATTGGGTTAGGTTAGGTTATATTACGTTATTGATGTATATATATATCCCACGGGGACGTAGAGGCCAACAAGCCAGGAATGTGTTCAAATATTACCGCCGAGGTGTTAGGTTGGGTTAGGGTAGGTTATATTACGTTATTGATGTATATAAAGGTCCCACGGTGACGTAGAGGCCAACTCGCCAGGAATGTTGTCAAATATTACCGCCGAGATGATAGGTTGTGTTAGGTTAGGTTATTTTTCGTTACTGATGTTTATGAAGGTCAAACGGAGACGGAGAAGCCAACTCGCCAGGAATGTTGTCAAACGTTAGCGCCGAGATGATAGGTTGGGTTAAGTTAGGTTATATTACGTTATAGATGTATATAAAGTTCCCACGGAGACGTAGAGGCCAACTCGCCAGGAATGTTTTCAAATATTACCGCCGAGATGTTAGGCTGGGTTAGGTTAGGTTATATTACGTTATAGATGTATTTAAAGGTCCCGCGGAGACGTAGAGGCCAACAAGCCAGGAATGTGATCAAATATTACCGCCGAGATGTTAGATTGGGTTAGGTTAGGGTATATTACGTTATTGATGTATATAAAGGTCCCACGGAGACGTAGGGGCCAACAAGCCAGGAATGTGTTCAAATATTACCGCCGAGATGTTAGGTTGGGTTACGTTAGGTTATATTACGTTATAGATGTATATAAAGTTCGCACGGAGACGTAGAGGCCAACAAGCCAGGAATGTTTTCAAATATTACCGCCGAGACGTTAGGCTGGGTTAGGTTCGGTTATATAACGTTATTGATGTATATAAAGATCCCACGGAGAGGTAGAGGCCAACTCGCCAGGAATGTTGTCAAATATTAGCGCCGAGATGATAGGTTGGGTTAGGTAAGGTTATATTACGTTATTGATGTATATAAAGATCCCACGGAGACGTAGATGCCAACTCGCCATGAATGTTTTCAGGTATTACCGCCGAGATGTTAGGTTGGGTTAGGTTAGGTTATATTACGTTATAGATGTATATAAAGGTCCCACGGAGACGTAGAGGCCAACACGTCTGGTATGTTTTCAAATATTTCCGCCGAGATGTTAGGCTGGGTTAGGTTAGGTTATATTACGTTATAGATGTATTTAAAGGTCCCGCGGAGACGTAGAGGCCAACAAGCCAGGAATGTGATCAAATATTACCGCCGAGATGTTAGATTGGGTTAGGTTAGGGTATATTACGTTATTGATGTATATAAAGGTCCCACGGTGACGTAGGGGCCAACAAGCCAGGAATGTGTTCAAATATTACCGCCGAGATGTTAGGTTGGGTTACGTTAGGTTATATTACGTTATAGATGTATATAAAGTTCGCACGGAGACGTAGAGGCCAACAAGCCAGGAATGTTTTCAAATATTACCGCCGAGACGTTAGGCTGGGTTAGGTTCGGTTATATAACGTTATTGATGTATATAAAGATCCCACGGGGAGGTAGAGGCCAACTCGCCAGGAATGTTGTCAAATATTATCGCCGAGATGATAGGTTGGGTTAGGTTAGGTTATATTACGTTACTGATGTATATAAAGATCCCACGGAGACGTAGATGCCAACTCGCCATGAATGTTTTCAAGTATTACCGCCGAGATGTTAGGTTGGGTTAGGTTAGGTTATATTACGTTATAGGTGTATATAAAGATCCCACGGATACGTAGAGGCCAACTCGCCAGGAATGTTGTCAAATATTACCGCCGAGATGTTAGGTTGGGTTAGGGTAGGTTATATTACGTTATTGATGTATATAAAGGTCCCACGGTGACGTAGAGGCCAACTCGCCAGGAATGTTGTCAAATATTACCGCCGATATGATAGGTTGTGTTAGGTTAGGTTATTTTTCGTTACTGATGTTTATGAAGGTCAAACGGAGACGTAGAGGCCAACTCGCCAGTAATGTTGTCAAATATTACCGCCGAGATGACAGGTTGGGTTAGGTTATGTTATATTTCGTTATTGATGTATATAAAGCTCCCACGGAGACGTAGAGGCCAACTCGCCAGGAATGTTTTCAAATATTACCGCCGAGATGTTAGGCTGGGTTCGGTTAGGTTATATTACGTTATAGATGTTTTTAAAGGTCCCGCGGAGACGGAGAAGCCAACTCGCCAGGAATGTTGTCAAACGTTAGCGCCGAGATGATAGGTTGGGTTAGGTTAGGTTATATTACGTTATAGATGTATATAAAGTTCCCACGGAGACGTAGAGGCCAACTCGCCAGAAATGTTTTCAAATATTACCGCCGAGATGTTAGGCTGGGTTAGGTTAGGTTATATTACGTTATAGATGTATTTAAAGGTCCCGCGGAGACGTAGAGGCCAACAAGCCAGGAATGTGATCAAATATTACCGCCGACATGATAGGTTGGGTTAGGTTAGGTTATATTACGTTATGGATGTATATGAAGGTCAAACTGAGACGTAGAGGCCACTTCGCAAGGAATGTTGTCAAATATTACCGCCGAGATGTTAGGTTGGGTTAGGTTAGGTTATATTACGTTATTGATGTATATAAAGGTCCCACGGAGACGTAGAGGCCAACTCGCCAGGAATGTTGTCAAACATTAGCGCCGAGATGATAGGTTGGGTTTGGTTAGGTTATATTACGTTATAGATGTATATAAAGGTCCCACGGAGACGTAGAGGCCAACAAGCCAGGAATGTGTACAAATATTACCGCCGAGGTGTTAGGTTGGGTTAGGTTAGGATATATTACGTTATTGATGTATATGAAGGTCCCACGGAGACGTAGAGGCCAACTCGCCAGGAATGTTGTCAAATATTACCGCCGAGGTGTTAGGTTGGGTTAGGGTAGGTTATATTACGTTATTGATGTATATAAAGGTCCCACGGTGACGTAGAGGCCAACTCGCCGGGAATGTTGTCAAATATTACCTCCGATATGATAGGTTGTGTTAGGTTAGGTTATTTTTCGTTACTGATGTTTATGAAGGTCAAACGGAGACGTAGAGGCCAACTCGCCAGTAATGTTGTCAAATATTACCGCCGAGATGACAGGTTGGGTTAGGTTAGGTTATATTACGTTATAGATGTATATAAAGTTCCCACGGAGACGTAGAGGCCAACTCGCCAGGAATGTTTTCAAATATTACCGCCGAGATGTTAGGCTGGGTTAGGTTAGGTTATATTACGTTATAGATGTATTTAAAGGTCCCGCGGAGACGTAGAGGCCAACAAGCCAGGAATGTGATCAAATATTACCGCCGAGATGTTAGATTGGGTTAGGCTAGGGTATATTACGTTATTGATGTATATAAAGGTCCCACGGAGACGTAGGGGCCAACAAGCCAGGAATGTGTTCAAATATTACCGCCGAGATGTTAGGTTGGGTTACGTTAGGTTATATTACGTTATAGATGTATATAAAGTTCGCACGGAGACGTAGAGGCCAACAAGCCAGGAATGTTTTCAAATATTACCGCCGAGACGTTAGGCTGGGTTAGGTTCGGTTATATAACGTTATTGATGTATATAAAGATCCCACGGAGAGGTAGAGGCCAACTCGCCAGGAATGTTGTCAAATATTAGCGCCGATATGATAGGTTGGGTTAGGTTAGGTTATATTACGTTATTGATGTATATAAAGATCCCACGGAGACGTAGATGCCAACTCGCCATGAATGTTTTCAAGTATTACCGCCGAGATGTTAGGTTGGGTTAGGTTAGGTTATATTACGTTATAGATGTATATAAAGGTCCCACGGAGACGTAGAGGCCAACACGTCTGGTATGTTTTCAAATATTTCCGCCGAGATGTTAGATTGGGTTAGGTTAAGTTATATTACGTTATTGATGTATATAAAGATCCCACGGATACGTAGAGGCCAACTCGCCAGGAATGTTGTCAAATATTACCGCCGAGATGTTAGGTTGGGTTAGGTTATGTTATATAACGTTATTGATGTATATAAAGGTCCCACGGAGACGTAGAGGCCAACTCGCCAGTAATGTTGTCAAATATTGCCGCCGAGATGATAGTTTGGGTTAGGTTAGGTTATATTACGTTATAGATGTATATAACGGTCCCACGGAGACGTAGAGGCCAACAAGCCAGGAATGTGTTCAAATATTACCGCCGAGATGTTAGGTTGGGTTAGGTTAGGTTATATTACGTTATAGATGTATATAAAGATCCCACGGAGACGTAGAGGCCAACTCGCCATGAAAGTTTTCAAGTATTACCGCCGAGATGTTAGGTTGGGTTAGGTTAGGTTATATTACGTTATTGATGTTTAAAAAGATCCCACACAGACGGAGAAGCCAACTCGCCAGGAATGTTGTCAAATATTACCGCCGAGATGTTAGATTGGGTTAGGTTAGGTTATATTACGTTATTGATGTATATATATATCCCACGGGAACGTAGAGGCCAACAAGCCAGGAATGTCGTCAAATATTACCGCCGAGATGTTAGGTTGGGTTAGGTTAGGTTATATAACGTTATTGGTGTATATAAAGGTCCCACGGAGACGTAGAGGCCAACTCGCCAGTAATGTTGTCAAATATTACCGCCGAGATGACAGGTTGGGTTAGGTTAGGTTATATTTCGTTATTGATGTATATGAAGGTCCCACGGAGACGTAGCGGCCAACTCGCCAGTAATGTTGTCAAATATTACCGCCGAGATGACAGGTTGGGTTAGGTTAGGTTATATTTCGTTATTGATGTATATGAACTTCCCACGGAGACGTAGAGGCCAACTCGCCAGGAATGTTGTCAAATATTACCGCCGAGATGATAGGTTGTGTTAGGGTAGGTTATATTACGTTATTGATGTATATAAATATCCCACGGAGACGTAGAGCCCAACTCGCCAGGAATGATGTCAAATATTACCGCCGAGATGTTAGTTTGGGCTAGGTTAGGTTATATAACGTTATAGATGTATATAAAGGTCCCACGGAGACGTAGAGGCCAACAAGCCAGGAATGTGTTCAAATATTACTGCCGAGATGTTAAGTTGGGTTAGGTTAGGTTATATTACGTTATAGATGTATATAAAGTTCCCACGGAGGCGTAGAGGCCAACAAGCCAGGAATGTGTTCAAATATTACCGCCGAGATGTTAGATTGGGTTAGGTTAGGTTATATTACGTTATTGATGTATATATATATCCCACGGGGACGTAGAGGCCAACAAGCCAGGAATGTGTTCAAATATTACCGCCGAGGTGTTAGGTTGGGTTAGGGTAGGTTATATTACGTTATTGATGTATATAAAGGTCCCACGGTGACGTAGAGGCCAACTCGCCAGGAATGTTGTCAAATATTACCGCCGAGATGATAGGTTGTGTTAGGTTAGGTTATTTTTCGTTACTGATGTTTATGAAGGTCAAACGGAGACGTAGAGGCCAACTCGCCAGTAATGTTGTCAAATATTACCGCCGAGATGACAGGTTGGGTTAGGTTAGGTTATATTTCGTTATTGATGTATATAAAGCTCCCACGGAGACGTAGAGGCCAACTCGCCAGGAATGTTTTCAAATATTACCGCCGAGATGTTAGGCTGGGTTAGGTTAGGTTATATTACGTTATAGATATATTTAAAGGTCCCGCGGGGACGGAGAAGCCAACTCGCCAGGAATGTTGTCAAACGTTAGCGCCGAGATGATAGGTTGGGTTAGGTTAGGTTATATTACGTTATAGATGTATATAAAGTTCCCACGGAGACGTAGAGGCCAATTCGCCAGGAATGTTTTCAAATATTACCGCCGAGATGTTAGGCTGGGTTAGGTTAGGTTATATTACGTTATAGATGTATTTAAAGGTCCCGCGGAGACGTAGAGGCCAACAAGCCAGGAATGTGATCAAATATTACCGCCGACATGATAGGTTGGGTTAGGTTAGGTTATATTACGTTATTGATGTATATGAAGGTCAAACCGAGACGTAGAGGCCAACTCGCAAGGAATGTTGTCAAATATTACCGCCGAGATGTTAGGTTGGGTTAGGTTAGGTTATATTACGTTATTGATGTATATAAAGGTCCCACGGAGACGTAGAGGCCAACTCGCCAGGAATGTTGTCAAACATTAGCGCCGAGATGATAGGTTGGGTTAGGTAAGGTTATATTACGTTATAGATGTATATAAAGCTCCCACGGAGGCGTAGAGGCCAACAAGCCAGGAATGTGTTCAAATATTACCGCCGAGATGTTAGATTGGGTTAGGTTAGGTTATATTACGTTATTGATGTATATATATATCCCACGGGGACGTAGAGGCCAACAAGCCAGGAATGTGTTCAAATATTACCGCCGAGGTGTTAGGTTGGGTTAGGGTAGGTTATATTACGTTATTGATGTATATAAAGGTCCCACGGTGACGTAGAGGCCAACTCGCCAGGAATGTTGTCAAATATTACCGCCGAGATGATAGGTTGTGTTAGGTTAGGTTATTTTTCGTTACTGATGTTTATGAAGGTCAAACGGAGACGTAGAGGTCAACTCGCCAGTAATGTTGTCAAATATTACCGCCGAGATGACAGGTTGGGTTAGGTTAGGTTATATTTCGTTATTGATGTATATAAAGCTCCCACGGAGACGTAGAGGCCAACTCGCCAGGAATGTTTTCAAATATTACCGCCGAGATGTTAGGCTGGGTTAGGTTAGGTTATATTACGTTATAGATATATTTAAAGGTCCCGCGGAGACGGAGAAGCCAACTCGCCAGGAATGTTGTCAAACGTTAGCGCCGAGATGATAGGTTGGGTTAGGTTAGGTTATATTACGTTATAGATGTATATAAAGTTCCCACGGAGACGTAGAGGCCAACTCGCCAGGAATGTTTTCAAATATTACCGCCGAGATGTTAGGCTGGGTTAGGTTAGGTTATATTACGTTATAGATGTATTTAAAGGTCCCGCGGAGACGTAGAGGCCAACAAGCCAGGAATGTGATCAAATATTACCGCCGAGATGTTAGATTGGGTTAGGTTAGGGTATATTACGTTATTGATGTATATAAAGGTCCCACGGAGACGTAGGGGCCAACAAGCCAGGAATGTGTTCAAATATTACCGCCGAGATGTTAGGTTGGGTTACGTTAGGTTATATTACGTTATAGATGTATATAAAGTTCGCACGGAGACGTAGAGGCCAACTCGCCAGGAATGTTTTCAAATATTACCGCCGAGATGTTAGGCTGGGTTAGGTTAGGTTATATTACGTTATAGATGTATTTAAAGGTCCCGCGGAGACGTAGAGGCCAACAAGCCAGGAATGTGATCAAATATTACCGCCGACATGATAGGTTGGGTTAGGTTAGGTTATATTACGTTATTGATGTATATGAAGGTCAAACCGAGACGTAGAGGCCAACTCGCAAGGAATGTTGTCAAATATTACCGCCGAGATGTTAGGTTGGGTTAGGTTAGGTTATATTACGTTATTGATGTATATAAAGGTCCCACGGAGACGTAGAGGTCAACTCGCCAGGAATGTTGTCAAACATTAGCGCCGAGATGATAGGTTGGGTTAGGTAAGGTTATATTACGTTATAGATGTATATAAAGGTCCCACGGAGACGTAGAGGCCAACAAGCCAGGAATGTGTACAAATATTACCGCCGAGGTGTTAGGTTGGGTTAGGTTAGGATATATTACGTTATTGATGTATATGAAGGTCCCACGGAGACGTAGAGGCCAACTCGCCAGGAATGTTGTCAAATATTACCGCCGAGATGTTAGGTTGGGTTAGGTTAGGTTATATTACGTTATAGATGTATATAAAGATCCCACGGAGACGTAGAGGGCAACTCGCCATGAATGTTATCAAATATTACCGCCGAGATGTTAGGTTGGGTTAGGTTAGGTTATATTACGTTATAGATGTATATAAAGGTCCGACGGAGACGTAGAGGCCAACAAGCCAGGAATGTGTTCAAATATTACCGCCGAGATGTTAGATTGGGTTAGGTTAGGTTATATTACGTTATTGATGTATATATATATCCCACGGGGACGTAGAGGCCAACAAGCCAGGAATGTGTTCAAATATTACCGCCGAGGTGTTAGGTTGGGTTAGGGTAGGTTATATTACGTTATTGATGTATATAAAGGTCCCACGGTGACGTAGAGGCCAACTCGCCAGGAATGTTGTCAAATATTACCGCCGAGATGATAGGTTGTGTTAGGTTAGGTTATTTTTCGTTACTGATGTTTATGAAGGTCAAACGGAGACGGAGAAGCCAACTCGCCAGGAATGTTGTCAAACGTTAGCGCCGAGATGATAGGTTGGGTTAAGTTAGGTTATATTACGTTATAGATGTATATAAAGTTCCCACGGAGACGTAGAGGCCAACTCGCCAGGAATGTTTTCAAATATTACCGCCGAGATGTTAGGCTGGGTTAGGTTAGGTTATATTACGTTATAGATGTATTTAAAGGTCCCGCGGAGACGTAGAGGCCAACAAGCCAGGAATGTGATCAAATATTACCGCCGAGATGTTAGATTGGGTTAGGTTAGGGTATATTACGTTATTGATGTATATAAAGGTCCCACGGAGACGTAGGGGCCAACAAGCCAGGAATGTGTTCAAATATTACCGCCGAGATGTTAGGTTGGGTTACGTTAGGTTATATTACGTTATAGATGTATATAAAGTTCGCACGGAGACGTAGAGGCCAACAAGCCAGGAATGTTTTCAAATATTACCGCCGAGACGTTAGGCTGGGTTAGGTTCGGTTATATAACGTTATTGATGTATATAAAGATCCCACGGAGAGGTAGAGGCCAACTCGCCAGGAATGTTGTCAAATATTAGCGCCGAGATGATAGGTTGGGTTAGGTAAGGTTATATTACGTTATTGATGTATATAAAGATCCCACGGAGACGTAGATGCCAACTCGCCATGAATGTTTTCAGGTATTACCGCCGAGATGTTAGGTTGGGTTAGGTTAGGTTATATTACGTTATAGATGTATATAAAGGTCCCACGGAGACGTAGAGGCCAACACGTCTGGTATGTTTTCAAATATTTCCGCCGAGATGTTAGGCTGGGTTAGGTTAGGTTATATTACGTTATAGATGTATTTAAAGGTCCCGCGGAGACGTAGAGGCCAACAAGCCAGGAATGTGATCAAATATTACCGCCGAGATGTTAGATTGGGTTAGGTTAGGGTATATTACGTTATTGATGTATATAAAGGTCCCACGGTGACGTAGGGGCCAACAAGCCAGGAATGTGTTCAAATATTACCGCCGAGATGTTAGGTTGGGTTACGTTAGGTTATATTACGTTATAGATGTATATAAAGTTCGCACGGAGACGTAGAGGCCAACAAGCCAGGAATGTTTTCAAATATTACCGCCGAGACGTTAGGCTGGGTTAGGTTCGGTTATATAACGTTATTGATGTATATAAAGATCCCACGGAGAGGTAGAGGCCAACTCGCCAGGAATGTTGTCAAATATTATCGCCGAGATGATAGGTTGGGTTAGGTTAGGTTATATTACGTTACTGATGTATATAAAGATCCCACGGAGACGTAGATGCCAACTCGCCATGAATGTTTTCAAGTATTACCGCCGAGATGTTAGGTTGGGTTAGGTTAGGTTATATTACGTTATAGGTGTATATAAAGATCCCACGGATACGTAGAGGCCAACTCGCCAGGAATGTTGTCAAATATTACCGCCGAGATGTTAGGTTGGGTTAGGGTAGGTTATATTACGTTATTGATGTATATAAAGGTCCCACGGTGACGTAGAGGCCAACTCGCCAGGAATGTTGTCAAATATTACCGCCGATATGATAGGTTGTGTTAGGTTAGGTTATTTTTCGTTACTGATGTTTATGAAGGTCAAACGGAGACGTAGAGGCCAACTCGCCAGTAATGTTGTCAAATATTACCGCCGAGATGACAGGTTGGGTTAGGTTATGTTATATTTCGTTATTGATGTATATAAAGCTCCCACGGAGACGTAGAGGCCAACTCGCCAGGAATGTTTTCAAATATTACCGCCGAGATGTTAGGCTGGGTTCGGTTAGGTTATATTACGTTATAGATGTTTTTAAAGGTCCCGCGGAGACGGAGAAGCCAACTCGCCAGGAATGTTGTCAAACGTTAGCGCCGAGATGATAGGTTGGGTTAGGTTAGGTTATATTACGTTATAGATGTATATAAAGTTCCCACGGAGACGTAGAGGCCAACTCGCCAGAAATGTTTTCAAATATTACCGCCGAGATGTTAGGCTGGGTTAGGTTAGGTTATATTACGTTATAGATGTATTTAAAGGTCCCGCGGAGACGTAGAGGCCAACAAGCCAGGAATGTGATCAAATATTACCGCCGACATGATAGGTTGGGTTAGGTTAGGTTATATTACGTTATGGATGTATATGAAGGTCAAACTGAGACGTAGAGGCCACTTCGCAAGGAATGTTGTCAAATATTACCGCCGAGATGTTAGGTTGGGTTAGGTTAGGTTATATTACGTTATTGATGTATATAAAGGTCCCACGGAGACGTAGAGGCCAACTCGCCAGGAATGTTGTCAAACATTAGCGCCGAGATGATAGGTTGGGTTTGGTTAGGTTATATTACGTTATAGATGTATATAAAGGTCCCACGGAGACGTAGAGGCCAACAAGCCAGGAATGTGTACAAATATTACCGCCGAGGTGTTAGGTTGGGTTAGGTTAGGATATATTACGTTATTGATGTATATGAAGGTCCCACGGAGACGTAGAGGCCAACTCGCCAGGAATGTTGTCAAATATTACCGCCGAGGTGTTAGGTTGGGTTAGGGTAGGTTATATTACGTTATTGATGTATATAAAGGTCCCACGGTGACGTAGAGGCCAACTCGCCGGGAATGTTGTCAAATATTACCTCCGATATGATAGGTTGTGTTAGGTTAGGTTATTTTTCGTTACTGATGTTTATGAAGGTCAAACGGAGACGTAGAGGCCAACTCGCCAGTAATGTTGTCAAATATTACCGCCGAGATGACAGGTTGGGTTAGGTTAGGTTATATTACGTTATAGATGTATATAAAGTTCCCACGGAGACGTAGAGGCCAACTCGCCAGGAATGTTTTCAAATATTACCGCCGAGATGTTAGGCTGGGTTAGGTTAGGTTATATTACGTTATAGATGTATTTAAAGGTCCCGCGGAGACGTAGAGGCCAACAAGCCAGGAATGTGATCAAATATTACCGCCGAGATGTTAGATTGGGTTAGGCTAGGGTATATTACGTTATTGATGTATATAAAGGTCCCACGGAGACGTAGGGGCCAACAAGCCAGGAATGTGTTCAAATATTACCGCCGAGATGTTAGGTTGGGTTACGTTAGGTTATATTACGTTATAGATGTATATAAAGTTCGCACGGAGACGTAGAGGCCAACAAGCCAGGAATGTTTTCAAATATTACCGCCGAGACGTTAGGCTGGGTTAGGTTCGGTTATATAACGTTATTGATGTATATAAAGATCCCACGGAGAGGTAGAGGCCAACTCGCCAGGAATGTTGTCAAATATTAGCGCCGATATGATAGGTTGGGTTAGGTTAGGTTATATTACGTTATTGATGTATATAAAGATCCCACGGAGACGTAGATGCCAACTCGCCATGAATGTTTTCAAGTATTACCGCCGAGATGTTAGGTTGGGTTAGGTTAGGTTATATTACGTTATAGATGTATATAAAGGTCCCACGGAGACGTAGAGGCCAACACGTCTGGTATGTTTTCAAATATTTCCGCCGAGATGTTAGATTGGGTTAGGTTAAGTTATATTACGTTATTGATGTATATAAAGATCCCACGGATACGTAGAGGCCAACTCGCCAGGAATGTTGTCAAATATTACCGCCGAGATGTTAGGTTGGGTTAGGTTATGTTATATAACGTTATTGATGTATATAAAGGTCCCACGGAGACGTAGAGGCCAACTCGCCAGAAATGTTGTCAAATATTGCCGCCGAGATGATAGTTTGGGTTAGGTTAGGTTATATTACGTTATAGATGTATATAACGGTCCCACGGAGACGTAGAGGCCAACAAGCCAGGAATGTGTTCAAATATTACCGCCGAGATGTTAGGTTGGGTTAGGTTAGGTTATATTACGTTATAGATGTATATAAAGATCCCACGGAGACGTAGAGGCCAACTCGCCATGAAAGTTTTCAAGTATTACCGCCGAGATGTTAGGTTGGGTTAGGTTAGGTTATATTACGTTATTGATGTTTAAAAAGATCCCACACAGACGGAGAAGCCAACTCGCCAGGAATGTTGTCAAATATTACCGCCGAGATGTTAGATTGGGTTAGGTTAGGTTATATTACGTTATAGATGTATATAAAGTTCCCACGGAGGCGTAGAGGCCAACAAGCCAGGAATGTGTTCAAATATTACCGCCGAGATGTTAGGTTGGGTTAGGTTAGGTTATATTACGTTATTGATGTTTAAAAAGATCCCACACAGACGGAGAAGCCAACTCGCCAGGAATGTTGTCAAATATTACCGCCGAGATGTTAGATTGGGTTAGGTTAGGTTATATTACGTTATTGATGTATATATATATCCCACGGGAACGTAGAGGCCAACAAGCCAGGAATGTCGTCAAATATTACCGCCGAGATGTTAGGTTGGGTTAGGTTAGGTTATATTACGTTATTGATGTATATAAAGGTCCCACGGAGACGTAGAGGCCAACTCGCCAGGAATGTTGTCAAACATTAGCGCCGAGATGATAGGTTGGGTTAGGTAAGGTTATATTACGTTATAGATGTATATAAAGGTCCCACGGAGACGTAGAGGCCAACAAGCCAGGAATGTGTACAAATATTACCGCCGAGGTGTTAGGTTGGGTTAGGTTAGGATATATTACGTTATTGATGTATATGAAGGTCCCACGGAGACGTAGAGGCCAACTCGCCAGGAATGTTGTCAAATATTACCGCCGAGATGTTAGGTTGGGTTAGGTTAGGTTATATTACGTTATAGATGTATATAAAGATCCCACGGAGACGTAGAGGGCAACTCGCCATGAATGTTATCAAATATTACCGCCGAGATGTTAGGTTGGGTTAGGTTAGGTTATATTACGTTATAGATGTATATAAAGGTCCGACGGAGACGTAGAGGCCAACAAGCCAGGAATGTGTTCAAATATTACCGCCGAGATGTTAGGTTGGGTTAGGTTAGGTTATATTACGTTATAGATGTATATAAAGTCCCCACGGAGACGTAGAGGCCAACAAGCCAGGAATGTGTTCAAATATTACCGCCGAGGTGTTAGGTTGGGTTAGGTTAGGATATATTACGTTATTGATGTATATGAAGGTCCCACGGAGACGTAGAGGCCAACTCGCCAGGAATGTTGTCAAATATTACCGCCGAGATGTTAGGTTGGGTTAGGTTAGGTTATATTACGTTATTGATGTATATAAAGCTCCCACGGAGGCGTAGAGGCCAACAAGCCAGGAATGTGTTCAAATATTACCGCCGAGATGTTAGATTGGGTTAGGTTAGGTTATATTACGTTATTGATGTATATATATATCCCACGGGGACGTAGAGGCCAACAAGCCAGGAATGTGTTCAAATATTACCGCCGAGGTGTTAGGTTGGGTTAGGGTAGGTTATATTACGTTATTGATGTATATAAAGGTCCCACGGTGACGTAGAGGCCAACTCGCCAGGAATGTTGTCAAATATTACCGCCGAGATGATAGGTTGTGTTAGGTTAGGTTATATTACGTTATAGATGTATATAAAGGTCCCACGGAGACGTAGATGCCAACTCGCCATGAATGTTTTCAAGTATTACCGCCGAGATGTTAGGTTGGGTTAGGTTAGGTTATATTACGTTATAGATGTATATAAAGGTCCCACGGAGACGTAGAGGCCAACACGTCTGGTATGTTTTCAAATATTTCCGCCGAGATGTTAGGCTGGGTTAGGTTAGGTTATATTACGTTATAGATGTATTTAAAGGTCCCGCGGAGACGTAGAGGCCAACAAGCCAGGAATGTGATCAAATATTACCGCCGAGATGTTAGATTGGGTTAGGTTAGGGTATATTACGTTATTGATGTATATAAAGGTCCCACGGTGACGTAGGGGCCAACAAGCCAGGAATGTGTTCAAATATTACCGCCGAGATGTTAGGTTGGGTTACGTTAGGTTATATTACGTTATAGATGTATATAAAGTTCGCACGGAGACGTAGAGGCCAACAAGCCAGGAATGTTTTCAAATATTACCGCCGAGACGTTAGGCTGGGTTAGGTTCGGTTATATAACGTTATTGATGTATATAAAGATCCCACGGAGAGGTAGAGGCCAACTCGCCAGGAATGTTGTCAAATATTATCGCCGAGATGATAGGTTGGGTTAGGTTAGGTTATATTACGTTACTGATGTATATAAAGATCCCACGGAGACGTAGATGCCAACTCGCCATGAATGTTTTCAAGTATTACCGCCGAGATGTTAGGTTGGGTTAGGTTAGGTTATATTACGTTATAGATGTATATAAAGATCCCACGGATACGTAGAGGCCAACTCGCCAGAAATGTTGTCAAATATTACCGCCGAGATGTTAGGTTGGGTTAGGGTAGGTTATATTACGTTATTGATGTATATAAAGGTCCCACGGTGACGTAGAGGCCAACTCGCCAGGAATGTTGTCAAATATTACCGCCGATATGATAGGTTGTGTTAGGTTAGGTTATTTTTCGTTACTGATGTTTATGAAGGTCAAACGGAGACGTAGAGGCCAACTCGCCAGTAATGTTGTCAAATATTACCGCCGAGATGACAGGTTGGGTTAGGTTATGTTATATTTCGTTATTGATGTATATAAAGCTCCCACGGAGACGTAGAGGCCAACTCGCCAGGAATGTTTTCAAATATTACCGCCGAGATGTTAGGCTGGGTTCGGTTAGGTTATATTACGTTATAGATGTTTTTAAAGGTCCCGCGGAGACGGAGAAGCCAACTCGCCAGGAATGTTGTCAAACGTTAGCGCCGAGATGATAGGTTGGGTTAGGTTAGGTTATATTACGTTATAGATGTATATAAAGTTCCCACGGAGACGTAGAGGCCAACTCGCCAGAAATGTTTTCAAATATTACCGCCGAGATGTTAGGCTGGGTTAGGTTAGGTTATATTACGTTATAGATGTATTTAAAGGTCCCGCGGAGACGTAGAGGCCAACAAGCCAGGAATGTGATCAAATATTACCGCCGACATGATAGGTTGGGTTAGGTTAGGTTATATTACGTTATTGATGTATATGAAGGTCAAACTGAGACGTAGAGGCCAATTCGCAAGGAATGTTGTCAAATATTACCGCCGAGATGTTAGGTTGGGTTAGGTTAGGTTATATTACGTTATTGATGTATATAAAGGTCCCACGGAGACGTAGAGGCCAACTCGCCAGGAATGTTGTCAAACATTAGCGCCGAGATGAAAGGTTGAGTTAGGTTAGGTTATATTACGTTATAGATGTATATAAAGGTCCCACGGAGACGTAGAGGCCAACAAGCCAGGAATGTGTACAAATATTACCGCCGAGGTGTTAGGTTGGGTTAGGGTAGGTTATATTACGTTATTGATGTATATAAAGGTCCCACGGTGACGTAGAGGCCAACTCGCCGGGAATGTTGTCAAATATTACCTCCGATATGATAGGTTGTGTTAGGTTAGGTTATTTTTCGTTACTGATGTTTATGAAGGTCAAACGGAGACGTAGAGGCCAACTCGCCAGTAATGGTGTCAAATATTACCGCCGAGATGACAGGTTGGGTTAGGTTAGGTTATATTACGTTATAGATGTATATAAAGGTCCCACGGAGACGTAGAGGCCAACTCGCCAGGAATGTTGTCAAATATTACCGCCGAGATGTTAGGTTGGGTTAGGTTATGTTATATAACGTTATTGATGTATATGAAGGTCCCACGGAGACGTAAAGGCCAACTCGCCAGTGATGTTGTCAAATATTGCCGCCGAGATGTTAGGTTGGGTTAGGCTAGGTTATATTACGTTATTGATGTATAAAAAGATCCCACGGAGACGGAGAAGCCAACTCGCCAGGAATGTTGTCAAATATTACCGCCGAGATGATAGGTTGTGTTAGGTTAGGTTATATTTCGTTACTGATATTTATGAAGATCAAACGGAGACGTAGAGCCCAACTCGCCAGGAATGATGTCAAATATTACCGCCGAGATGTTAGTTTGGGTTAGGTTAGGTTATATTACGTTATAGACGTATATAAAGGTCCCACGGAGACGTAGAGGCCAACAAGCCAGAAATGTGTTCAAATATTACCGCCGAGATTTTAGATTTGGTTAGGTTAGGTTATATTACGTTATTGATGTATTTAAAGGTCCCACGGAGACGTAGAGGCCATTCGCCAGGAAAGTTGTCAAATATTACCGCCGAAATGATAGGTTGGATTAAGTTACGTTATATTTCGTTATTGATGTATAAAAAGATCCCACGGAGACGGAGAAGCCAACTCGCCAGAAATGTTGTCAAATATTACCGCCGAGATGTTAGGTTGGGTTAGGGTAGGTTATATTACGTTATTGATGTATATAAATATCCCACGGAGACGTAGAGCCCAACTCGCCAGGAATGATGTCAAATATTACCGCCGAGATGTTAGTTTGGGCTAGGTTAGGTTATATAACGTTATAGATGTATATAAAGGTCCCACGGAGACGTAGAGGCCAACAAGCCAGGAATGTGTTCAAATATTACTGCCGAGATGTTAGGTTGGGTTAGGTTAGGTTATATTACGTTATAGATGTATATAAAGTTCCCACGGATGCGTAGAGGCCAACAAGCCAGGAATGTGTTCAAATATTACCGCCGAGATGTTAGATTGGGTTAGGTTAGGTTATATTACGTTATTGATGTATATATATATCCCACGGGGACGTAGAGGCCAACAAGCCAGGAATGTGTTCAAATATTACCGCCGAGGTGTTAGGTTGGGTTAGGGTAGGTTATATTACGTTATTGATGTATATAAAGGTCCCACGGTGACGTAGAGGCCAACTCGCCAGGAATGTTGTCAAATATTACCGCCGAGATGATAGGTTGTGTTAGGTTAGGTTATTTTTCGTTACTGATGTTTATGAAGGTCAAACGGAGACGTAGAGGCCAACTCGCCAGTAATGTTGTCAAATATTACCGCCGAGATGACAGGTTGGGTTAGGTTAGGTTATATTTCGTTATTGATGTATATAAAGCTCCCACGGAGACGTAGAGGCCAACTCGCCAGGAATGTTTTCAAATATTACCGCCGAGATGTTAGGCTGAGTTAGGTTAGGTTATATTACGTTATAGATATATTTAAAGGTCCCGCGGGGACGGAGAAGCCAACTCGCCAGGAATGTTGTCAAACGTTAGCGCCGAGATGATAGGTTGGGTTAGGTTAGGTTATATTTCGTTATTGATGTATATAAAGCTCCCACGGAGACGTAGAGGCCAACTCGCCAGGAATGTGATCAAATATTACCGCCGACATGATAGGTTGGGTTAGGTTAGGTTATATTACGTTATTGATGTATATGAAGGTCAAACCGAGACGTAGAGGCCAACTCGCAAGGAATGTTGTCAAATATTACCGCCGAGATGTTAGGTTGGGTTAGGTTAGGTTATATTACGTTATTGATGTATATAAAGGTCCCACGGAGACGTAGAGGCCAACTCGCCAGGAATGTTGTCAAACATTAGCGCCGAGATGATAGGATGGGTTAGGTAAGGTTATATTACGTTATAGATGTATATAAAGGTCCCACGGAGACGTAGAGGCCAACAAGCCAGGAATGTGTACAAATATTACCGCCGAGGTGTTAGGTTGGGTTAGGTTAGGATATATTACGTTATTGATGTATATGAAGGTCCCACGGAGACGTAGAGGCCAACTCGCCAGGAATGTTGTCAAATATTACCGCCGAGATGTTAGGTTGGGTTAGGTTAGGTTATATTACGTTATAGATGTATATAAAGATCCCACGGAGACGTAGAGGGCAACTCGCCATGAATGTTATCAAATATTACCGCCGAGATGTTAAGTTGGGTTAGGTTAGGTTATATTACGTTATAGATGTATATAAAGGTCCGACGGAGACGTAGAGGCCAACAAGCCAGGAATGTGTTCAAATATTACCGCCGAGATGTTAGGTTGGGTTAGGTTAGGTTATATTACGTTATAGATGTATATAAAGTCCCCATGGAGACGTAGAGGCCAACAAGCCAGGAATGTGTTCAAATATTACCGCCGAGGTGTTAGGTTGGGTTTGGTTAGGATATATTACGTTATTGATGTATATGAAGGTCCAACGGAGACGTAGAGGCCAACAAGCCAGGAATGTTTTCAAATATTACCGCCGAGACGTTAGGCTGGGTTAGGTTCGGTTAGATAACGTTATTGATGTATATAAAGATCCCACGGAGAGGTAGAGGCCAACTCGCCAGGAATGTTGTCAAATATTAGCGCCGAGATGATAGGTTGGGTTAGGTAAGGTTATATTACGTTATTGATGTATATAAAGATCCCACGGAGACGTAGATGCCAACTCGCCATGAATGTTTTCAAGTATTACCGCCGAGATGTTAGGTTGGGTTAGGTTAGGTTATATTACGTTATAGATGTATATAAAGGTCCCACGGAGACGTAGAGGCCAACACGTCTGGTATGTTTTCAAATATTTCCGCCGAGATGTTAGGCTGGGTTAGGTTAGGTTATATTACGTTATAGATGTATTTAAAGGTCCCGCGGAGACGTAGAGGCCAACAAGCCAGGAATGTGATCAAATATTACCGCCGAGATGTTAGATTGGGTTAGATTAGGGTATATTACGTTATTGATGTATATAAAGGTCCCACGGTGACGTAGGGGCCAACAAGCCAGGAATGTGTTCAAATATTACCGCCGAGATGTTAGGTTGGGTTACGTTAGGTTATATTACGTTATAGATGTATATAAAGTTCGCACGGAGACGTAGAGGCCAACAAGCCAGGAATGTTTTCAAATATTACCGCCGAGACGTTAGGCTGGGTTAGGTTCGGTTATATAACGTTATTGATGTATATAAAGATCCCACGGAGAGGTAGAGGCCAACTCGCCAGGAATGTTGTCAAATATTATCGCCGAGATGATAGGTTGGGTTAGGTTAGGTTATATTACGTTACTGATGTATATAAAGATCCCACGGAGACGTAGATGCCAACTCGCCATGAATGTTTTCAAGTATTACCGCCGAGATGTTAGGTTGGGTTAGGTTAGGTTATATTACGTTATAGATGTATATAAAGGTCCCACGGAGACGTAGAGGCCAACACGTCTGGTATGTTTTCAAATATTTCCGCCGAGATGTTAGATTGGGTTAGGTTAAGTTATATTACGTTATTGATGTATATAAAGATCCCACGGATACGTAGAGGCCAACTCGCCAGGAATGTTGTCAAATATTACCGCCGAGATGTTAGGTTGGGTTAGGTTATGTTATATAACGTTATTGATGTATATAAAGGTCCCACGGAGACGTAGAGGCCAACTCGCCAGTAATGTTGTCAAATATTGCCGCCGAGATGTTAGGTTGGGTTAGGTTAGGTTATATTACGTTATTGATGTATATAAATGTACCACGGAGACGTAGAGGCCAAATCGCCATGAATGTGTTCAAATATTACCGCCAAGATGTTAGATTGGGTTAGGTTAGGTTATATTACGTTATTGATGTATATAAATTTCCCACGGAGACGTAGAGGCCAACAAGCCAGGAATGTGTTCAAATATTACCGCCGAGATGTTAGGTTGGGTTAGGTTAGGTTATACTACGTTATAGATGTATATCAAGTTCCCACGGAGGAGTAGAGGCCAACAAGCCAGGAATGTGTTCAAATATTACCGCCGAAATGTTAGATTGGGTTAGGTTAGGTTATATTACGTTATTGATGTATATATATATCCCACGGCGACGTAGAGGCCAACAAGCCAGGAATGTGTTCAAATATTACCGCCGAGGTGTTAGGTTGGGTTAGGGTAGGTTATATTACGTTATTGATGTATATAAAGGTCCCACGGTGACGTAGAGGCCAACTCGCCAGGAATGTTGTCAAATATTACCGCCGATATGATAGGTTGTGTTAGGTTAGGTTATTTTTCGTTACTGATGTTTATGAAGGTCAAACGGAGACGTAGAGGCCAACTCGCCAGTAATGTTGTCAAATATTACCGCCGAGATGACAGGTTGGGTTAGGTTATGTTATATTTCGTTATTGATGTATATTAAGCTCCCACGGAGACGTAGAGGCCAACTCGCCAGGAATGTTTTCAAATATTACCGCCGAGATGTTAGGCTGGGTTAGGTTAGGTTATATTACGTTATAGATGTTTTTAAAGGTCCCGCGGAGACGGAGAAGCCAACTCGCCAGGAATGTTGTCAAACGTTAGCGCCGAGATGATAGGTTGGGTTAGGTTAGGTTATATTACGTTATAGATGTATATAAAGTTCCCACGGAGACGTAGAGGCCAACTCGCCAGAAATGTTTTCAAATATTACCGCCGAGATGTTAGGCTGGGTTAGGTTAGGTTATATTACGTTATAGATGTATTTAAAGGTCCCGCGGAGACGTAGAGGCCAACAAGCCAGGAATGTGATCAAATATTACCGCCGACATGATAGGTTGGGTTAGGTTAGGTTATATTACGTTATTGATGTATATGAAGGTCAAACTGAGACGTAGAGGCCAATTCGCAAGGAATGTTGTCAAATATTACCGCCGAGATGTTAGGTTGGGTTAGGTTAGGTTATATTACGTTATTGATGTATATAAAGGTCCCACGGAGACGTAGAGGCCAACTCGCCAGGAATGTTGTCAAACATTAGCGCCGAGATGATAGGTTGGGTTAGGTTAGGTTATATTACGTTATAGATGTATATAAAGGTCCCACGGAGACGTAGAGGCCAACAAGCCAGGAATGTGTACAAATATTACCGCCGAGGTGTTAGGTTGGGTTAGGTTATGTTATATAACGTTATTGATGTATATAAAGGTCCCACGGAGACGTAGAGGCCAACTCGCCAGTAATGTTGTCAAATATTGCCGCCGAGATGTTAGGTTGGGTTAGGTTAGGTTATATTACGTTATTGATGTATATAAATGTACCACGGAGACGTAGAGGCCAAATCGCCATGAATGTGTTCAAATATTACCGCCAAGATGTTAGATTGGGTTAGGTTAGGTTATATTACGTTATTGATGTATATAAATTTCCCACGGAGACGTAGAGGCCAACAAGCCAGGAATGTGTTCAAATATTACCGCCGAGATGTTAGGTTGGGTTAGGTTAGGTTATATTACGTTATAGATGTATATAAAGTTCCCACGGAGGAGTAGAGGCCAACAAGCCAGGAATGTGTTCAAATATTGCCGCCGAAATGTTAGATTGGGTTAGGTTAGGTTATATTACGTTATTGATGTATATATATATCCCACGGCGACGTAGAGGCCAACAAGCCAGGAATGTGTTCAAATATTACCGCCGAGGTGTTAGGTTGGGTTAGGGTAGGTTATATTACGTTATTGATGTATATAAAGGTCCCACGGTGACGTAGAGGCCAACTCGCCAGGAATGTTGTCAAATATTACCGCCGATATGATAGGTTGTGTTAGGTTAGGTTATTTTTCGTTACTGATGTTTATGAAGGTCAAACGGAGACGTAGAGGCCAACTCGCCAGTAATGTTGTCAAATATTACCGCCGAGATGACAGGTTGGGTTAGGTTATGTTATATTTCGTTATTGATGTATATAAAGCTCCCACGGAGACGTAGAGGCCAACTCGCCAGGAATGTTTTCAAATATTACCGCCGAGATGTTAGGCTGGGTTAGGTTAGGTTATATTACGTTATAGATGTTTTTAAAGGTCCCGCGGAGACGGAGAAGCCAACTCGCCAGGAATGTTGTCAAACGTTAGCGCCGAGATGATAGGTTGGGTTAGGTTAGGTTATATTACGTTATAGATGTATATAAAGTTCCCACGGAGACGTAGAGGCCAACTCGCCAGAAATGTTTTCAAATATTACCGCCGAGATGTTAGGCTGGGTTAGGTTAGGTTATATTACGTTATAGATGTATTTAAAGGTCCCGCGGAGACGTAGAGGCCAACAAGCCAGGAATGTGATCAAATATTACCGCCGACATGATAGGTTGGGTTAGGTTAGGTTATGTTACGTTATTGATGTATATGAAGGTCAAACTGAGACGTAGAGGCCAATTCGCAAGGAATGTTGTCAAATATTACCGCCGAGATGTTAGGTTGGGTTAGGTTAGGTTATATTACGTTATTGATGTATATAAAGGTCCCACGGAGACGTAGAGGCCAACTCGCCAGGAATGTTGTCAAACATTAGCGCCGAGATGATAGGTTGGGTTAGGTTAGGTTATATTACGTTATAGATGTATATAAAGGTCCCACGGAGACGTAGAGGCCAACAAGCCAGGAATGTGTACAAATATTACCGCCGAGGTGTTAGGTTGGGTTAGGTTAGGATATATTACGTTATTGATGTATATGAAGGTCCCACGGAGACGTAGAGGCCAACTCGCCAGGAATGTTGTCAAATATTACCGCCGAGGTGTTAGGTTGGGTTAGGGTAGGTTATATTACGTTATTGATGTATATAAAGGTCCCACGGTGACGTAGAGGCCAACTCGCCAGGAATGTTGTCAAATATTACCTCCGATATGATAGGTTGTGTTAGGTTAGGTTATTTTTCGTTACTGATGTTTATGAAGGTCAAACGGAGACGTAGAGGCCAACTCGCCAGTAATGTTGTCAAATATTACCGCCGAGATGACAGGTTGGGTTAGGTTAGGTTATATTACGTTATAGATGTATATAAAGGTCCCACGGAGACGTAGAGGCCAACTCGCCAGGAATGTTTTCAAATATTACCGCCGAGATGTTAGGCTGGGTTAGGTTAGGTTATATTACGTTATAGATATATTTAAAGGTCCCGCGGAGACGGAGAAGCCAACTCGCCAGGAATGTTGTCAAACGTTAGCGCCGAGATGATAGGTTGGGTTAGGTTAGGTTATATTACGTTATAGATGTATATAAAGTTCCCACGGAGACGTAGAGGCCAACTCGCCAGGAATGTTTTCAAATATTACCGCCGATATGTTAGGCTGGGTTAGGTTAGGTTATATTACGTTATAGATGTATTTAAAGGTCCCGCGGAGACGTAGAGGCCAACAAGCCAGGAATGTGATCAAATATTACCGCCGAGATGTTAGATTGGGTTAGGTTAGGGTATATTACGTTATTGATGTATATAAAGGTCCCACGGAGACGTAGGGGCCAACAAGCCAGGAATGTGTTCAAATATTACCGCCGAGATGTTAGGTTGGGTTACGTTAGGTTATATTACGTTATAGATGTATATAAAGTTCGCACGGAGACGTAGAAGCCAACAAGCCAGGAATGTTTTCAAATATTACCGCCGAGACGTTATGCTGGGTTAGGTTCGGTTATATAACGTTATTGATGTATATAAAGATCCCACGGAGAGGTAGAGGCCAACTCGCCAGGAATGTTGTCAAATATTAGCGCCGAGATGATAGGTTGGGTTAGGTTAGGTTATATTACGTTATTGATGTATATAAAGATCCCACGGAGACGTAGATGCCAACTCGCCATGAATGTTTTCAAGTATTACCGCCGAGATGTTAGGTTGGGTTAGGTTATGTTATATAACGTTATTGATGTATATGAAGGTCCCACGGAGACGTAAAGGCCAACTCGCCAGTAATGTTGTCAAATATTGCCGCCGAGATGTTAGGTTGGGTTAGGTTAGGTTATATTACGTTATTGATGTATATAAATGTACCACGGAGACGTAGAGGCCAAATCGCCATGAATGTGTTCAAATATTACCGCCGAGATGTTAGATTGGGTTAGGTTAGGTTATATTACGTTATTGATGTATATAAATTTCCCACGGAGACGTAGAGGCCAACAAGCCAGGAATGTGTTCAAATATTACCGCCGAGATGTTAGGTTGGGTTAGGTTAGGTTATATTACGTTATAGATGTATATAAAGTTCCCACGGAGGAGTAGAGGCCAACAAGCCAGGAATGTGTTCAAATATTACCGCCGAAATGTTAGATTGGGTTAGGTTAGGTTATATTACGTTATTGATGTATATATATATCCCACGGCGACGTAGAGGCCAACAAGCCAGGAATGTGTTCAAATATTACCGCCGAGGTGTTAGGTTGGGTTAGGGTAGGTTATATTACGTTATTGATGTATATAAAGGTCCCACGGTGACGTAGAGGCCAACTCGCCAGGAATGTTGTCAAATATTCCCGCCGATATGATAGGTTGTGTTAGGTTAGGTTATTTTTCGTTACTGATGTTTATGAAGGTCAAACGGAGACGTAGAGGCCAACTCGACAGTAATGTTGTCAAATATTACCGCCGAGATGTCAGGTTGGGTTAGGTTATGTTATATTTCGTTATTGATGTATATAAAGCTCCCACGGAGACGTAGAGGCCAACTCGACAGGAATGTTTTCAAATATTCCCGCCGAGATGTTAGGCTGGGTTAGGTTAGGTTATATTACGTTATAGATGTATTTAAAGGTCCCGCGGAGACGGAGAAGCCAACTCGCCAGGAATGTTGTCAAACGTTAGCGCCGAGATGATAGGTTGGGTTAGGTTAGGTTATATTACGTTATAGATGTATATAAAGTTCCCACGGAGACGTAGAGGCCAACTCGCCAGGAATGTTTTCAAATATTACCGCCGAGATGTTAGGCTGGGTTATGTTAGGTTATATTACGTTATAGATATATTTAAAGGTCCCGCGGAGACGGAGAAGCCAACTCGCCAGGAATGTTGTCAAACGTTAGCGCCGAGATGATAGGTTGGGTTAGGTTAGGTTATATTACGTTATAGATGTATATAAAGTTCCCACGGAGACGTAGAGGCCAACTCGCCAGGAATGTTTTCAAATATTACCGCCGAGATGTTAGGCTGGGTTAGGTTAGGTTATATTACGTTATAGATGTATTTAAAGGTCCCGCGGAGACGTAGAGGCCAACAAGCCAGGAATGTGATCAAATATTACCGCCGAGATGTTAGATTGGGTTAGGTTAGGGTATATTACGTTATTGATGTATATAAAGGTCCCACGGAGACGTAGGGGCCAACAAGCCAGGAATGTGTTCAAATATTACCGCCGAGATGTTAGGTTGGGTTACGTTAGGTTATATTACGTTATAGATGTATATAAAGTTCGCACGGAGACGTAGAGGCCAACAAGCCAGGAATGTTTTCAAATATTACCGCCGAGACGTTAGGCTGGGTTAGGTTCGGTTAGATAACGTTATTGATGTATATAAAGATCCCACGGAGAGGTAGAGGCCAACTCGCCAGGAATGTTGTCAAATATTAGCGCCGAGATGATAGGTTGGGTTAGGTAAGGTTATATTACGTTATTGATGTATATAAAGATCCCACGGAGACGTAGATGCCAACTCGCCATGAATGTTTTCAAGTATTACCGCCGAGATGTTAGGTTGGGTTAGGTTAGGTTATATTACGTTATAGATGTATATAAAGGTCCCACGGAGACGTAGAGGCCAACACGTCTGGTATGTTTTCAAATATTTCCGCCGAGATGTTAGGCTGGGTTAGGTTAGGTTATATTACGTTATAGATGTATTTAAAGGTCCCGCGGAGACGTAGAGGCCAACAAGCCAGGAATGTGATCAAATATTACCGCCGAGATGTTAGATTGGGTTAGATTAGGGTATATTACGTTATTGATGTATATAAAGGTCCCACGGTGACGTAGGGGCCAACAAGCCAGGAATGTGTTCAAATATTACCGCCGAGATGTTAGGTTGGGTTACGTTAGGTTATATTACGTTATAGATGTATATAAAGTTCGCACGGAGACGTAGAGGCCAACAAGCCAGGAATGTTTTCAAATATTACCGCCGAGACGTTAGGCTGGGTTAGGTTCGGTTATATAACGTTATTGATGTATATAAAGATCCCACGGAGAGGTAGAGGCCAACTCGCCAGGAATGTTGTCAAATATTATCGCCGAGATGATAGGTTGGGTTAGGTTAGGTTATATTACGTTACTGATGTATATAAAGATCCCACGGAGACGTAGATGCCAACTCGCCATGAATGTTTTCAAGTATTACCGCCGAGATGTTAGGTTGGGTTAGGTTAGGTTATATTACGTTATAGATGTATATAAAGGTCCCACGGAGACGTAGAGGCCAACACGTCTGGTATGTTTTCAAATATTTCCGCCGAGATGTTAGATTGGGTTAGGTTAAGTTATATTACGTTATTGATGTATATAAAGATCCCACGGATACGTAGAGGCCAACTCGCCAGGAATGTTGTCAAATATTACCGCCGAGATGTTAGGTTGGGTTAGGTTATGTTATATAACGTTATTGATGTATATAAAGGTCCCACGGAGACGTAGAGGCCAACTCGCCAGTAATGTTGTCAAATATTGCCGCCGAGATGTTAGGTTGGGTTAGGTTAGGTTATATTACGTTATTGATGTATATAAATGTACCACGGAGACGTAGAGGCCAAATCGCCATGAATGTGTTCAAATATTACCGCCAAGATGTTAGATTGGGTTAGGTTAGGTTATATTACGTTATTGATGTATATAAATTTCCCACGGAGACGTAGAGGCCAACAAGCCAGGAATGTGTTCAAATATTACCGCCGAGATGTTAGGTTGGGTTAGGTTAGGTTATATTACGTTATAGATGTATATAAAGTTCCCACGGAGGAGTAGAGGCCAACAAGCCAGGAATGTGTTCAAATATTACCGCCGAAATGTTAGATTGGGTTAGGTTAGGTTATATTACGTTATTGATGTATATATATATCCCACGGCGACGTAGAGGCCAACAAGCCAGGAATGTGTTCAAATATTACCGCCGAGGTGTTAGGTTGGGTTAGGGTAGGTTATATTACGTTATTGATGTATATAAAGGTCCCACGGTGACGTAGAGGCCAACTCGCCAGGAATGTTGTCAAATATTACCGCCGATATGATAGGTTGTGTTAGGTTAGGTTATTTTTCGTTACTGATGTTTATGAAGGTCAAACGGAGACGTAGAGGCCAACTCGCCAGTAATGTTGTCAAATATTACCGCCGAGATGACAGGTTGGGTTAGGTTATGTTATATTTCGTTATTGATGTATATTAAGCTCCCACGGAGACGTAGAGGCCAACTCGCCAGGAATGTTTTCAAATATTACCGCCGAGATGTTAGGCTGGGTTAGGTTAGGTTATATTACGTTATAGATGTTTTTAAAGGTCCCGCGGAGACGGAGAAGCCAACTCGCCAGGAATGTTGTCAAACGTTAGCGCCGAGATGATAGGTTGGGTTAGGTTAGGTTATATTACGTTATAGATGTATATAAAGTTCCCACGGAGACGTAGAGGCCAACTCGCCAGAAATGTTTTCAAATATTACCGCCGAGATGTTAGGCTGGGTTAGGTTAGGTTATATTACGTTATAGATGTATTTAAAGGTCCCGCGGAGACGTAGAGGCCAACAAGCCAGGAATGTGATCAAATATTACCGCCGACATGATAGGTTGGGTTAGGTTAGGTTATATTACGTTATTGATGTATATGAAGGTCAAACTGAGACGTAGAGGCCAATTCGCAAGGAATGTTGTCAAATATTACCGCCGAGATGTTAGGTTGGGTTAGGTTAGGTTATATTACGTTATTGATGTATATAAAGGTCCCACGGAGACGTAGAGGCCAACTCGCCAGGAATGTTGTCAAACATTAGCGCCGAGATGATAGGTTGGGTTAGGTTAGGTTATATTACGTTATAGATGTATATAAAGGTCCCACGGAGACGTAGAGGCCAACAAGCCAGGAATGTGTACAAATATTACCGCCGAGGTGTTAGGTTGGGTTAGGTTATGTTATATAACGTTATTGATGTATATAAAGGTCCCACGGAGACGTAGAGGCCAACTCGCCAGTAATGTTGTCAAATATTGCCGCCGAGATGTTAGGTTGGGTTAGGTTAGGTTATATTACGTTATTGATGTATATAAATGTACCACGGAGACGTAGAGGCCAAATCGCCATGAATGTGTTCAAATATTACCGCCAAGATGTTAGATTGGGTTAGGTTAGGTTATATTACGTTATTGATGTATATAAATTTCCCACGGAGACGTAGAGGCCAACAAGCCAGGAATGTGTTCAAATATTACCGCCGAGATGTTAGGTTGGGTTAGGTTAGGTTATATTACGTTATAGATGTATATAAAGTTCCCACGGAGGAGTAGAGGCCAACAAGCCAGGAATGTGTTCAAATATTGCCGCCGAAATGTTAGATTGGGTTAGGTTAGGTTATATTACGTTATTGATGTATATATATATCCCACGGCGACGTAGAGGCCAACAAGCCAGGAATGTGTTCAAATATTACCGCCGAGGTGTTAGGTTGTGTTAGGGTAGGTTATATTACGTTATTGATGTATATAAAGGTCCCACGGTGACGTAGAGGCCAACTCGCCAGGAATGTTGTCAAATATTACCGCCGATATGATAGGTTGTGTTAGGTTTGGTTATTTTTCGTTACTGATGTTTATGAAGGTCAAACGGAGACGTAGAGGCCAACTCGCCAGTAATGTTGTCAAATATTACCGCCGAGATGACAGGTTGGGTTAGGTTATGTTATATTTCGTTATTGATGTATATAAAGCTCCCACGGAGACGTAGAGGCCAACTCGCCAGGAATGTTTTCAAATATTACCGCCGAGATGTTAGGCTGGGTTAGGTTAGGTTATATTACGTTATAGATGTTTTTAAGGGTCCCGCGGAGACGGAGAAGCCAACTCGCCAGGAATGTTGTCAAACGTTAGCGCCGAGATGATAGGTTGGGTTAGGTTAGGTTATATTACGTTATAGATGTATATAAAGTTCCCACGGAGACGTAGAGGCCAACTCGCCAGAAATGTTTTCAAATATTACCGCCGAGATGTTAGGCTGGGTTAGGTTAGGTTATATTACGTTATAGATGTATTTAAAGGTCCCGCGGAGACGTAGAGGCCAACAAGCCAGGAATGTGATCAAATATTACCGCCGACATGATAGGTTGGGTTAGGTTAGGTTATATTACGTTATTGATGTATATGAAGGTCAAACTGAGACGTAGAGGCCAATTCGCAAGGAATGTTGTCAAATATTACCGCCGAGATGTTAGGTTGGGTTAGGTTAGGTTATATTACGTTATTGATGTATATAAAGGTCCCACGGAGACGTAGAGGCCAACTCGCCAGGAATGTTGTCAAACATTAGCGCCGAGATGATAGGTTGGGTTAGGTTAGGTTATATTACGTTATAGATGTATATAAAGGTCCCACGGAGACGTAGAGGCCAACAAGCCAGGAATGTGTACAAATATTACCGCCGAGGTGTTAGGTTGGGTTAGGTTAGGATATATTACGTTATTGATGTATATGAAGGTCCCACGGAGACGTAGAGGCCAACTCGCCAGGAATGTTGTCAAATATTACCGCCGAGGTGTTAGGTTGGGTTAGGGTAGGTTATATTACGTTATTGATGTATATAAAGGTCCCACGGTGACGTAGAGGCCAACTCGCCAGGAATGTTGTCAAATATTACCTCCGATATGATAGGTTGTGTTAGGTTAGGTTATTTTTCGTTACTGATGTTTATGAAGGTCAAACGGAGACGTAGAGGCCAACTCGCCAGTAATGTTGTCAAATATTACCGCCGAGATGACAGGTTGGGTTAGGTTAGGTTATATTACGTTATAGATGTATATAAAGGTCCCACGGAGACGTAGAGGCCAACTCGCCAGGAATGTTTTCAAATATTACCGCCGAGATGTTAGGCTGGGTTAGGTTAGGTTATATTACGTTATAGATATATTTAAAGGTCCCGCGGAGACGGAGAAGCCAACTCGCCAGGAATGTTGTCAAACGTTAGCGCCGAGATGATAGGTTGGGTTAGGTTAGGTTATATTACGTTATAGATGTATATAAAGTTCCCACGGAGACGTAGAGGCCAACTCGCCAGGAATGTTTTCAAATATTACCGCCGATATGTTAGGCTGGGTTAGGTTAGGTTATATTACGTTATAGATGTATTTAAAGGTCCCGCGGAGACGTAGAGGCCAACAAGCCAGGAATGTGATCAAATATTACCGCCGAGATGTTAGATTGGGTTAGGTTAGGGTATATTACGTTATTGATGTATATAAAGGTCCCACGGAGACGTAGGGGCCAACAAGCCAGGAATGTGTTCAAATATTACCGCCGAGATGTTAGGTTGGGTTACGTTAGGTTATATTACGTTATAGATGTATATAAAGTTCGCACGGAGACGTAGAAGCCAACAAGCCAGGAATGTTTTCAAATATTACCGCCGAGACGTTAGGCTGGGTTAGGTTCGGTTATATAACGTTATTGATGTATATAAAGATCCCACGGAGAGGTAGAGGCCAACTCGCCAGGAATGTTGTCAAATATTAGCGCCGAGATGATAGGTTGGGTTAGGTTAGGTTATATTACGTTATTGATGTATATAAAGATCCCACGGAGACGTAGATGCCAACTCGCCATGAATGTTTTCAAGTATTACCGCCGAGATGTTAGGTTGGGTTAGGTTATGTTATATAACGTTATTGATGTATATGAAGGTCCCACGGAGACGTAAAGGCCAACTCGCCAGTAATGTTGTCAAATATTGCCGCCGAGATGTTAGGTTGGGTTAGGTTAGGTTATATTACGTTATTGATGTATATAAATGTACCACGGAGACGTAGAGGCCAAATCGCCATGAATGTGTTCAAATATTACCGCCGAGATGTTAGATTGGGTTAGGTTAGGTTATATTACGTTATTGATGTATATAAATTTCCCACGGAGACGTAGAGGCCAACAAGCCAGGAATGTGTTCAAATATTACCGCCGAGATGTTAGGTTGGGTTAGGTTAGGTTATATTACGTTATAGATGTATATAAAG